>CM033329.1:71651395-72163571 GCA_019359835.1 Pharus latifolius | reverse complement strand
CTCACGGCGTGACCTGCATGCAGCTAAAAGCTTTCGCAAACAAAATGTTTCTATGCAACGGAATGGGCCAGGCTACTCAAAGGCTTCTGGCACGGCCTGCTCTGTCTGATGGGCTCATGGCACAATTTGGGCCTCACTGAGCTCAACAAGGCGTCAGGTAATGTTCCCAATCACGTCAATCTTAGGCCTCAACAGAATAGCCCTTAGCAGGAATTTTTTTGTATAGATAACACATAAAAAATGAAAATATCAAAATAGCATAGAATAGAACTAAATTACAGAATTAACTTCAGTTGTCAGACCCAATGACAAGTTACCCAAAAAGGCATTCTGTCGCCAGGCTAGTTGTTAACCAAAATTTTCAGTCATGACCAAACTGGCATTTGGACAGATCAATTGGTCGCAAGATGAGTTGGCGATTGATGGGGACTATATATGAGTACAAATCTGAACCTAGTGACTGAAGTATTCGAGCAATTCTCAATAATTTTCACAAATTCAAGGGAATCGAGATGGCGACTGGTTATGGCAACTGATGAGGTGACTGAGTCACCAGACCAGATGTCGACTGGTTGAATATGTTGAAAGTCGTCAATCGAGTTGGTGACTTTTGTCAGTTCAGCAAATACTTTTTATTTTGTGTTATTTCGACTTTTTTTAATATGCATGTTATCCGTACGAAAAAATTCTGGTATTAGAGTCTATTACGTTCATGTCATTGCGTAAAAAATGACTGGTCTAAACTTAGCTAAAAACGTGTTAAGTGGTTGTTTTGTTGATGACATGGACATGTCTAACCTCACCTCGATTGCAAGCATGAGTTGGGTTCCAACGAGTGGCTGGCAGCCAGCTACAGCACCAGCTCCTCTCCTGTCTCCCATACCAGGGGTGAGCCCAGGACAAACAAAAAAAAAAAGAAGCAAGAACTTGAGTTTCTTATAGGCGTCAACCTTGGTATCAATAGATGTTATTATTTGGGGTCTTGGGCATTGGACGTCAACACCGATCACCAAGCAAGGGGCTAGGCATGATGCACTGGGCCTCAACTATACTTGGGCACCCATGGTCAGATCAAGATCAATATATGATTGGGCTGGACTTGAGTGGGACACCACCCAACTACCTGGATCTGCCCATGACCCGCCACTATTGCCATGTATGGCTGCTGCCATCGTCTACTATCGCAGCCATCTTGTGCAACTTCTGTCGGTAGTTCTCATGTCTTAGGTATGCAGCTATTGATGTTCCTACTCTGTTGTCGTCCCTACTCACCCTATCCAAGATCATGTTGCCATGCCACTGTCTACTGCATGCGTTAGAACAAATTTGATTCAAAAACAATTTAAGGGAGTTAATATTCACACCCCAAAGAGTATTCTATTTTAGTTATTTTCTCCTTTCTTGAAGCATAGTGTTCTCTATGTTTTTGGAAGTTTAAGTACGAACCAAACACTCCAATTTTCGGATATGCCTCACCAAGCAAAACTCTTCAAAATATCGAGAAATCATATCGTGGTTTAACCCAGGCTGAAGATTCAACTTGCGGTATCCAGGGTGCGTTTGGTTCCCTGTACGAGAGTAGCCTGGCTCGTATCAGTGGGACAGGTTGGATGAAACAGGCTGTGAGATGCAGTAGAGTGTTGTTTGGTTGGCTGGATCAGAGGCTGGTTCTGGTAGGTGGATGGAGGAGATGCTGTTTGGTTGGTTGTATGGGTTGTATGTGGTTACTTTAGTGGTGAGATTACCCCTCTTCATCTGAAGAATGAGAATTGAGATCTGATTAAGTTTTGGATGAGACGAGTGTGTGAGAGTATTGTAATGTAAAATATTTTAGAATAGTTAATTTAATTACGAAATAACTAGAAATTTTTAATAGTGCGTGATATTTTGAAAACGTCACGACTGGAATTAGTGCATCGATATTGATTCTGATCAATTTCTTTTATCAATTAAAAAAAATGTCTTAGTCACCGTGTAGTGATACTGATTCTGATACAACTGATACGTTAACAATGGTTCAAATCACCCCATTTCTTACACAATTCTAGAAAATGATTTTATGTTGTTTAACACACCTCTGATACAGACATGCAAAAGAAGCAACAATGAATAACCTGAACAGATCAATATTATACACCTAATTAACCGGCAGTCTAAGTAAAGTATCATATATCAAACTCAAGTACTTGCTTGCTTTTTGGCAGTTGTGCGTTTTGTATACCAAACTGTACTTGTTTACCTCATAAGCATTCCTTCCTTCCCCCCTGTAACACCCCAGTTTTTGATTATCTTTTCTGCTTACGAATCAGCATAACTTCTTTGGAAACCCTGATGTTTTAACCCTATCTTGATCTTGGGTATGCCACTACCTTAACCTAAAAAGTTGGCTGCTAAACCTCTTTCCCCAGATCATTTTCACATTTCAGTCCAAAAGCGTTTCAATTTAGTCCTTTTCAGAAGTTTCAGAAAACCCAAAAAGGCTAAAAGTCCCAGATCATCTCAGAATCCAAATCTGATCAAGTGATAACCTTTCTTTCATTTTTCTGAACATTTTTCCCTTCTGGAAGAATCCCAGAATCTCGACCAAAACCCCAGTTTCAGCTTCGACAAAAGTTCAAACCCTAATTACCCTAATTACCCCTGTTTTCGATTTTTGTCAAAACCACCAAATGTTATCGGATTTCATCATTTTTCCTGCTGGATGAGTCCAAGACATTTAGTAGGACCCATCTGCAAAATCAGAATTCAAATCAGCCCTTCAGATCTTCAGATTTGCATTTAGGCCCAATTTCCCGAACCAAAACCTTCACAGATCAGTCCAAATCGTTGCAAATCAGCCCAAAGTTCGCAAATGGGCCCCTGAGAAGTTTTCAACCGAAAAACCGCCAGTTTGCCGCGCCGTTGAACTCGTCGCCGGCGAAGCCCTCGCGTTGCCACCTCACAGCCACGTAGCCCCCAGCCGTGCGCACCTGTACCGCCACCGTGGAGCGCTCAAGCTCCACCGTGCCATCGTCTTCCTCGCGCGCGCGTGCTGCTGCTGCTGCTGCTGCCAGGAGCTTTATGCCACTTGGCCACCATCCCGTAGATCTTCGCCATCTCCCTGACCGTATCCTGCTATCCCGCGATTCACCGCCTCTGGCAGAGCCCCGCCGCGTCCCGAAAGAGCATCGATGACCGTCCCGGCGTCAGAAGAAGATCTCCCCGGCGATTGCTGTTGCTCCCGAGCGCCTCACCCGCGGCTATATAAGCCCCCTCCCTTGCCCAGCATTGCCTCGCACCACCCCTTAGCTCATTTGCGTTAGTCTTAGCACCAGAGAGCCACCGAGCCTTCAGCGCCGCCGCGAAGCTCATCTTCCCCGGCGAGCAACCGTTGAAGCTTACGGCGCCAGCTTCGCCCGAAGCTTCCCCCTCCAAACCAACGCCACCAGTAGTTCCTTTCATCCCCCTGTCCGTTTCATAGCCGTTAATTGGTCCCCGGCGCACCTCACCGCCGGCAATCACCGGAAAACCGAAAAAACCCCTGTTCCCGCAATGCCTAGCGTTTTAGCCCAAATTAGCCTTCGTGCCTGTGATGGGAATTGACCAGTGCACCTTTTTGAGCAAGCCTGCAAGCTTGGATTTCAAAATTGAGCAAGAATCACGGCCTTTCCGAAGTTTGCGCGCCACCAGTGAGCTGTTCCTCGTCGCCAAGCTTCTCCGGCCACTCTCCGGCCAAATTGACCCCGCAAATGGATCCCTTACCTCACCCTCTCACTCCCTGAGCAAGGAAACAAGCTCAAACCCTTCAAAACGAAAATGCCCAATCTGGAGGCCGTCTTCTCCAGCGCCGGTCGCCGGAATTTATCCCCGGCCGATCTAGCCTCGCTCACCTTGTCATTTAGATAGATCTCAACCCCCTGAGTAATTTTGTCTACTAGCCCGACCTCTGAATCGACCTGAATCAAAAGTTATAGCCATGCCAAGGTTGCTGTCCAGTGGCTCAGTTCATGTCCAGGCCACCGTGTTTGCTCACCGGATTTGGCCACCCTCCGGCCACTTTCAGCCCTTGAGCCTGTTGAGAGTTTTGTAGCTAATGTCAATGCCTAAACCCTAGACAAAGTTGTGCATCAATTGGAGTCCTGAGTCAAAAGTTATGCAATGCCCTAGTTTCTGGCCATGTCAAACACTATGTCAGTGCATGTCCACCTGTGGCATTGGATGATTTAGGCTTGTTACTTTTGAGCTATTGAAATGCCACTTTGTCCACTAAGCCTTTTGAGCCATGTTCTACAATATTCCCTACTATCACATCTCCAGAAAACAAACCTAGGACCGATTTAGGGCAACGTCGAGCCATGAGTCGAATGTCAGGCCCCTCGACATTCAAGCCCTTTGAACCCATCTCTTCAACCAATGTCAAGTGACCTTGTCTAAACCAATTCCCCTGCATGCATGATGTATTTACGTATTATTTTCTAGTGCTTGTGTGCTTATATAGTGTGTATGTGTTGTTTGTACCCGTCGTGGAACCAGACGTTGAAGGAGCAGAGGAGATCCCTGAAGATTCATTTGAGCACCTAGACCCGTCATTGCAAGGCAAGTCTCAATCCCTTGATCATGTCTAGCCTACTATTTTGAAATGAAGTATGTTAACCGTTTTCAAGTATATGCATGCCTTAGATTCAAATAAGAGTTATATTTCAATAAAGATGACTAGATATGACCTAAATGATTGTAAAGCCCCTTTTGACATTGAATATCCCTGCACCCTTGTCACCCTAGATTATCATGCTTGGGCTATGCTATGCTTAAAGATTATATGATAAATGTTGAATGGTCACATATGAGAAAAGCATGTTCAAACCCCTTTTTGTGAAAGAAAATGTGATTGGAATCGATAGTGAGGATGGTTTGATTGGATGGTGCTGTGTGCGCACTGGGAATGTGAAAGACTCCTCACTAAAGATTCATAAGGACTAGAACCTTGTGTTGTGCTTCTATGCGGCATGAAAAACGTACCAACCACCTGCCTGTTTATGGGACGGGCGCAACTTAGTAGCTTTCTTTAGTGTTAGCTTTTCCCTGCAATGGTTGTCGGTCCAGTTTCTTGCGAGAACTGGTGGGCCGCAGAAGGCCATGAGTGATGTGAGTTCAGAAAAATCATGAGAGGAAAAGGTGGAAAGAAGGAAGACGCCCTAAGCCAGATTAAGTCGTGCGCGACTGTAATCAAGAGAGGCTATGTGTCTTGCGAGAACATAGGCCCAGGCTAGGAAGTAAGGCAGTGGGGAGGACCCACAACGGTACTTGAGACTTAACTGTCTATTTACCGGGCAGGGAAATGGTTAATACTAGGACTGTAAATTGTTGTGTCATCTCGGCCTTGTCACATGCGTAAAAGTCGCATGAAGCTGATCCGACTTGAAAGCCGAATGATTGGTGGATTAAGGTGGTACACCTTTGCAAAGTTTAAAAAGTATCGGATACTCTGAGCTCCCAGGTCATGGAGTCTGCGCGCTGTGAATCCTATTCACGTCGATGCAGCACAAGTAGCTTTTGGAAGTTTTTCACAAAATCTGAGTAAAGTGGTGACTCATGAAAGACCGCCACACACAACATTTCTGAAAATCTAGCTTAGGATTTCAAAAGTCCCCGCTTTCGAGAATAAAGACCTTTCTTTAAGGCTACATGTGAAAATCTATTATATATTTATACACAGAGCCAAAGAGCTGTTCTTTGAGAAATTCCCCATCATCTATATATTATGCATTGTTACTTGGGACTTGTTGAGCACCATATGGACAATGTGCTCACCCTTGCTTTTCAAACAAATTTAGAGGAAGGATTCGCCGACCCTGAATCTTATGGTCTTGAACCCAATGTGGAACAAGAAGAAGAAACTGAGGACCCATCTGGTTAAAGGGTTATGCACCAAGGTGGAGTTCGATGTGGAGAAGGCCCATGCAATACCGCCGCTGCAGAGAAAGAAGACTGATGGAGCCCTTTTGTTTATCGTTGCTGTTTTATTTTGTGCCGACCTTTGTGTCGAAAACTCCTTAATTTGTATTAACAATTAAATGCGTCACTTCGGCGCTAAGTTATTGTGATGTTGGTCCTTGTGATCAGCTCTTGTTTTTAATTACTCGCATTTTCATATAATGCATTCTATTGTTGTGAGCTGTAATGTGCCTTTTCTGAGTGCAATCCACCTGGGCGATTGCCACTGGAATCCTCAAATGAGGGTCCCACAGAACTTGGTATCAGAGCAGAAGACTCGACTGTAGGTCGTAACCCTTAGATAGACTTTGGCGTCCCTAGAAGAAAAGTTCGCTAGTTCTTTGTCAAAATTTGTTTACGAAAACCTATTTTCCTTAAGAAAAATGTTGTTTTAACCTTTGGAAAATGATTTTGGACTTCTCTTATAGATGCCTTTTGTTCTGTCTTCAGATGGCTTTCGATAGGAGATACCTTCATGGAGACGAGCTCGGATCGTGGGCACTGTTGCTGTGGATGATGCTGCAATTCCTTGGAGCACGGGACAGCCAGAGACCGGTATATTGCGTCTGGCAAGATGAGATAAATGGACGACCCATAGGTTGTCGGGCCTCGGTGATAGTCTACGAGATCCCCGAGCATGGGAGAGGCTCAGTTAGACGCCAAGCCCGAAGAGAAGAAGAGGAGGATGCTATCTTGGACGCTGCCCGTCGTGCAGTGGGTTCCGTTCGGCAGATGTACAGCGACTACCTTTCTGATTCGCCTTACCGCTTCGTACCTTACCAGGTCCCCGGATCGGAGTACCGAGTTGTTCTTCCGTCCAGCGACCAGGAGAACGCTATCCTGACGAAGACTCGAGACGTCGTTCGCGCTTCGGAGATTGCATACACCCGCCTATTTCGAGACTACGAGCGTGTTCGCGATGATCGCCACTACCTTGAGGGCATGCTTATTAGGGCTCGTGCAAGCCTCCGAGAAAAAGAAAGACAAATTCAAGAAATGGCTGAATCAAGTGGAGAAAAAGACCTTGAAGCTGCAGAGTCGGTAACCAAGAAGAGTCGCCCAAAGTTGAGGATCACCGCTCGCAAGAAGGTAGGAAACCCGAGGGAGTATCTCAGTGGTTTTATGCCTGCGTCGCGTGGCATAGTCATCAACGGTCAAGCAATCGAGCTTCCTTGCACCGCACAGAAGAAGAAGACCCTCGAAGGAAAAGGGAAGGAGCCTATCAACATCGACGACAACGAAGATGACCCGATGGATGCTGATGACGATGAGGAGGAGGATCCCGAGGAGGTTGAGCCTTGTGATTCTTCTGATGATGCTGAGGAGTGACTGCAGACTTTCGACCTTTTGTGCCTAGCCCAGCAGACGCTAGATTTCCTTTTGTTGTAGTTGTTTTAGTATGATTGATGTATGCTGGTTGCTAGAGGAGCTCTGTAAGCCAATGAGGCTAGAAGCTTTGTATCTTTTGAAAAATTGGTTTATGAAAAAGTCATTTTGCATATCCTTATTCTTACTTCTTGAGTTAATGCCAACATTCTGCTAGCATCCCTGTGAACGATTCTTTCCGAATCGATGTTTCTATTCTTAACCTCCTGTTTGAGTAGGATGGTTAACACACGCGCGAGACCCCAGGAAGGAGGGCTAGAGGAAAACCACAACAGTACAGGAGCTACACCCGGAGCAAGAGGCCGCACAGACCCCGGTAGACCAGGATCTTCGACGATGCCACAGGGAGGTGACATCAACGATGTGCTGCTGTGGATGGAGCGCAATCGTCAAGAGTCAGCGGCTGTGCAAAACCAAATCTTGGGACAGCTGATGCAACATATTGCATCCGGACAAACTGAAGGACCCGTGATGGGCGCAAAGTTGACTGACTTTCAAAAGACGCGACCCCCGACTTTCTCAAGCACAGAAGACCCCATCGTGGCAGACGACTGGCTCCGAGATGTGGAAAGAAAGTTGAATACCGTCAGATGCAGTGATGAAGAAAAACTCTTGTACGGATCGAACCAATTGGCTGGACCTGCTGCTGCTTGGTGGGAGAATTACCAAACCGTGCACACCAACAGAGATTCGATCACCTGGAATGAATTCAAGGAGGAATTCCGTAGATACCACGTCCCAAAAGGCGTTGTCCAGGCAAAGCGCCGAGAATTCGTAAATCTGCGACAAGGGAGTAAGACCGTGAAACAATACCTGCATGAGTTTATTCAGCTGGCAAGATACGCACCTGAAGATATAGCGACAGAGGAAAGGAAGATTGATAGATTTTGTGAAGGACTACAGAATTCCCTGCAATACCAACTGTCATCCCACGAGTTCACAGACTTCCACGTCCTAATAAACCGACTACTTAAGATGGAGGAGAAAAGAGGAATAATTGAAGAAGACCGAAAGAGGAAGGCTTTGCCCAACTCTTACCAAGGAAGTGCTAGTCGAGGGAGGCCGATGCCAACTTTCCGACCAGCCTTCAGACCACCTCAGAGACCCCAAAGGCCTGCACCTACTGCGATAGCCCAATGTACTGGATGCAGAGGAAATCACCTCTTGAAGGATTGCCCCCTTAAGAACGAGGAGTGCTTTCACTGCGGAAGGAAGGGACATCAGTAGGAACACTTGTCCACTGCAACACCTTCCATCTAATGTCGCTCGTATGCAAGCTGCAAGACCCTTTGTTCCAGTCCAAGGCTTCACTAGGAATGCTCCACCCTCCAGAGGAGGAAGGTTTCAAAATGGCCGAGGAAGAGGAGTACCTGCTGCAGGTCGCGGAAGACTTAACTATGCATCCGCCGTTGAAGCAGGAGAAGCATCAGACGTCGTAATCGGTAGGATCTTTATCCACTCTGAACTTTCAGTTGCATTATTTGACCCTGGTGCTACTCATTCATTTGTGTCAAGACCTTTCGTGCTCAGAAATAAGTTGCCAATATCTGCATTAGAGTTCTCTATTTTAATTCAATCCCCTGGAGCTCGAATGCCTGTCAACTCTATCTGTAGAAATATCGCCTTTAGTATTGGCAATCTAGGATTCCTAGCAAACCTGCTAGTTTTGGACCTTCAAGGACTAGACGTCATTCTCGGAATGGATTGGCTAGCCAAGCATAAAGGTCAGATGGACTGTGAAAAGAAGGCAATAACCCTGACGAATGCTGAAGGAAAACAAGTCACACTCCACGCAGAGAGATCAATAGTGAACAACCGAGTGTACAGTTTGAACAGCTTGGAAGGAGTTGAGTTTGAGGGAGCTCCAATAGTGAATGAATATCCAGAAGTTTTTCCTGAAGAGCTTCCCGGAATGCCACCAGATCGGGACATTGAATTCTCAATCGAATTAAAACCCGGATCTGCCCCTTATGCAAGAAAGCTTGCACGTATGACAAGTGAAGAACAAGAAGAATTAAGAAAGCAAGTGGAAGAATTGGAAAGAAAGGGATTTGTTAGAACAAGTTCCTCACCTTGGGGAGCCCCGGTACTTTTCGCTAAGAAGAAAGATGGCAGCCTACGACTTTGTGTCGACTACCGGAAACTGAACGATATGACGATCAAGAACAAGTACCCTTTACCAAGGATCGACGATCTCTTTGATCAACTAAGAGGAGCAAAGATATTCTCAAGGATCGACCTGAGGTCTGGATACCATCAGCTGAAGATTCGAGAACAAGATATCCCGAAAACTGCATTCATAACAAGATATGGATTGCATGAGTTTACTGTGGTGCCATTTGGTTTAACGAATGCGCCAGCAGTGTTCATGAATTTGATGAACAAGGTTCTCATGGAATTTCTGGACAAGTTTGTCATTGTGTTTGTCGACGACATCCTCATCTTTTCAGAGTCAGAGGAAAAGCACGCACAACATCTTAGGATGGTGTTGGAAAAGTTAGTAGAACATCGACTGTATGCCAAATTCGATAAGTGTGCCTTTTGGTTGAAAGAAATTTCATTCTTAGGCCACATTATCTCTGGAAAAGGAATCTCAATGGATCCATCAAAAATTCAGGCTATCATGGAATGGAAACAACCGGAGACAGTGACTGAAGTAAGAAGTTTCCTAGGATTAGCCGGATATTACCGGAGATTTGTCAAAGGATTCTCCAAGATTACAAAACCACTCACCAGACTACTGAAGAAAGATGTTTTATTCGACTGGACAGAAGGATGTGAAAAGAGCTTTGAGGAGTTGAAGAAGATATTAACAACCGCACCTGTCCTTACGTTACCGGATAACAAAAAGGATTTTGAAGTCTACTGCGATGCGTCAAAGCAAGGACTAGGTTGTGTCCTTATGCAAGAAGGGAGAGTCATAGCTTATGCATCGAGACAATTGCGACCACATGAGGAGAATTATCCAACTCACGACTTGGAGTTAGCCGCCGTCGTTCATGCGTTAAAGATTTGGCGACACTATCTACTTGGAAATAGATGTGAAATCTACACGGACCACAAGAGTTTGAAATACATCTTCACCCAACAGGACTTGAATATGAGACAGCGAAGATGGCTAGAGCTGATTAAAGATTATGACCTTGGAATACACTACCACCCTGGAAAAGCGAATGTAGTAGCTGATGCCTTGAGCAGAAAATCCTACTGCAATCAAGCAAAGATCTTAGGAATACCACCCCAATTGCTTGGAGATTTCGAGAAGTTGAGTTTAGAGTTCGTTGAACAAGGAACCGTCGCCGCATTGGCAGTAAAATGTGAGCTGAAGGACCAAATCCGAAAAGCCCAAGAAGTGGATCTGAGTATTCAGAAGATGAAAGAGGACATGAAACACGAGGATGTGATTGACCTTCGTGAGGACGAAGAAGGAATTTTGTGGTATCATGACCGAATCTGTGTTCCAGGAGATAAGGAAATCAAGAACATGATACTACAAGAAGCCCATTGTACCCCATACTCTATTCACCCAGGAAGTACGAAGATGTATCAAGATCTAAAGGATCGGTTTTGGTGGAAAGGAATGAAGAAAGAGATTGCCGAGTTTATAGCTTCTTGTGATACCTGTCAAAGAGTGAAAGCAGAACATCAGAAACCTGCAGGACCGCTGCAACCCCTACCAACCCCGGAATGGAAATGGGATGAGATTGGAATGGATTTCATAGTTGGTCTACCAAGAACCCAACAAGGATACGATTCTATATGGGTCATAGTCGATAGGTTAACGAAAGTAGCTCATTTTCTACCAGTAAGGACGCAGTACACAACGCAAAAGCTGGCAGAGCTGTATCTCACCAGGATTGTTACGCTACATGGAGTACCAAAAACAATCGTCTCAGACAGAGGAGCACAATTTGTATCGAGATTTTGGGAAGAGTTGCAGAAGTCCCTAGGACGAAGTTGAAGTTCAGTACAGCTTACCACCCGCAAACTGGAGGTCAAACAGAAAGAGTGAACCAAATTTTAGAAGATATGTTGAGAGCTTGTGCTTTGGACTATGGAAATTCTTGGGAACAATTCCTACCATACGCAGAATTTACCTACAACAATAGCTATCAAGTGAGTCTACAAATGGCCCCTTATGAAGCACTTTATGGAAGGAAGTGCCGTACGCCGCTATATTGGACCGAAGTGGGACAGAAGCAGTTCCTTGGACCGCAATTAGTGGAAGATGCCACGGCTCATGTGAGGATCATACAAGAGAGATTGAAAACGGCCCAGTCTCGACAAAAGAGTTACGCCGACAGAAGAAGGAGAGAACTATCCTTCGAGATAGGCGATTACGTATATCTCAAAGTGATACCCTACAAAGGAGTTCGACGATTCCAGATGAAGGGAAAGTTAAGCCCAAGATATGTAGGACCATACAAGGTTTTGGAAAAGACGAGGAGAAGTAGCATACAAACTAGAGCTACCGCCTGAGTTAGCAGGAGTCCATGATGTCTTTCACGTATCCCAACTGAGGAAATGCCTGAGAAAACCAACGGAGCAAGTGTCCTCCCACAGAAATGGAGGTTCAACCGGATCTGACATACCAGGAATATCCAGTCAAGGTGTTAGAGGTCAGTGAAAGGAGATTGAAGTCAAGGACCAGTAAAATTTTGCAGAGTCCAATGGAACAACCACACCGAAGAAGAATCAACTTGGGAAAGAGAAGAAGAACTGCGTCAGAATTTTCCTTACCTATTCTCGGACTGTTCGGAATCTCGAGGACGAGATCATTCCTAAGGAGGGTAGGTTGTAACACCCCAGTTTTTGATTATCTTTTCTGCTTACGAATCAGCATAACTTCTTTGGAAACCCTGATGTTTTTAACCCTATCTTGATCTTGGGTATGCCACTACCTTAACCTAAAAAGTTGGCTGCTAAACCTCTTTCCCCAGATCATTTTCACATTTCAGTCCAAAAGCGTTTCAATTTAGTCCTTTTCAGAAGTTTCAGAAAACCCAAAAAGGCTAAAAGTCCCAGATCATCTCAGAATCCAAATCTGATCAAGTGATAACCTTTCTTTCATTTTTCTGAACATTTTTCCCTTCTGGAAGAATCCCAGAATCTCGACCAAAACCCCAGTTTCAGCTTCGACAAAAGTTCAAACCCTAATTACCCTAATTACCCTGTTTTTGATTTTTGTCAAAACCACCAAATGTTATCGGATTTCATCATTTTTCCTGCTGGATGAGTCCAAGACATTTAGTAGGACCCATCTGCAAAATCAGAATTCAAATCAGCCCTTCAGATCTTCAGATTTGCATTTAGGCCCAATTTCCCGAACCAAAACCTTCACAGATCAGTCCAAATCGTTGCAAATCAGCCCAAAGTTCGCAAATGGGCCCCTGAGAAGTTTTCAATCGGAAAACCGCCAGTTTGCCGCGCCGTTGAACTCGTCGCCGGCGAAGCCCTCGCGCTTGCCACCTCACAGGCCACGTAGCCCCCAGCCGTGCGCACCTGTACCGCCACCGTGGAGCGCTCAAGCTCCACCGTGCCATCGTCTTCCTCGCGCGCGCGTGCTGCTGCTGCTGCTGCTGCCAGGAGCTTTATGCCACTTGGCCACCATCCCGTAGATCTTCGCCATCTCCCTGACCGTATCCTGCTATCCCGCGATTCACCGCCTCTGGCAGAGCCCCGCCGCGTCCCGAAGAGCATCGATGACCGTCCCGGCGTCAGAAGAAGATCTCCCCGGCGATTGCTGTTGCTCCCGAGCGCCTCACCCGCGGCTATATAAGCCCCCTCCCTTGCCCAGCATTGCCTCACACCACCCCTTAGCTCATTTGCGTTAGTCTTAGCACCAGAGAGCCACCGAGCCTTCAGCGCCGCCGCGAAGCTCATCTTCCCCGGCGAGCAACCGTTGAAGCTTGCGGCGCCAGCTTCGCCCGAAGCTTCCCCCTCCAAACCAACGCCACCAGTAAGTTCCTTTCATCCCCCTGTCCGTTTCATAGCCGTTAATTGGTCCCCGGCGCACCTCACCGCCGGCAATCACCGGAAAACCGAAAAAACCCCTGTTCCCGCAATGCCTAGCGTTTTAGCCCAAATTAGCCTTCGTGCCTGTGATGGGAATTGACCAGTGTACCTTTTGAGCAAGCCTGCAAGCTTGGATTTCAAAATTGAGCAAGAATCACGGCCTTTCCGAAGTTTGCGCGCCACCAGTGAGCTGTTCCTCGTCGCCAAGCTTCTCCGGCCACTCTCCGGCCAAATTGACCCCGCAAATAGATCCCTTACCTCACCCTCTCACTCCCTGAGCAAGGAAACAAGCTCAAACCCTTCAAAACGAAAATGCCCAATCTGGAGGCCGTCTTCTCCAGCGCCGGTCGCCGGAATTTATCCCCGGCCGATCTAGCCTCGCTCACCTTGTCATTTAGATAGATCTCAACCCCCTGAGTAATTTTGTCTACTAGCCCGACCTCTGAATCGACCTGAATCAAAAGTTATAGCCATGCCAAGGTTGCTGTCCAGTGGCTCAGTTCATGTCCAGGCCACCGTGTTTGCTCACCGGATTTGGCCACCCTCCGGCCACTTTCAGCCCTTGAGCCTGTTGAGAGTTTTGTAGCTAATGTCAATGCCTAAACCCTAGACAAAGTTGTGCATCAATTGGAGTCCTGAGTCAAAAGTTATGCAATGCCCTAGTTTCTGGCCATGTCAAACACCATGTCAGTGCATGTCCACCTGTGGCATTGGATGATTTAGGCTTGTTACTTTTGAGCTATTGAAATGCCACTTTGTCCACTAAGCCTTTTGAGCCATGTTCTACAATATTCCCTACTATCACATCTCCAGAAAACAAACCTAGGACCGATTTAGGGCAACGTCGAGCCATGAGTCGAATGTCAGCCCCTCGACATTCAAGCCCTTTGAACCCATCTCTTCAACCAATGTCAAGTGACCTTGTCTAAACCAATTCCCCTGCATGCATGATGTATTTACGTATTATTTTCTAGTGCTTGTGTGCTTATATAGTGTGTATGTGTTGTTTGTACCCGTCGTGGAACCAGACGTTGAAGGAGCAGAGGAGATCCCTGAAGATTCATTTGAGCACCTAGACCCGTCATTGCAAGGCAAGTCTCAATCCCTTGATCATGTCTAGCCTACTATTTTGAAATGAAGTATGTTAACCGTTTTCAAGTATATGCATGCCTTAGATTCAAATAAGAGTTATATTTCAATAAAGATGACTAGATATGACCTAAATGGTTGTAAAGCCCCTTTTGACATTGAATATCCCTGCACCCTTGTCACCCTAGATTATCATGCTTGGGCTATGCTATGCTTAAAGATTATATGATAAATGTTGAATGGTCACATATGAGAAAAGCATGTTCAAACCCCTTTTTGTGAAAGAAAATGTGATTGGAATCGATAGTGAGGATGGTTTGATTGGATGGTGCTGTGTGCGCACTGGGAATGTGAAAGACTCCTCACTAAAGATTCATAAGGACTAGAACCTTGTGTTGTGCTTCTATGCGGCATGAAAAACGTACCAACCACCTGCCTGTTTATGGGACGGGCGCAACTTAGTAGCTTTCTTTAGTGTTAGCTTTTCCCTGCAATGGTTGTCGATCCAGTGTCTTGCGAGAACTGGTGGGCCGCAGAAGGCCATGAGTGATGTGAGTTCAGAAAAATCATGAGAGGAAAAGGTGGAAAGAAGGGAGACGCCCTAAGCCAGATTAAGTCGTGCGCGACTGTAATCAAGAGAGGCTATGTGTCTTGCGAGAACATAGGCCCAGGCTAGGAAGTAAGGCAGTGGGGAGGACCCACAACGGTACTTGAGACTTAACTGTCTATTTACCGGGCAGGGAAATGGTTAATACTAGGACTGTAAATTGTTGTGTCATCTCGGCCTTGTCACATGCGTGAAAGTCGCATGAAGCTGATCCGACTTGAAAGCCGAATGATTGGTGGATTAAGGTGGTACACCTTTGCAAAGTTTAAAAAGTATCGGATACTCTGAGCTCCCAGGTCATGGAGTCTGCGCGCTGTGAATCCTATTCACGTCGATGCAGCACAAGTAGCTTTTGGAAGTTTTTCACAAAATCTGAATAAAGTGGTGACTCATGAAAGACCGCCACGCACAACATTTCTGAAAATCTAGTTTAGGATTTCAAAAGCCCCGCTTTCGAGAATAAAGACCTTTCTTTAAAAGCTGCATGTGAAAATCTATCATATATTTATACACAGAGCCAAAGAGCTGTTCCTTGAGAAACTCCCCATCATCTATATATATGCATTGTTACTTGGGACTTGTTGAGCACCATATGGACAATGTGCTCACCCTTGCTTTTCAAACAAATTTAGAGGAAGGATTCGCCGACCCTGAATCTTATGGTCTTGAACCCAATGTGGAACAAGAAGAAGAAACTGAGGACCCATCTGGTTAAAGGGTTATGCACCAAGGTGGAGTTCGATGTGGAGAAGGCCCATGCAATACCGCCGCTGCAGAGAAAGAAGACTGATGGAGCCCTTTTGTTTATCGTTGCTGTTTTATTTTGTGCCGACCTTTGTGTCGAAAATTCCTTAATTTGTATTAACAATTAAATGCGTCACTTCGGCGCTAAGTTATTGTGATGTTGGTCCTTGTGATCAGCACTTGTTTTTAATTACTCGCATTTTTATATAATGCATTCTATTGTTGTGAGCTGTAATGTGCCTTTTCTGAGTGCAATCCACCTGGGCGATTGCCACTGGAATCCTCAAATGAGGGTCCCACAGAACTTGGTATCAGAGCAGAAGACTCGACTGTAGGTCGTAACCCTTAGATAGACTTTGGCGTCCCTAGAAGAAAAGTTCGCTAGTTCTTTGTCAAAATTTGTTTACGAAAACCTATTTTCCTTAAGAAAAATGTTGTTTTAACCTTTGGAAAATGATTTTGGACTTCTCTTATAGATGCCTTTTGTTCTGTCTTCAGATGGCTTTCGATAGGAGATACCTTCATGGAGACGAGCTCGGATCGTGGGCACTGTTGCTGTGGATGATGCTGCAATTCCTTGGAGCACGGGACAGCCAGAGACCGGTATATTGCGTCTGGCAAGATGAGATAAATGGACGACCCATAGGTTGTCGGGCCTCGGTGATAGTCTACGAGATCCCCGAGCATGGGAGAGGCTCAGTTAGACGCCAAGCCCGAAGAGAAGAAGAGGAGGATGCTATCTTGGACGCTGCCCGTCGTGCAGTGGGTTCCGTTCGGCAGATGTACAGCGACTACCTTTCTGATTCGCCTTACCGCTTCGTACCTTACCAGGTCCCCGGATCGGAGTACCGAGTTGTTCTTCCGTCCAGCGACCAGGAGAACGCTATCCTGACGAAGACTCGAGACGTCGTTCGCGCTTCGGAGATTGCATACACCCGCCTATTTCGAGACTACGAGCGTGTTCGCGATGATCGCCACTACCTTGAGGGCATGCTTATTAGGGCTCGTGCAAGCCTCCGAGAAAAAGAAAGACAAATTCAAGAAATGGCCGAATCAAGTGGAGAAAAAGACCTTGAAGCTGCAGAGTCGGTAACCAAGAAGAGTCACCCAAAGTTGAGGATCACCGCTCGCAAGAAGGTAGGAAACCCGAGGGAGTATCTCAGTGGTTTATGCCTGCGTCGCGTGGCATAGTCATCAACGGTCAAGCAATCGAGCTTCCTTGCACCGCACAGAAGAAGAAGACCCTCGAAGGAAAAGGGAAGGAGCCTATCAACATCGACGACAACGAAGATGACCCGATGGATGCTGATGACGATGAGGAGGAGGATCCCGAGGAGGTTGAGCCTTGTGATTCTTCTGATGATGCCGAGGAGTGACTGCAGACTTTCGACCTTTTGTGCCTAGCCCAGCAGACGCTAGATTTCCTTTTGTTGTAGTTGTTTTAGTATGATTGATGTATGCTGGTTGCTAGAGGAGCTCTGTAAGCCAATGAGGCTAGAAGCTTTGTATCTTTTGAAAAATTGGTTTATGAAAAAGTCATTTTGCATATCCTTATTCTTACTTCTTGAGTTAATGCCAACATTCTGCTAGCATCCCTGTGAACGATTCTTTCCGAATCGATGTTTCTATTCTTAACCTCCTGTTTGAGTAGGATGGTTAACACACGCGCGAGACCCCAGGAAGGAGGGCTAGAGGAAAACCACAACAGTACAGGAGCTACACCCGGAGCAAGAGGCCGCACAGACCCCGGTAGACCAGGATCTTCGACGATGCCACAGGGAGGTGACATCAACGATGTGCTGCTGTGGATGGAGCGCAATCGTCAAGAGTCAGCGGCTGTGCAAAACCAAATCTTGGGACAGCTGATGCAACATATTGCATCCGGACAAACTGAAGGACCCGTGATGGGCGCAAAGTTGACTGACTTTCAAAAGACGCGACCCCCGACTTTCTCAAGCACAGAAGACCCCATCGTGGCAGACGACTGGCTCCGAGATGTGGAAAGAAAGTTGAATACCGTCAGATGCAGTGATGAAGAAAAACTCTTGTACGGATCGAACCAATTGGCTGGACCTGCTGCTGCTTGGTGGGAGAATTACCAAACCGTGCACACCAACAGAGATTCGATCACCTGGAATGAATTCAAGGAGGAATTCCGTAGATACCACGTCCCAAAAGGCGTTGTCCAGGCAAAGCGCCGAGAATTCGTAAATCTGCGACAAGGGAGTAAGACCGTGAAACAATACCTGCATGAGTTTATTCAGCTGGCAAGATACGCACCTGAAGATATAGCGACAGAGGAAAGGAAGATTGATAGATTTTGTGAAGGACTACAGAATTCCCTGCAATACCAACTGTCATCCCACGAGTTCACAGACTTCCACGTCCTAATAAACCGACTACTTAAGATGGAGGAGAAAAGAGGAATAATTGAAGAAGACCGAAAGAGGAAGGCTTTGCCCAACTCTTACCAAGGAAGTGCTAGTCGAGGGAGGCCGATGCCAACTTTCCGACCAGCCTTCAGACCACCTCAGAGACCCCAAAGGCCTGCACCTACTGCGATAGCCCAATGTACTGGATGCAGAGGAAATCACCTCTTGAAGGATTGCCCCCTTAAGAACGAGGAGTGCTTTCACTGCGGAAGGAAGGGACATCATAGGAACACTTGTCCACTGCAACACCTTCCATCTAATGTCGCTCGTATGCAAGCTGCAAGACCCTTTGTTCCAGTCCAAGGCTTCACTAGGAATGCTCCACCCTCCAGAGGAGGAAGGTTTCAAAATGGCCGAGGAAGAGGAGTACCTGCTGCAGGTCGCGGAAGACTTAACTATGCATCCGCCGTTGAAGCAGGAGAAGCATCAGACGTCGTAATCGGTAGGATCTTTATCCACTCTGAACTTTCAGTTGCATTATTTGACCCTGGTGCTACTCATTCATTTGTGTCAAGACCTTTCGTGCTCAGAAATAAGTTGCCAATATCTGCATTAGAGTTCTCTATTTTAATTCAATCCCCTGGAGCTCGAATGCCTGTCAACTCTATCTGTAGAAATATCGCCTTTAGTATTGGCAATCTAGGATTCCTAGCAAACCTGCTAGTTTTGGACCTTCAAGGACTAGACGTCATTCTCGGAATGGATTGGCTAGCCAAGCATAAAGGTCAGATGGACTGTGAAAAGAAGGCAATAACCCTGACGAATGCTGAAGGAAAACAAGTCACACTCCACGCAGAGAGATCAATAGTGAACAACCGAGTGTACAGTTTGAACAGCTTGGAAGGAGTTGAGTTTGAGGGAGCTCCAATAGTGAATGAATATCCAGAAGTTTTTCCTGAAGAGCTTCCCGGAATGCCACCAGATCGGGACATTGAATTCTCAATCGAATTAAAACCCGGATCTGCCCCTTATGCAAGAAAGCTTGCACGTATGACAAGTGAAGAACAAGAAGAATTAAGAAAGCAAGTGGAAGAATTGGAAAGAAAGGGATTTGTTAGAACAAGTTCCTCACCTTGGGGAGCCCCGGTACTTTTCGCTAAGAAGAAAGATGGCAGCCTACGACTTTGTGTCGACTACCGGAAACTGAACGATATGACGATCAAGAACAAGTACCCTTTACCAAGGATCGACGATCTCTTTGATCAACTAAGAGGAGCAAAGATATTCTCAAGGATCGACCTGAGGTCTGGATACCATCAGCTGAAGATTCGAGAACAAGATATCCCGAAAACTGCATTCATAACAAGATATGGATTGCATGAGTTTACTGTGGTGCCATTTGGTTTAACGAATGCGCCAGCAGTGTTCATGAATTTGATGAACAAGGTTCTCATGGAATTTCTGGACAAGTTTGTCATTGTGTTTGTCGACGACATCCTCATCTTTTCAGAGTCAGAGGAAAAGCACGCACAACATCTTAGGATGGTGTTGGAAAAGTTAGTAGAACATCGACTGTATGCCAAATTCGATAAGTGTGCCTTTTGGTTGAAAGAAATTTCATTCTTAGGCCACATTATCTCTGGAAAAGGAATCTCAATGGATCCATCAAAAATTCAGGCTATCATGGAATGGAAACAACCGGAGACAGTGACTGAAGTAAGAAGTTTCCTAGGATTAGCCGGATATTACCGGAGATTTGTCAAAGGATTCTCCAAGATTACAAAACCACTCACCAGACTACTGAAGAAAGATGTTTTATTCGACTGGACAGAAGGATGTGAAAAGAGCTTTGAGGAGTTGAAGAAGATATTAACAACCGCACCTGTCCTTACGTTACCGGATAACAAAAAGGATTTTGAAGTCTACTGCGATGCGTCAAAGCAAGGACTAGGTTGTGTCCTTATGCAAGAAGGGAGAGTCATAGCTTATGCATCGAGACAATTGCGACCACATGAGGAGAATTATCCAACTCACGACTTGGAGTTAGCCGCCGTCGTTCATGCGTTAAAGATTTGGCGACACTATCTACTTGGAAATAGATGTGAAATCTACACGGACCACAAGAGTTTGAAATACATCTTCACCCAACAGGACTTGAATATGAGACAGCGAAGATGGCTAGAGCTGATTAAAGATTATGACCTTGGAATACACTACCACCCTGGAAAAGCGAATGTAGTAGCTGATGCCTTGAGCAGAAAATCCTACTGCAATCAAGCAAAGATCTTAGGAATACCACCCCAATTGTTTGGAGATTTCGAGAAGTTGAGTTTAGAGTTCGTTGAACAAGGAACCGTCGCCGCATTGGCAGTAAAATGTGAGCTGAAGGACCAAATCCGAAAAGCCCAAGAAGTGGATCTGAGTATTCAGAAGATGAAAGAGGACATGAAACACGAGGATGTGATTGACCTTCGTGAGGACGAAGAAGGAATTTTGTGGTATCATGACCGAATCTGTGTTCCAGGAGATAAGGAAATCAAGAACATGATACTACAAGAAGCCCATTGTACCCCATACTCTATTCACCCAGGAAGTACGAAGATGTATCAAGATCTAAAGGATCGGTTTTGGTGGAAAGGAATGAAGAAAGAGATTGCCGAGTTTATAGCTTCTTGTGATACCTGTCAAAGAGTGAAAGCAGAACATCAGAAACCTGCAGGACCGCTGCAACCCCTACCAACCCCGGAATGGAAATGGGATGAGATTGGAATGGATTTCATAGTTGGTCTACCAAGAACCCAACAAGGATACGATTCTATATGGGTCATAGTCGATAGGTTAACGAAAGTAGCTCATTTTCTACCAGTAAGGACGCAGTACACAACGCAAAAGCTGGCAGAGCTGTATCTCACCAGGATTGTTACGCTACATGGAGTACCAAAAACAATCGTCTCAGACAGAGGAGCACAATTTGTATCGAGATTTTGGGAAGAGTTGCAGAAGTCCCTAGGGACGAAGTTGAAGTTCAGTACAGCTTACCACCCGCAAACTGGAGGTCAAACAGAAAGAGTGAACCAAATTTTAGAAGATATGTTGAGAGCTTGTGCTTTGGACTATGGAAATTCTTGGGAACAATTCCTACCATACGCAGAATTTACCTACAACAATAGCTATCAAGTGAGTCTACAAATGGCCCCTTATGAAGCACTTTATGGAAGGAAGTGCCGTACGCCGCTATATTGGACCGAAGTGGGACAGAAGCAGTTCCTTGGACCGCAATTAGTGGAAGATGCCACGGCTCATGTGAGGATCATACAAGAGAGATTGAAAACGGCCCAGTCTCGACAAAAGAGTTACGCCGACAGAAGAAGGAGAGAACTATCCTTCGAGATAGGCGATTACGTATATCTCAAAGTGATACCCTACAAAGGAGTTCGACGATTCCAGATGAAGGGAAAGTTAAGCCCAAGATATGTAGGACCATACAAGGTTTTGGAAAAACGAGGAGAAGTAGCATACAAACTAGAGCTACCGCCTGAGTTAGCAGGAGTCCATGATGTCTTTCACGTATCCCAACTGAGGAAATGCCTGAGAAAACCAACGGAGCAAGTGCCTCCCACAGAAATGGAGGTTCAACCGGATCTGACATACCAGGAATATCCAGTCAAGGTGTTAGAGGTCAGTGAAAGGAGATTGAAGTCAAGGACCGTAAAATTTTGCAGAGTCCAATGGAACAACCACACCGAAGAAGAATCAACTTGGGAAAGAGAAGAAGAACTGCGTCAGAATTTTCCTTACCTATTCTCGGACTGTTCGGAATCTCGAGGACGAGATCATTCCTAAGGAGGGTAGGTTGTAACACCCCAGTTTTTGATTATCTTTTCTGCTTACGAATCAGCATAACTTCTTTGGAAACCCTGATGTTTTTAACCCTATCTTGATCTTGGGTATGCCACTACCTTAACCTAAAAAGTTGGCTGCTAAACCTCTTTCCCCAGATCATTTTCACATTTCAGTCCAAAAGCGTTTCAATTTAGTCCTTTTCAGAAGTTTCAGAAAACCCAAAAAGGCTAAAAGTCCCAGATCATCTCAGAATCCAAATCTGATCAAGTGATAACCTTTCTTTCATTTTTCTGAACATTTTTCCCTTCTGGAAGAATCCCAGAATCTCAACCAAAACCCCAGTTTCAGCTTCGACAAAAGTTCAAACCCTAATTACCCTAATTACCCTGTTTTCGATTTTTGTCAAAACCACCAAATGTTATCGGATTTCATCATTTTTCCTGCTGGATGAGTCCAAGACATTTAGTAGGACCCATCTGCAAAATCAGAATTCAAATCAGCCCTTCAGATCTTCAGATTTGCATTTAGGCCCAATTTCCCGAACCAAAACCTTCACAGATCAGTCCAAATCGTTGCAAATCAGCCCAAAGTTCGCAAATGGGCCCCTGAGAAGTTTTCAACCGGAAAACCGCCAGTTTGCCGCGCCGTTGAACTCGTCGCCGGCGAAGCCCTCGCGCTGCCACCTCACAGCCACGTAGCCCCCAGCCGTGCGCACCTGTACCGCCACCGTGGAGCGCTCAAGCTCCACCGTGCCATCGTCTTCCTCGCGCGCGCGTGCTGCTGCTGCTGCTGCTGCCAGGAGCTTTATGCCACTTGGCCACCATCCCGTAGATCTTCGCCATCTCCCTGACCGTATCCTGCTATCCCGCGATTCACCGCCTCTGGCAGAGCCCCGCCGCGTCCCGAAGAGCATCGATGACCGTCCCGGCGTCAGAAGAAGATCTCCCCGGCGATTGCTGTTGCTCCCGAGCGCCTCACCCGCGGCTATATAAGCCCCCTCCCTTGCCCAGCATTGCCTCACACCACCCCTTAGCTCATTTGCGTTAGTCTTAGCACCAGAGAGCCACCGAGCCTTCAGCGCCGCCGCGAAGCTCATCTTCCCCGGCGAGCAACCGTTGAAGCTTGCGGCGCCAGCTTCGCCCGAAGCTTCCCCCTCCAAACCAACGCCACCAGTAAGTTCCTTTCATCCCCCTGTCCGTTTCATAGCCGTTAATTGGTCCCCGGCGCACCTCACCGCCGGCAATCACCGGAAAACCGAAAAAACCCCTGTTCCCGCAATGCCTAGCGTTTTAGCCCAAATTAGCCTTCGTGCCTGTGATGGGAATTGACCAGTGTACCTTTTTGAGCAAGCCTGCAAGCTTGGATTTCAAAATTGAGCAAGAATCACGGCCTTTCCGAAGTTTGCGCGCCACCAGTGAGCTGTTCCTCGTCGCCAAGCTTCTCCGGCCACTCTCCGGCCAAATTGACCCCGCAAATAGATCCCTTACCTCACCCTCTCACTCCCTGAGCAAGGAAACAAGCTCAAACCCTTCAAAACGAAAATGCCCAATCTGGAGGCCGTCTTCTCCAGCGCCGGTCGCCGGAATTTATCCCCGGCCGATCTAGCCTCGCTCACCTTGTCATTTAGATAGATCTCAACCCCCTGAGTAATTTTGTCTACTAGCCCGACCTCTGAATCGACCTGAATCAAAAGTTATAGCCATGCCAAGGTTGCTGTCCAGTGGCTCAGTTCATGTCCAGGCCACCGTGTTTGCTCACCGGATTTGGCCACCCTCCGGCCACTTTCAGCCCTTGAGCCTGTTGAGAGTTTTGTAGCTAATGTCAATGCCTAAACCCTAGACAAAGTTGTGCATCAATTGGAGTCCTGAGTCAAAAGTTATGCAATGCCCTAGTTTCTGGCCATGTCAAACACCATGTCAGTGCATGTCCACCTGTGGCATTGGATGATTTAGGCTTGTTACTTTTGAGCTATTGAAATGCCACTTTGTCCACTAAGCCTTTTGAGCCATGTTCTACAATATTCCCTACTATCACATCTCCAGAAAACAAACCTAGGACCGATTTAGGGCAACGTCGAGCCATGAGTCGAATGTCAGCCCCTCGACATTCAAGCCCTTTGAACCCATCTCTTCAACCAATGTCAAGTGACCTTGTCTAAACCAATTCCCCTGCATGCATGATGTATTTACGTATTATTTTCTAGTGCTTGTGTGCTTATATAGTGTGTATGTGTTGTTTGTACCCGTCGTGGAACCAGACGTTGAAGGAGCAGAGGAGATCCCTGAAGATTCATTTGAGCACCTAGACCCGTCATTGCAAGGCAAGTCTCAATCCCTTGATCATGTCTAGCCTACTATTTTGAAATGAAGTATGTTAACCGTTTTCAAGTATATGCATGCCTTAGATTCAAATAAGAGTTATATTTCAATAAAGATGACTAGATATGACCTAAATGGTTGTAAAGCCCCTTTTGACATTGAATATCCCTGCACCCTTGTCACCCTAGATTATCATGCTTGGGCTATGCTATGCTTAAAGATTATATGATAAATGTTGAATGGTCACATATGAGAAAAGCATGTTCAAACCCCTTTTTGTGAAAGAAAATGTGATTGGAATCGATAGTGAGGATGGTTTGATTGGATGGTGCTGTGTGCGCACTGGGAATGTGAAAGACTCCTCACTAAAGATTCATAAGGACTAGAACCTTGTGTTGTGCTTCTATGCGGCATGAAAAACGTACCAACCACCTGCCTGTTTATGGGACGGGCGCAACTTAGTAGCTTTCTTTAGTGTTAGCTTTTCCCTGCAATGGTTGTCGATCCAGTGTCTTGCGAGAACTGGTGGGCCGCAGAAGGCCATGAGTGATGTGAGTTCAGAAAAATCATGAGAGGAAAAGGTGGAAAGAAGGGAGACGCCCTAAGCCAGATTAAGTCGTGCGCGACTGTAATCAAGAGAGGCTATGTGTCTTGCGAGAACATAGGCCCAGGCTAGGAAGTAAGGCAGTGGGGAGGACCCACAACGGTACTTGAGACTTAACTGTCTATTTACCGGGCAGGGAAATGGTTAATACTAGGACTGTAAATTGTTGTGTCATCTCGGCCTTGTCACATGCGTGAAAGTCGCATGAAGCTGATCCGACTTGAAAGCCGAATGATTGGTGGATTAAGGTGGTACACCTTTGCAAAGTTTAAAAAGTATCGGATACTCTGAGCTCCCAGGTCATGGAGTCTGCGCGCTGTGAATCCTATTCACGTCGATGCAGCACAAGTAGCTTTTGGAAGTTTTTCACAAAATCTGAATAAAGTGGTGACTCATGAAAGACCGCCACGCACAACATTTCTGAAAATCTAGTTTAGGATTTCAAAAGCCCCGCTTTCGAGAATAAAGACCTTTCTTTAAAAGCTGCATGTGAAAATCTATCATATATTTATACACAGAGCCAAAGAGCTGTTCCTTGAGAAACTCCCCATCATCTATATATATGCATTGTTACTTGGGACTTGTTGAGCACCATATGGACAATGTGCTCACCCTTGCTTTTCAAACAAATTTAGAGGAAGGATTCGCCGACCCTGAATCTTATGGTCTTGAACCCAATGTGGAACAAGAAGAAGAAACTGAGGACCCATCTGGTTAAAGGGTTATGCACCAAGGTGGAGTTCGATGTGGAGAAGGCCCATGCAATACCGCCGCTGCAGAGAAAGAAGACTGATGGAGCCCTTTTGTTTATCGTTGCTGTTTTATTTTGTGCCGACCTTTGTGTCGAAAATTCCTTAATTTGTATTAACAATTAAATGCGTCACTTCGGCGCTAAGTTATTGTGATGTTGGTCCTTGTGATCAGCACTTGTTTTTAATTACTCGCATTTTTATATAATGCATTCTATTGTTGTGAGCTGTAATGTGTCTTTTCTGAGTGCAATCCACCTGGGCGATTGCCACTGGAATCCTCAAATGAGGGTCCCACACCCCCCCCCCCTGCGGGATTGACCTGTTCACCAATATATCAAAAGGATCAGAACTTGGGAATCCATGGGCTCTAAGACCTTCTCCAAGAGGTAACCTAAACTACTGTTCATAGTGCTACTAGTTTGGTTGCTACTATGGTTTTGCTGCTTGATATGATATTTGCTTGTGCAGGTCTGCTCATAGTGCTACTAGTTTGGTTGCTACTATGGTTTAACTATGGAAAAGCCATAATAGAAGTTAGCACTTCTCACTTTTTATCATATAATCCAATTAGAAGAGCCAAGTATATGACTTGCACTTGTATCACACCTCGCAAACTAAGCAATTAACAGACGGCATGATCATTACCTGAGTGTTGAGTTGTGGAAAAATAGCCTTCACATCTTCGAAAACTGCATCAACTGGTTTGGCAGCATCAACCTGAGGAGGCACACAAGAAGTTATAATTTATTTCACCTACATAAAACCATGTGTCATAGTATAATAGAACAGCAGATATTTCACAATATACAGAAGTACTTGTCATCTTTTCTTCCCTGAAGAACAGCCAAACTGATGTGTCAAATTAAGCAATTGCAGCAACAAATTGGGCCTCAGAAATCACAAGTATAAAACCTGGTTTCGATTAAAATACGCCGGTCCATCTCTTCCTTTCGGCAGTCAAGGAATAGGACAAACTCAGGCTCAATTTTTACCTGACATAACAATAGTACTTATTGTGAAGCACAAAACATCAAAAGAGATTTTTCTGTCTTTCCTACTAGTCATATTATGCATACAGTGCATGCAACTCTGCACTACCAGAATCCATACAATTTCAGATATTTTATAGAAATAGTCTTACGACGCTCTCATATGTTAGGCGGTTATCTTCATTTGGTGGAAATCCATCGATAAGAAACTTGTTTCCACTTTCAAGCATCGCCTTGTGCAATAACTTAACAGTGAGATCAGATGGCACCAGCTTTCCTTCATTCATGAGCTTCTGGATCATTGTACTGATTGATACAAACAAATGTAAGAAACTAAGAGAGTAAGATACTAAGATGATGTTTATAAGATAAGAGTTGATCAGATCAGCAGTTGATGGAAGTAAAAGACAATGCTCAATCAGAAAAGGAAAATATTTGATAGGATAAAACTTGTGAAAAAAGGAAATTTATCAAAAGATTGTATGAGCAGTGGGCACACTATATGGCTCAATATAACCACAAAAGTGGCCATACCTTACACAAACACAACAGTTATCTTTTTCCCAGGAGGAAATGAGGCAATGTTACCCTGCATTCACCAATAAAAAGTTATAAATTGCATTACACTAAATATGTAGTCTGATGCAAAACAATGGATAATATTGGAAAAGGCAAATATCATACCAATAAAATAAGACAGAAGCAATTATCCAAATCTGTGGACAAATGCCATTAGCGTGCAGGTATGAGTAAATGCATATCCAAATTTCAAAACATTAATTTCCATATCCCTAGCATTATCCAAACCACCTTGATGGATTTAAGGTTGCTCCTAAACAACGTAATGTCATAATCAATATGAACTATGAAGCTTCACCTGCACTGGATGTCCTCTACTCCTCTTATCCTTGTCATAACACAAGATATGCCAGCATTGGCACCAGTCATGACAGCAAGCTTCCGAGCTTCCACCAAGGGTCCACTAGCTAAAACCTGTAATTCAGGTAGCTCCATTAACCTTAATGTGTGAGGGAAATCATAGAGTAATATTAGGGGGTGTCTATAGTGCACTAATCTCCGTCTTTTCATACATGCTTGGCACATACATCCTTCCGGTTACAATCATTACATGACAACTAGTTATTACATTGCGTACACACTTGGCTCCTACAGATGGTTACAATCAGTACATGCCAACTCATTACATTGCACATGTTTACACTACTCGGCTCCGTACGACTGCCACAAGTGCTCGACAAGGTCCTCCTGGAGCTGTCTGTGCGTTTCACGATTTCGTATAGTATGATGGACACGGATGAACTCCTGCACGGCCGGACTGTGCTCGTGGGACGCGTTGACGGTATCACCTATGCCGTCATAGTTATAATCGACGTAGCCGATGTCCCTCTCATCTTCCACTATCATGTTGTGCAATACCACGCAAGTAGTCATTATGTCTCGAAGAGTTTCCTGGTCCCAATACCGCACAGGCCCCCGCACAATCGCGAATCGGGCCTGGAGCACTCCGAAAGCACGCTCCACATCCTTCTGGGCCGACTCTTGAGCTTGCGCAAAGAGCTTCCTCTTGTTGCCCTGCGGGAGTGGAATAGTCTTGACGAATATTGCCCACTCGAGGTAAATCCCATCGGCAAGGTAATACCCCATGTTGTAGTCATGGCCGTTGATTGAATAGCGCACCGTTGGCGCCTGGTTTTCAGCAAGCCGAGCAAATACAGGAGAACGGTGCAGCACATTGATATCGTTGTGAGATCCCGGTAGACCGAAGAAAGCATGCCAAATCCATAGATCGTACGATGCTACGGCTTCTAGGATGATGGTAGGCCTACGAGCATGTCCTGTGTACATCCCCTGCCATGCCTTCGGGCACTTCTGCCACCTCCAATGCATGCAATCTATACTCCCTAACATGCCCGGGAAACCTCTTTGCTCGCCAATGGCGAGCAATCTTGCAGTGTCCTCTTCGTTAGGTGCTCGAAGGTACTCAGGCCCGAACACTTCGAGTACAGCCCGAACAAAGTGCTTCAAGCTCTCTATAGCAGTACTCTCCGCTATACGTAAATATTCGTCGATAGCGTCCGCGGGAACACCTATTGCTAATATTCTTAAAGCCGCCGTTACCTTCTGCAACGACGACAAACCGAGAGTCCCAGCTGCGTTTCTTCTTTGTTTGAAGTATGGGTCGTGCCGTTCGACGGCTTCCAAGATGCGGATAAAAAGGGTACGACGCATCCTAAACCTAAGCGACACAGCACCCGACCATATCATACAAATAACACAAAGAACAAATTTTACCCGAACAACGTAAGCTTCGAAGTCTTACCTCCGCCTGAAGTACCTTGGGCTGTACACCGGCTCATCAGCAAAATAGTCGTTATGCAGCCTAGCAAAGCCGTCCTGCCTATCACGATTGACCACATTATGGCCGAAAACGGAACCGCCACGCCGCTCCGAACTCGCAGCTTCCAGCTCAGCCTGCCCAGCACATGCAACCGCCACAATGAAGTCGTCGTCCTCACTGGACGACCCCTCACCACCCACACACAATGAGCGTAACGTTCGCCGACGCATCGCGAATGGCCAGTGCGAGGCTTGCGTGAGCTTCGGACTACTGAATTCACCAAGAAAAGCACCACTAACTTTTGTTCAACAATGATGCATTTATGCTTGTATGCCTCATGCATGACATATTTAACAATGGATATGGTAGAATTTTTACATATAATAGATCGTTGGTAACACCAAACTGCACATCGCACTATTTACCATGAACTGCTAGGCTTATGTAGCGTAGTACACCTACTTTGATCTCCCTCAGACATTTACAGTCAAAATGCTAGTTATATTAAATAACTTAGGACAGTTCAACATAGAACAGAAAGTATTGATGTGTGCTCATAGCAGGAGGCAGATAACTACATTATAAAACAATACTCTGCAAAAATGCAGTCAAACAAATACTCTTCATTTCGCAAACAAACAGTATTTATGAATTAAACCAAAAGTTTTAGCAATGAGTAGAGATTAAGAAATCCTCTTCGGGGCCATGGTGACCATAAGGGTTTCATGGTCATAGTGACCATGCAAACAAAAACCCCTCTGAGTACACAGAGAGGGATTGTGGTAATACCAAAAAGTAGTAAGAATTAACGTTTTAAGCAAAATCAACTTGAGACTAATGCTGATAATACAGGGTACATTACACGTGGAACAAAAAGCTGATCCCACAGGCTTACAGTAGAACAAAATCATTTGGTGCTACTTTGCAGCTCAATCACGCAGCTAAATCATTTGGTGCTACTTTCCAGCTAAATCTGTAATAAAGACACTAATATGATGACCAAGTAGAGAGTAATAACATATGGCACTAATTTTTGGATTCATACATGTTATTAGATTTTTTCCCCTATATGCCAGTACCTCAACTTCATTAGCTTAATTAGTCATCTTTAATCTCAATATGATTTATTCCCAATCTTTAGAGATCTGTGTATTTTCGAAAACCCCGGTCCATTTACATGCTTAATCTCAATATGATTTAGTCCCAATCCTAGATCCAGCCTTCGTTCTAACGGTACAAACTTTATGCATCAAAACGGAAACTTTCCCCAAAATCAAGAGAGAGAACGAACGCAGAGATGCACACCTTGGAGCTGCCGGAGCGGAAGGCGTGGAATACAGCGAATCTGGAGGTGCTGAACAAGGCTTCCGGCCACAGCCGCGGGAGGAGGTGGCGGCCGCCGGATTTGGATCCAACCCTACGAGCAGGTCCAGATGGAGCGGTCCTCGGAGGGCGGGGGATTAGGGCTACGGTTTGGTCTCCGCCGATCGCCTTCAACGCTGCGACTGGGACGCCGAGGTCGACCTGCACCGCGAACTTGGAGCCCTTCGTGCACCACAAAAAGTAGCGTCGCCGGTGCCGCCGCCGCACCCTCGCCGGCCGCCCCCTGCTCGCTCCCTCCCCGCGCGAAAAGAAACGAGCGGTTGGATTTTAGGGATTGGGAGGGTTTTGGGATTGAACTGTTGGAGTAAAATAAAATATAGGGAGGGAATCTTTTTAGGTAGATATGTATATGAGGATATTGAGATCTATTTTTGGGTATGGTTGTTGGAGATGGTCTAACTGGAGATCATTAAGTTGCAATATCCAAAATAAAGGATACCAACCAAACATGTAACATTCTTGCGGGAACATATCTTGTCCAAACCGTTAGGTGCTAATATGTTAATCACGCCGGTTAGACCATCTAATCGTTACAAAAAAATTTTAAAAAATTTGTGTAAATATTACTTAAAACAATCTAACATCCCATAAAATTTTAAGTCTAAATTTGAGAAATAAAAAAGAAATATTTGTTGTAAGTAGTAACTTTTGTTTTTTTTTTGTTTAATGTTTTATTTCCAGCTTGTCAAATTTTTTTTTTACTCATAGCACCAATCAAACTTCAACTAAAAATTTTACAGGATGGTAAATAAAGAAGACTATCTACACAATTTTTTTTTAGAATTTTTCATGATAATTGAATAACTTAACTAATGTGGTTAAGTATTAGCACTTGAATGAAGATTTGCACTAGATATCTCTTCTTGCAGAGACCAATGCTCAGAAAGAACAGACCTTGATTTGAATCTGAAATCATGCTTACGGTTGTTGAGATTTGCAGAACAATCTGATGATTTCAAATTGAACATAGATGCTCACTGCATATATATCCCAAAACCTCACTATATGAAGTTAGCAGACATGTTCATATTATACAGAATGTCAGCATGTTATCCACTGTATCACAGACAGCAAACCTTCACAACACCACACAAAAGAGTACAACCCAAATTCATAAAAAAAAAATTTATACATCATTTGCATTCCTAAAAGCAACAAACCCACCAAGCGAGTCGCCAGACAACCAAAACCAATCTGCAAATGCTGGTAGGTGACCACCCATTGAAGAAACACAAAAAATGTTAACAGTAACAAAGACATCAATGCTAGATAATCAGTTTGTCAGTAACAATCAGAGACTTCTGAGCTCAAAGTTTAGCACGAAAACTCAAATAAATGATTTTGCGCGCACTCCAAGCTAGAAACCTATTGAACATGTTCTACAATTTCTGAAAGATACATTCATCATGTGAGATCACATGCAGTCATTTCTCTTGATTCAATTATTATTGTTTAGGATCACAAGCCTGGATTTGCTGCTCCAGCTGCATCAAAAGTGAAAAGATAAATCATTAAGAGAAACCATGCAACAACAGGAATGATAAGGCACTCAGATAAGAAAGCTCAATGAATAATTTATCTGAGTACTTGAATTCACATGATTTCAGGAGTCAAGAGTGCAAAAAGTTGCTACATGATAGGTTGGTTAATATCTTATGATTCTTATCCAGTTGTATACTCAGTACTGACTGCCAGCCAAACTTAATGTGAGGTAATGCAGGTAGCACACGTTGTATTCATGATCTGCGGTAAAAAAAAGATAGCCGGGAGGATAAAAGGGTCCACAAATACTTGGAGAAGCTCAGTTTAGGTTAGGACCAAAGTCCCTATTGGCTGCTTTAAACATGAAAACAACATAGGAAGTTTTCTCGCCAAGTAAAGTTTTGAGAGAACTAACAGAGTAATTTAATGCTCTGGATACCAAATAGTACCTCTGATAAAATTACAAGAAGGAAAAAAGAGGTAACTCTTTGCCAAATATTCATCAAATTTCAAAAAAAAAATAAAAATAACACCATGCTCAGACTTGTTCATCTTCTGTTACTATTAATACTGCTCTGTACTGATATAGCAGTCTATCAACAATAGTAACACAATATGTGTCACATGCATGTATGGCAAAGGTGCATATTCTTCAGTTTTCTAGCACCCCATCTCCTTCTATATCATTCCATATTTGGGAAGGGTTAAACATAAGTGCTGCTCCCAGTTCATAAGAACTCGAAACCAATCCAAGTACATAAGATAGTACCTGAAGCATAGTCTGGAACTTGTTTTGCAGATTGTAGAACTCATTTCTCACAACAGTCAATGCCATGAGGCACCTGAAATTGTGCAAACATACCCAATGGTCTAAAATTGCAGAAAATCAGTCAACACAAAACTTATAGCCCTATATAAACCAAAACAGATACAAAACAGGTATATACTCCACACTCACCATCATCAACGTTTCATCGTAAACAGATATCATCTAAGAAATAACATTGATTTGGAGTTACATAGCACAAAATATGAGTAGGGCGTGTCCAGCTATCACAACTTACCCCAAAATACAACTGTCAGCTCGACGTGTCTAACTATCACAACTTGCCACAAAATACAACTGTCAACTAATGAGTGTCTAGCTATCACAACTTGCCACAAAATACAACTGTCAACTAGTGAGTGTCTATCTATCACAACTTGCCACAAAATACAACTGTCAGCTAATAGGTGTCCAACTATCACAACTTGCCACAAAATACAACTAGGTTGGGGCTAAAACCATCTTCTAATTTCTAAGCCAGATTGCCTAGGAAAGTCCTAAGCCAAAGGATACGATAGTGTTCAGACATAGCCACAAAGACAATGCCTTGCGCCTTGTTATCCAACATACGTGTGAAGGCTACTAGTAGGGCCTCCTCATCGAAGCTAGGTGTGCTCATGACAGATTCATACAGCTGAGGATGGACCTCCTGTGGGATGGTGTCACATATAGCCTGTGCAACATCAGCACAGCTTCTGTCATGTTGTTCATGAACATTAACTCTTCATTTGGCAAGGAGGCCCTCTTTCTTTTCCCCGATGTGCTGGTGGCATCCTTGCTCTTCGATACAGTATGGTCAAGATCGACGGTTTGCTCATCCACGTGCTCAAACTGCGGTTCCCCATGGTACGCGGAACTCTCGGGGGTACATCAGACCTGGGACAAGGTGGGCCGGGAGGAGAGGGAGTGCCTAAGGCCTCATTGGAGCCCATAGTAAACCTCCCTGTGGCCTGTCCACTCCCAAATATAGTCATCATCTGGGGGTAGTTCTCAATTGGTTTGTTGAGATACTCAGCATCTTTGAGATGATCCTACAAAGCATCGAAGATAAATAATCAAATATGGGTAAACCAACATTCACCATCAAAAATAGACAAATGGTATAGACAAACCTTGATGTGACTCTTGCAGTGCTCATGTTCGAGCAGTATGGTGTGGTTAGCTTCATCCCACAATGCTCCACTTAGGTCTCTTAGCTTACAGATCTTCACCCATCTTTGACGCCACTTGCGTAGATGGTTATACACCTGTGTGGATGTCAGTCAAAGCCCTAGCAACTTGAGTTAGCTGGACTTCCTTAAAGCCCTTGTCAGTTCTAACTCCAGAGGCTACTAGGTCACTCATGCGTCGTAAGACAAACCCCGACATAGAACTTGTCCAACGCATGGAACATCTGGATGAGTTTGTACCACCCCCCTCTCCAGCACCCTCTGCACTAAATTCATCCATAGCCTAAACTAGGAGAAGAATACAAGTTAGTACATGGTGTGAAGCAAATGAAATGATCATATTGAAAACAACCAAACGAAAAACAATCCCATATGACGAGAAGAGTAAACATAATAGAAAACAAACAACTTCGCCAACAACACTCCAGAAGAACAACAATTGTTACACAATTTGCAAACCACAATTAGGACATACATGCACAGCTATTGTTTGACATGAAAAGTAGGTACCAACTTGGCAAAGTCAAGATACTCTAATCTATACTCGAGAGGAACCTCTATTGTTCCACATCTGAGTAGCCATACTGTCCCTTATTTGCTCCCAAGCATTGTTCGCAGTGTCAACCTCAGAATGTATTTCTGTCGCATCATGGTTCGGAGCCCAACTTTCCTCTGGTGGAATGACCTCGTCGTACCCGTGAGAAATTACCCAATTGTGGAGAATGCAACAGGCTAGCACTAGCTTCACCTGCGTCTTGTATGGGTGGAATGGTTTGTTGTCTAAGATACGAAACCTGCTCTTCAAGGCCCCGAATGCACGTTCCACAGTGACCCGCAAGGAGGAGTGTCTCAAGTTAAACAACTCCTTGCAATCACGTGGGTAGTTCCTTCCACCGTACTCTTGCAAGTGATACCGAACAGCTCTGTATGGTGGAAGAAAACCTGGTCGGAGTGCATATCCAGCATCAACTAGATAGAACTTGCCTAACAAATGAGAAATATAACAATATAGATATAAGAGTTATCATTCAGTATGAAGTGTATGACAAATTTTTGGTGATATACTATACCTGATGGAACCGTTAATCCATCATGCCTCTGTAAAGCATCGGCAAGTATGAGAGCATCATGGGCTGACCCTTCCCAGCCAGCTAGTACGTATGTGAACCTGAGATCAAAGTCCACAGCAGCCAAAACATTTTGCGTCGGATAGTGCTTCCTACCCCTAAATGCGGCCACAATCTCTTTTGGGACTCTTGCATGGATATGTGTACCATCAATTGCACCGATACAATCCTATATAATAATGTAAACAACTATTCGTAAGTGGTGAAGGTTACCTTCGTCTATACTAATCGTGCAAGTAATTGCTTTACCTTGAAATAGGGAGACCATCTCAAACTGTTGGCAGTCTTTACGTGGGTTTCAGTGGATGGGGGTTTTATCATCTCGTGTCTTAACTCACCAATGGCATAGAGTACCTCCCTAAAGTATCGACTGACTATTTCTATAGACTTTCGAAAGTTAACCTTGATCACTCTAAATCTTTGGTTGTGGCCAATAACATGAAGAAACATTGCCACTTGCTCCTCCACCAAACTGTGGAAGCTATCCTGTAGCAAGTTCCTCTCCTTCAACAGCGAGCATAATTGGAAAAATGGAGTCTTTCTTAGCCGCAACATCTCTACGCACTAGATGTCGTCATATTCGTAGATCCTACGCAACAGTGCCTGTCTCTCTAAATCTCTCTCAAGTAGAGGACCGTATGTCAGTGCAGGTGTATGATTCCGCCGCCTCCGAAGGCGTACGATACACATAACATATGCCGAAGTGACAAGGGCAGCCGCTTTCGCAATAAGTTGGCGTCGCCTACTCACTACATCCATCTAATAAAGAGAAGGCGAAAAAATTACACACTTCGTTAATACAAACAAATTAAATGGAGGCTATCTCACAACATGGGTCATTTCCATACATATGTAAGTTAGAATGCAATAACTAACTTCAGAAATCCATGACACAATATGTAGTAGTATCTATGATGCTTTTGACACAATAGAAGTTGGAGAGATATATGCAAGAAGAAGCATAAATATTCTTGGATGCATGACCCCCTTCTGGGGTTTGACACAATAGCTGTCTACACTTGTTATACCAACAACACAAGCAACGGAAATTAACCACTTGGAAGCTTCTGGGGTTTGACCTATGGCCCATGACAAGAACAACTGAACATATAGTGATATACATGTAGAGTATAGATAACTGGAAGCGAGTTTTGCTATACATAATACATGTCGTCTATGATCACCCAGATTGCACGGTAGAGATTCAGGAAAATATGTACATATATATATATATATATATATACTTTGCATCAGGAAATGAGATTAAATACTTGCTACCGCAGTTGAGAAAAAGAAATCATGTACCTGTTGGCTATTGTTCTGGAATCAGATTATATACTTTATTAGGATGAGTGGGTACATTACCATCAGACCTTTTTGATGCACAAAAAAGGCATATTGTGAGGAGTATGATGCTGGGTTTAATAGGGTGTCATTCCAATGTAGAAACCGAATAGTTGCAATTTGTGCACAAGCAGATTCATGGGAATATTCGTAGGGGGATGTAGTAGTTTGTGTTCACTATTTTGCGAGATTGCAATTTGCATATATTTATTTGATTGCACGGAATAAAGCATTTTTTTTTGTCATTGTCACATATGTGGATCTTTTCTTTTAGGTCTTAGTGCATGTCAATGTGCTTGTAGGTGCTTGATGAGCACTATCATTGGGATTACTGTAGTTTGCTTTTATCAATGACATGAAGCATATCCTATTGAAAGTTGTCTACTACTAAGGTAAACAATAGCTACAAAACATGTTATGCATGTTGCCCCCCAGGTATAAAGACCATGCATCAGCATTGTGAAACATAGTTGACAAATAAACTAATATGTTATAAAGGCACGTTGACCTTGTCCATGCTCTGCCCTTAAATGTCGTGTTCTGTTCTAATGGAGAGAGTGCACAATGCTTATCCAATGCAAATGTTGAAGGAACTTGAGTTTGTTCTGTCTGTCATGAGAGAAACGACCATGTTTCTACAAACCAAGACCGTTATGCTGAGAGTTAGGAATGGACTGGATTTAGTTGTGTTGGTTGGAAAGCAGCAAAAAAAAAAAAAAAAATCTTTAAACTGTCCAGTCTTACCTCACCATCATTGTTCTGAGACAGGGGTACTGGTATTCTCTAGCTACAACTTGCAACAGCTTCCAATAGTGTTTGAAACATACAATAGTCTGGTGGAAAGTAGCATAGAAATGCTGTGCTAATAACATTGCTTCACTAATTTTAACCATAGGAAACTTACCTACTATGTCTTTACTAGCTTAACAGTTTTGCCCCTGATTTATGGCAATGTCTCTCATCCAGGTTTTATCCTTCAGTCATATTATATATTCTCTCCTTCAAATGAACATATAGGTGTAAGTGCTTAAGCAGCAACCAAACAATTAATGAGGCCCAGGGTTAATCTTAAGTGACAACAACAAAAAAATAATGAGGCATAGTTGGGGTACTGCTAATTAGGCCCATTTTCGCCCAACAAGCATAAAACCACTGTTACAACATGAAGGAAAACAAATTCAAACTAAATTTTTTGTAGTTAGTGTAGCAAACTAGTGTTTAGTGATACCATGGTTGACAGTATGCCAACAATACTCTAAAAAACCTTTTGAAACTACAACAGATGATACTATAATTGATTCACTAGCTTCTGAATTCTCTGACATTGAGCTCTCGCACATGTATGTCGATAATGCTGCAATGCAGCTTATTAGGAATCCTAAGTAGGTTTGTTTTGTTTGTGTATATTACATTGTGCATTTGTGTGAGAGAAATGTGTAAACATGAGTGGTTCACATCATGGACCTTGCAGTAATAGAGAGTAATAAACATAGAAAAGGAGAGAGAGGCAGAGAGGGCACCTGGATGACGGGATCTGGAGGCACCGGAGGCGACGAGGTTTGGGGCTGCGTGGGGGCACCGGAGGCGGAGGCGACGAAGTTTGGGGCAGCGCGGGGGCGTCGGAGGCGGAGGCGATGACGTTTGGGGCGGCGCGGGGGGGCTGGAGGCGGAGGCGGCGAGGTTTGGGGCGGCGTGGGGGAACCGGAGGCGGAGGCGACGAAGTTTGGGGCAGCGCGGGGGCGTCGGAGGCGGAGGCGATGACGTTTGGGGCGACGCAGGGGCGCTGGAGGCGGAGGCGATGAGCTAGGTTTGGGTCTTGGGGCACCGGAGCTGGAGGCGATGAGGTTTGGGGCGGTGCGGGGGCGTAGGCGGAGGCAATGAGGTTTCGGCGGAGGCGGAGGAGCGAAGGCGGAGGCGTGGGGGCGGAGAGGAGTGAGGTAACCCTAAGGGTGGGGGCGGAGATTGCGCGTGGAAGCAGTTTGCGCGTATCCCACGGGCCAGGCCGACGGAAACGAGCGCGTTTCGCGTTTTCACGAGCCAGGCTGAGCGGGATCGTTTGCACCGCGCGGGCCGGGCTGGAAGCAGTCGTGCAGTCAACCAAACAAGCGATTTTTGCATCCGTGGGCCAGGCCAAGCCTTGGACCAAGCAACCAAACATGCCCCAAGTGGTTTAAAAATCGAAGGTGGAGATGAGTTGGTACAGATAAAGTATCTGTGTTTTAGCTCAAATCAGTTTGATGACTATAAAAGCCAAAAGGTGCCCGATACAATCACTACACGACTTTTTACAAACTTTATTCGTAGACCGGTCGAGTGGGTCACAACTAGGAAAAAAAGTTTGCAAAAAAAAAAAAGAGAGAGAAAGAAAAGAAAACCCTGAAATTTTGGTTTAAAAAATGCATGATTTAGGGCATCCACTTGTTTAAAACAGATGCTCCCATCACCTTGCACAAAAACTTGCCTTTATAAAGGACAATGGCAGACCGAAGCACGAGCCACTGCTAATTCAAAAGGATTCCACGTGAGGCGTGAGGAGACATATAGAATTAGGTATAGTATAATATAAACTTTCCTTAAGATATGGTATCGCTCCCCATCCATCACGGTTCTACCAACAAAAACAATTTAATATATGGGCAAATTCCACTGCAAGCACCTCCTCAATTATTCTGAAATTGTGACACCACACTACATTTCCTGAGAGGCTACATGATTATAAATTGGGTTTAACATGCATTGATCTAGTTCCGGTGATCAACAAATCTAACACCATGCAGAGCTATGTCATCGATGAATGTTATTGAACAAGACTCAAGATGTGTTATGATGTGACTTGATTCTTACATTAATTCATTCATAATTATAGGTTAAAGTATTATATGCTCACGGTGAATTTACTCTAAAATGAAATAACAGATGGAAAGATAAAACAATTTCTATTGATGTTTTATTACTCTGACAGAGTTGGTGTCAGGCAGTGGTGCAGACATGTAATTATTTGTTGCTAACATATGCTGCATTGCTGCTCCTATCTAATGCCATTTTGTGTCTTAAAAAAGAAAGTCCAAGGGACTTACGTCACTTACTTACAAAAATATCATACCTTAGGTGCTTCTTTGAGAAACTTACCACTAAACTACTATTTAAAGGCCCCATGAGGCAATGAGCTGGGCACTCACTTGCACACACTTCCCTGTGCCGGTAAGCCGAGCACGGCAACAGCAATGGCTCAAGTCCTCTGCATTGCCGTGCTTCTCCTCCTCGCCTTGTGGTGCCCAAGCGCGGTCTTTGGAGACGCGGTGCTTGGCCGGAAGGCCGGCGTTATCGAGACGGAGAGTGCGGCGATGAGGCCACCGCCGGCGAGGTACGCAGTGATATTCGACGCCGGTAGCACGGGGAGCCGGGTGCACGTGTTCAAGTTCGACAGGAAGCTGGACCTCGTCGAGATTGGCGACGACATCGAGTTCTTCGCTCAGGTACTTACTGATCCGTGATTAGTTGTTGTTTGAGAACCATGTAAGATCTTGGATCCATAGTTTTGTCGCTGACAAAAAAAAAACAAAGACGCATGAAACGTAAGGCCATGCGATCGCATGATGGGTGGTAGCCTTAGAATGCATGTAAATAAGGCTATACTATAGTACAGTAGAGTCGTGGTATCGACGTTGGTGCAGTCGAGCATGTAGGCATTTTGACCACAGGAAAAAAAAAACCAATAGTTATACTCACCAATGCTTGACTTCATAATAAACCCTTTCCGAGGGAAAAAAAACTTTTTATAAGGGTCCTCCAACATCAAATCTAACCATAAGTCAGTGATCGATACACAAATATTTATGAATTTAATTGATCTCACAGACTTTACGTGCTTCTTAGAATAAAATAAAATAATAAAGATTTTTCTATAAGAAAAATTTAAACATGACTTCATAGTCTTATAGGACAATCCCACGTGATTAAAAATTTAGATCTGTCATTATTAAAAGTCAACAATTCGATAATTCTCAATTAGATTTTACAATACGAGAAGAGCACTTAAAAACTTTTATTCCCACTCCTCCCTAACAATCATAACCTATCTCATCTTTAAGTTATTTTATTTCCACTTGTTTCTTCTTATATTCTTCTGCAAGGCTGTATTACTGTCAAAATATAAAATATTATTATGTCAGTAACCAAGTTTACACGCTCAAATTAAAGAAAAAAGTTTAATTATTGCATCAGTGTAGAATGTTATAATTTGTTGTACACTTGTACTTGATCGGATTTGATTTTGATATACCCACACAGGTGAGGCCCGGGTTGAGCTCATATGCTGGTCATCCCCAAGAGGCTGCAGACTCCATAGCATCTCTCCTTCAGAAGGCCAAAAGCGTGGTTCCTACAAGGCTTCAGAAAAAAACTCCCCTTAAACTTGGGGTAAATTGCTCCATATTCCATCTCTTAAAATAAAACTACTATTATTTTTTAAGGAAAAACTGTCATCATCTTTTAATCTCATACCATTCCTTTTTCAAATAAAAACTACAGGCAACTGCTGGACTACGACTTATTGGAGATGATAAAGCAGATGAGATTCTTGATGCGGTAATTTCATGTTATCTTCTACTTCTCTATCAACGTGAATATATCATACATAATTCAGAGAGGCTCAACAAGATGCTTGTTTAATTCACAATACAGGTCCGGGATCTTGTCCACAGCAAGAGCAAATTTCAGTACAATCCAAAATGGATTACTGTTCTTAAAGGATCTCAAGAAGGCTCTTATATGTGGGTATGAACATACTTGTCCCAAACAGAGACGGTTTAATATACATGCTTAGCCTAATCACTTTTATGATATCTCATGTGCTCATCATTTTAAATTTATTTAATGCACATGGCATGAGGTGCAGGTTGCTCTTAATTATCTGTTGGGTCACCTAGGAGGAGACTACTCAAAGACAGTAGGTGTGGTTGATCTTGGAGGTGGATCAGTGCAAATGGCATATGCCGTATCTAAAGATGTTGCATCAAATGCCCCTGTAGTGCCTAGTGGGGATGATCCTTACATCACAAAAGAATATCTCAAGGGAAAAAATTATAATGTTTATGCTCACAGGTTTGACCCTTTTAAAATTCTAATCTTGTTTCTTTAATATTAAGATTTGAGTATATGTAAAACTCCTAGTATTAAGAAGCATCTGTGCTTATAGTTTTGGGATGTGGAATTTGTGATGTGTGTTGGGTATTTTATCTTGTCAATTTGCAAAGATGCACAGATGTTTTTGGTTATCGCTATTGATTACCCATGATTTTTCCTTTTGCAGTTACTTGCATTTCGGTAACTTAGCTGCTCGTGCAGAGATTCTGAAGGCAAAGAATGGACCGTTTACCTACTGCATGCTGCGTGGATTTAGGGGTATTTGTTACATTCATATTCTGGCTTAGAAGACAAACGTGCATGCTTATTTTGCCAAAACATACACACCAACACGTTGGTTCCAAACATTCATTTGAATTGCAGATGCATCCTTAGTTCCCTTGAGAACCATGTGATGCTTATTACGGATTTTTTTTTGGCATTCATGAAGGTAAATACACCTACAATGGAGAGGTCTTTGATGCAACAGCCTCGCCAAAAGGGGCCGTCTATGAAAGGTGTAGGCGAGATGTGATTAGGGCATTGAACAAAAATGCACCTTGTAAAACCAAGAACTGCACCTTCAACGGCGTGTGGAACGGCGGGGGCGGGGTCGGCCAGGCCAACCTCTACGTCACATCCTTCTTCCATGACAAGGCCGCGCAGGTGACCACTCAAGTCAACTAGCTACATTTATCAGGCTACATACTGATATGAATCTTATGAATTTGGAGACGAATCTTACTACATGAATGTATTTGCCACAGTGTGGTTTCATCGACAGCAAGGCACCCAGTGCAAAGTCCACCCCTGCAGCGTTCAAAGCTGAGGCAGTGAAGGCTTGTTCATTGAGCGTAAAGGAAGCCAAAGCTGCATATCCCAATGTTCGCGACTTGCCATATGTATGCATGGACCTCATTTACCACTACACATTGCTCGTGGATGGTTTCGGTAAGTAGTATCATCTACATCCATAAAGAAATTGATATTCCTGTTCCAAGTGCAAGTGTTGGAGATTTTGAAGGTAAAAAGGCTAAAAGCTACCATTGCACACTCAGGTTTGAAGCCAACGAAGGAGATTACACTGGTGACTAAGGTGAAGTATGGAGAGTACAATGTTGATGCAGCATGGCCTCTGGGTAACGCGATAGAGGCTGTGTCATCCAAGAGGCTGCTTCAAGCTTCATAATTTATGTCTCCAAGATGTAGTCTCACTATATGTACTGTTCGAGGGATTAGCCCTCCCATCTAATAATAATAGTGAGAAACCATGCTTTCGATAATGTATTAGCCCTCCCAACCATGGTGATCTCTACATATTAGATTTGCAACCTTGCAGGTTGGCCATTGCGTTGCATTGACTATGTATCCAATTGTCAAAAATGGTAATTCAGTCGATGAGGTGCAGAATGAGTATGTTGAACTAATAACAGGGATTAATCAGCATTTAGATGGTACTCAACAGTAAACACTCTTTTTTTTTATTATTAATCTCCGTTATTGCAGAAGGCATTTGTACTGTGCTCATTAAGAATAGAATCTAACCATAATGTAGCGCAAGATTTTGCTATGCATGCGAAGGGATCATTGTATTTTAGTTAAGCTAATGACTGGAATTTTTTTTTGAAATAACCCTATAAAAAAAACAATTGCAAAACTAACTCTTAACTTTTTAAATTTGTAAAAATGGCTTTCAGTCGCGAACTACCCTTCGCGACAGTCTTCAGTCGCTATACGGTATAGCGACTGAAGACGTGGCACGGCACAAATGCCCCGCTGGCACCTGTGCCGTGCCAGCCAGGTTTCAGTCGCTATACCGTATAGCGACTGAAACCCGCAGCTTTCAGTCGCTATACGGTATAGCGACTGAAAACTGGCACCTTTCTCTGCTCCCTCTTTTGCCCCGTGGTCGCAATCGAAACACTTCATAATGATTTCATTTGAGAAGTAGGACTTGTTTGTAAATTCTGAAATTGGGATGGCTGATTTGAGATCTAATCTCACACACAAGTGTAACTTTATTTCTGGAGCATATTCAGCAGAAGTTTGAATGAAATTTGGCAAGGTTTGATGATTTTGTGATAATTCGAAAACAGGGTACTTTAGGGTAATTAGAATTTCAAAAAATGACGAGACTTGAAACTAAGGCGTCGGATGAGATTTTGAAAATCTTACAGAAGGGAAACTTGGTCAGAATAGTGAATGAGAGATACTCCTTGAATTAGATCGAAGTTTGGAGATGAGATGTGGGTTTTAGCCTTTTTAGGTTCCGAGGAAAATCTTTAAAAGGTATAAGCCGCGATAATTGTAGGCTGATTTGCGAAAAGGAGTAAGACGACAAAGTTTTGCCATCTGGACCGTACAAGTATATACCAATTTCGCATTTATACCGTGCTTTTGATACCTAGTTTTGTCTCGTTGGTTCGACGCATTTGTACGAAACCAGACGTCTCGGCGCAAAAGATGGTAGGTGCAAAAGTCGCAAAGATTAATCATACGAAAACGAGCATCAGATGAATAGGTAAAAGCTGAAAAGTAGAAACGCAAAGTCATACAAAAGTAGAACAGTAGAAAACATAAAACCCCAAAAAGTTGGAAACCTAACAAAAATATACGAAAACTGAACAGTCTGAGAAAAGCATACATCGGACTAGTGCCCCCTCCTGCCCCTCTGTGGGGGGGGGGGGTGATACTCTGATGGTGTGTACCGAGAGGGGGGCTGACGATCCCTGACGCGCCGCCTCCTTACTGGTGGTGTCTGCGCAGCTGGCGTAGACTGGGAAGGCTGTGTCGGCTGCGTAGGCGGCGGAGCATCGGGAAGGAAGCTGGGAAGCACATGTGTCGACTGTGTAGGATGCTGCTGTGCCTGGTCAGGAGGCTGGTGCCATGGAGGAGTATCGAGCTCGTCGTCCGAAGAGCTGTCGGCAGGCACGAAACCCGTGTGCAGTGGTGGAGGGCGCGACGACGACGGACGGTCCGCTGGTGGAGGGCGCGACGACGACGGACGGTCCGCTGGTGGCACATGCGAGGAAGGACCTGGCGCCGACGGTGATGGTGGGGGAATCACGGTCAAGTGAGGTGGCAGCAGCACTCTGAAACCGACTAAAATCTGATCGACCCGCCGCTCGACCTCTGAACAATATGCGTACACATCGTCGCTGGGCATGGTGGGTCCGCGGCGGGACAAGACCATCATGTCTCGTGCACCAGTAGAGATGCCGCCGAGGATGTCTAGCTGTGCACACGAATTAATGCAATTATAGAACGACAATCCATGTGAAAGTAAGGTTTCAAAGAGCTAAGGAACTCACAGAAGAGTGGATTCGCCCAGTTAGGCGTCGGTCGTAGCCGTCATCGAGGTAATCATTGATCTTTTTGGGCCAGTGTGCTAAGGGGTCATGCAAAAGCCTTGATGTCGCCAAACCCCTGCTGTCGTAGTACGCTACTGTGCGATAGAATGTCATTTCAACTATTGCAGTGAGTGGTAAGCATCGCACACCTTTGAGGACGAAGTTGTACACCTCGGCCAGATTTGTCGTCATGATTCCGTATCGAGCCCCACCTGTGTCATGAAGCAACGCCCACTTCTCCATTGGTTTGGGCTGAATCCACTGACTGAATCTGAGACGACCCCTGCGGCTTCCCGTGCCAGTATCGCCGCGATCTTCTGCAACCCCTGCTTCTCGCAATTCCGCCGACGTACTTTCCTCCAGTGACTTCCAGATTTGTGAGAACTTTGACTGTTGGTTCTGTTTGGCAAGCCGTTTGAACACGACCATCAGGCGCTTGCTCTTGAAACGACTGTGAAAATTCGCGCCAAGATGCCGTGAGCACCAACGACTCTGCAAATCATCCCAACTCAGCGATGGATCCTCTCCTGATCGCATGTACTCCATCGCACTCAGCATTCCTCCATTTCGATCATGAATCAAGCACACGCGCTCCCGGTCTTTCACAACCTCATTCTTCAAAGTGCCCAAGAACCACAGCCAACTGCTATAGTTCTCCCCCTCGACCACAGCATATGCTATGGGGAGAAGCTGGTCGTTGGCATCAACAGCCACAGCAGTCAGCAGAGTTCCCTGGTATTTTCCAGTCAAAAATGTTCCGTCAATGCAAAGCACGGGTCTCATATACCTGAACGATGCAACGCACTGTGCGAATGCCCAGAAAAATCTCCGCAGTACCATGCACCCAGGAATCACAGCACCCTCGGAGCCGATTGCCGGCGTATCAACAATTGCGGTGACTGTGCCTGGATTTGCTTCGCATATCCGCCGCAACAGCCTCGGTACTAAGTTGTATGCCTCAACATATGTACCAAAAAGCTCCTCCAGCGTCTTCTGTTTAGCCATCCATGCCTTCGGGTAGTTGATATTATAACCGTACTTCTCCGCGACATGTGCAATTATCACCTTCGGTGTGATTGCCGTATTTGCCTTCACTACTGACAGAATCAGACTGGCAACAAAACTGGAAGTGATATTTCTATGATGCTGCACCATGCCCTCTGCCAGACATCCGTGGTCGTCAACTCTGGTCACCCGAAAGGACGGGTCATCTCGTGGCCGCCAGACACGTACGTACCATGGACAATTCTGGATTAAGCACCTCACAGTCCACAGGCTCGGATTTGATCTGACCACCCGGAATGGCCTATTTAGTGAGACAGCCCAGGCAGTTATGGCTTTCTTTGCATCCTTTTTACTCCGAAACAACTGTCCAAGCTGGACGGTTGATTCATTATAAGACCATCGCGAACCCAGCTCATCATGAACCACAGCGTTATTCAAGGATGACGGATCAGTCCACTCACTCATAGGATTATGCTGTTCCGTGGGTTCATCAGGAGATTCGTACATTTCCGACGGATCAGTATACTCCTCTTCATTAAAATTCTCCTCCAATTCTGGTAATTCTTCAGCTGCATCTACTTGATGGCCACCAAATTGAGTTGTATTTCCTACACCAGTTGTGTTAGGTACACTGCCAGTTGCACTGGCATTGGTACTGGCACCTGCACCAGTATCGACATCGCCACCGCCATCGCGACCTCCTCCGGTACAGATATTAGTATTTTCTCTTTCAACCGAATGGCTGCCCTCCGAACTATGTACTGACATTTCAACGTACAGTATTATGGTTCCGACAGCATAGCCTGGATTTGTCACAATTCGTCCAAACGAACCCCATGATTTGTCACCTTTCAGTCTCTTCAGCACCCATTTGTTTCCATCCGGAACCATGCCTTCCACTTTGAGATTATCCGTCGTAACATTCAGTTGTAACAGGTGAACTAATCACATATTCAAATCGTTGAAAGACATTGACTGTGGTTGTCTCATTTGACTGCAAACATACATACAACCACCAAGATCATCACCGTTTGGTCCATTACGGATTACACCGGCTCCGTAATAAACGTACACTGTATTGGGTTGCTCCATAGCTGTACAAGAGTGTATAATTAGAGAACTCACATTGCTCATTGTACTAAAAAAACATGATTTTTCAAACAACAGAAATTTTCCCCTCCCTCTAAACCCATGCGGGAAAGGCCAACACGTTGAGGGCGACAGCGGTGATGACTACGACAATGAGGCCGCGATTCCTAACCCTAACCCTAACCCTAACTGATTGACAACCCTACCCCTAAATCTAACAAAAAAACCAACCCTTCTCTTCTCTTCTCCTCTCCTCCTCTTCCTTCTCTTATCTTTTTCTCTCTGCCAATTTCAGAATTTTCGGAAAAATGAAATGGCCGTACTGTGTGAAAGCGACGCACGGTGTTTAAATACCGTTTCAGTCGCTATTGTTTGGTTCACGATTTTTCCCTACAACCCTAAAAAAGATAACCCCTAAACCCGTGCGGGAAAGGCCAACACGTTGAGGGCGACAGCGGTGATGACTACGACAATGAGACCGCGATTCCTAATCCTAACCCTAACTGATTGACAACCCTACCCCTAAATCTAACAAAAAAAACCAACCATTCTCTTCTCTTCTCCTCTCCTCCTCTTCCTTCTCTTCTCTTGTTCTCTGTGCTAATTTCAGAATTTTCGGAAAAATGAAATGGTCGTACTGTGTGACAACGACGCACGGTGTTTAAATACCGTTTCAGTCGCTATTGGGGAACACGATGTTTCCCTACAGTCCTAAAAAATAACCCCTCTCGCTCTAAACCCGTGCGGGAAAGACCAAGACGGTGAGGGCGACAGCAGTGATGACTAACCCTAACCCTAACCCTAACCCTAACCCCAACTAAAAGAAGCGACAGCGGTGAACCCTAACCCTAACCCTAATAATAACAATCATTTTAATATACATAATCACAAATGTTTACATCTACATATTAACAAATATTTTAATCTACGTCCATACTAATAAAATTCAAATTTGAAAAACATCACATTTTTTAGTGGTTCTTCAAATTTTTTAATCTGCGAAATCCTAAATTTTTTAATCTGCGAACATACACTAACCCTAATCTGTGAACATACACTAACCCTAACCCTAACCCTAACTCTAAATTTTTTTTCATCACATTCACGCATTTACCATTACACTAACCCTAACAATCACACTAACCCTAACAATCACACTAACCCTAACAATCATTCTAAATCATATCTAAATACTACGAGTTTACGATCTAATTAATTTAAATACACGAGTTAAAAAAATATACCTCAGCGATTTGAAGAATCTCCGAAAAAGAATTTTCTGCTCCTTTTTCTTCTCTTCCTTCTCCTCCTTCTCTCTCAGTAATTTCTGTAAAATTTCGGAAAAATGAATTGAACTGTACTCTGAGAGGGACGGCTGGGCAATATAAAGCGTTTCAGTCGCTATACCGTATAGCGACTGAAAGCTGCGGGTTTCAGTCGCTATACGGTATAGCGACTGAAACCTGGCTGGCACGGCACAGGTGCCAGCGGGGCATTTGTGCCGTGCCACGTCTTCAGTCGCTATACCGTATAGCGACTGAAGACTGTCGCGAAGGGGAGTTCGCGACTGAAAGCCATTTTTAAAAATTTAAAAAGTTAAGAGTTAGTTTTGCAATTGTTTTTTTTTATAAGGTTATTTCAAAAAAAAATTCTAATGACTGATAGGTACACTCCACTGTTCACTATGAACGAAGGTGCTACCAAAATACAGAATTGAGAGCATAGTTTGTGTAAGGAAAGAATGCACTCGTAGTAGCAATCTCCACACATGGTCCTCAATTTTCCATGTCATATAAAAGAAAACATTAAGCCTGGTCGAAATGCCGGCTCGTGGCTGCGCCACGTCGCCTTCTTCTTCACTGCCCGTTTGATCTTCTGTTCGCGGTTGGGAGCGCGCCACATCGCCTTCTTCTTCGCGGTGCGTTGGATCTTCTGCTCGCGGGTTTGGATCGTCGGTCTGTGGACCGTTCGATTTCATCGGGATGTCCGGAGAACGCCCCGAGATGAACGCGCGTCCCGAGACCACCTGTCGTCGACGCCAGCTTTTTCCCACTCTACTTGGTCCTTCCCGAGACGGTTGTGGTGTGTGTTGTTTTCTGCCTCCACTCCTCGCTCGCTCCGTCTGCTCGCCGCTGGTCCATGTAGGCCGTTTGTTGCATCCGTGCAGCGAGGCCCTTGCTCCGGCGTCGTCGTCTCGCAGTAAGATCCGGTCGCTATACCTGCGCCAGAGGAGGAGGGGGTGATTGTCGCTGCAGCCACCGCGCCTTTGCATCCTGTACCGAGTCCCCACCACCATTGCCCTGCGCCGGCTTCGCCGCGGCCTCCGCAGTACCCTTCTGCCTCACCTCCTCCAGCGCGGGCCACGACTCGGCCTCCATCACCGCCATCTCCCCCACCAGAGGTGCCGTCGCCTTCCTCCACGGCGACGCGCCGCCCGCCCCATCCGGAGGCACCCGCCACCGCAGGCGCGGCACCCGCATTGGGCTCCTCCATCGTCTTTCTCCACGGCGACGCGCCGCTCGCCCCAGCCGGATCCGCCACCGCATCGCCGTCGAGGAAGGCGACGCCACCTCCGGCGGGGGAGCGCGAAATTAACGCGATGGCCAGAGGAAAGGCAGAGGCGGCGGCCTAACGCAACCGGAGGCGAGGTTAAAGATTCCGACTGGGCTCAGGTTAGATACGATGTGGATGCGGGCCCCCAATTTTACATATGGTATGTTTCATTTCTCATTTCAATAACATTTGCAATTCTGACAGAAATTACATAAGCATGGTGCTTTGAAACAGATTCGAACGCTGTGCCTTTTCTGTATGCAGTGTTGATCTCAGTCTAGATCGAATTTTGTTGGACGGTTGAGATGGCATACGTCTCTCTTTTGTTCTAAATGCTTAAAACCGTTCAAGAGCACCATGCTTGCAACACTCACACTTCAATGTTCTGCAACTTAAGGTTCCAGAAGAGAAAAAAAAAAAAGGGCAAGGCAAGACCTGTTTCCTAAACGAAAACAGCAAGGATTCCTTTTTCTAAGCAATGTTTCTGGCTTGCTAACCGGGGAGACAGCCTAAAGCAGAAATTTTTCAGTTTTGATGCATTACTGTCTTGTCCCTGACGGATGGACATCTTATTCGTATCTGAAGAAAAAAAATGTGAGGTAATACTGCACTTGCGTATTCTACTCTCCAAGCTTCTCATTTTTCCATTGTTAAAAGTCTGTTAAGACGGAGGAGGACAAGATATATAGCCAAATTTTGGGGCCCAGCCAAAGATCTCACTGAGACGGAGGAATCATCAACAAATTGATGTAAATCATCATGGAAAGCAAAAAAAAAGGCGTAAATTTTTTTGATCCTGATGAATATTGTTCTAAACACTTTTTTGCCTTTGGGCTATTGATTGGTTTCTTTTTGCGGTGGTTAGCCTTTTGCTTTCGGACTGACTAAATGAGGATGACTGAACTTTGTGTTTTTCTCTTGACAGCGCCTGGGGAAATATTTTCATTTTTCTATGCTTGGCACAGACATTATGAACTGCGGCGGCTAGCGGAATAGCTTATCGGGAGTTCTTTCTGTTACACAGGTGGATTGTTTCTCTTATGCTTTTGCTTTCTGCATGACTATCCTTTCATGTGGTGTGCATTCTTATTGTATGAAACTTTGCTTCACAAATTTTTCACCTAAAAAAATAATGTCCAGGGTTCTTTTATAGATTGTGCTGATACATGTTACAGATGTTTTTCTGTTATACATTGCACGGGTATTGTGGTCGGCATTTTCTTTTTCGTTCCGTGTTTCTTCTTTCCGTGGAAAGTACTTTGCCTATACTCAAATCACAACCAACGTTTTGCTTTTGTCATAGTGTATTTACTTTCGTTTGTTTGGCCATGCCAATCAATAGCCTTTCTCAGATTATAGTGTGCTTCGTTTGTGCTGCTATATGTTTTATAGGGTGTACAACACCACTTGCCTTGCTGTTTGCTGGATTCTACACGCAATACCAATGTGAAAAGACTGCCTTGTTTCCGTGACAACCATCCTTGTACGATACACCAGTGTTTCTCATTGCCATTTGTCATGACCAATAGACAATGTTTTGAGGTGTTGGATAGATCATTACCTGATATCATATCCGCTGATGAACCACATGCATCACTTATTCCTTTTGGAGGGAGGCCTGTGGTTCTCAGAGGCGATTTTCATCATATACTCCCTGTAATTGAGTTGTCGAGTGAGTCTCAAGATCCGCCATTATCGATGCTTCGATAATGAGTTCCCAGTTATGGCAACATGTCACCTTGCTGAAATTGCGAACCAATATCATCTTGATTGGCCTATTAATAAAGGTATTCTATGTTTATATGAATCAAAACGTTGGTTATACTCTTTTCAAGACACAATTCATTTTTTGCTCTGTTTGTCTTTCTGGCGGCCAAATCTCCCTTTGCTTCCAAAAAAAAAACTTTATAGGCTTATTATTTACTTACCATTTCTATTGTATGACCTTTGCTCGCCTCAATAAATTGTTCTTAATATATTATTTGTGTGCTTACTGCATGCCTATAAAAGTTGTCAACACAAAACACCCTACTGTTACATATTTTTGGTTTCTTAAATGATATTTATATTGTCTATTTAATATGCAAAGGATAACTGTGCTACATACATATTGTTAGATCTGATACAATTATTTATGATTTTGTTCTTTTGTAGGTTTTTTGATCGGCACCCTCATCGAGACTACATCTGCTTTTCAACGTAAGGCTGCCTTAAATTTTCGCTGTCTACACATCCAACAATCACTAATAAGAACATGGCTGAGATGAAATAATTAGCCCCAATGGTCTCTTGATCACATTTGAAATCTCCTTTTCCTTAGCATTTTGTGGTTGTTTATTAGATATATTTGTTATTGTTTCTCATTATATGAAGACCTTGAAATTGTTTATCAAAAATGATATGCTTTATTATTCTTTTTTGCTTATATACTGCTTTGTTTATTCTGAAGTGGAAGCAAAAAAGCCTATCAAACTTTTGTTGTTTCATCTCCTTATTAACAGATGGATTACTCTCTCATCTCCGAACTCATCCCATAAAAGCAATAATTGCACATCTGTCGAGCAATGTGGGATTTTTGCGATTCCTTCAATGATCACAAGCTGATACATGTGGAGATCGTCTTGATCAATGGAACATGTCAGTCTTTTTTTTATTGCTCTTTCATATTATATCATTGATGTATATCATTGATGCATGACGAATTTTGATGATAAGCATAACATCTTTTATTTCTTATATTTCTGTTTGGACTTTCTCTTCTATTACTATCTATTTTTTTCGCAAACAATCAATTATTCTTTTATTAGCATTGATCTTTCTTTTCTGCTCGCTGCTTGCTGTGATCCTCTAGCCTGATCCTTGGGATCCACTGATCGATTTTGCGTTGCTTTTGTTCTTGTATCGCTTACATTCTCTTTTTTTTTTTCGGTTCCTTAAGTTTACCTTTGTCTTACTTGTGTTCGCTTTTCTTGTTTGTGTTTTTGGTATTTTTTTTCGATTGAAACACTCAATTCCTTTTTAGTCAGGTCACCATATTTATTAATACTTGCTCCTCCAATACACAACACCCACTGCTGAAGTTTACTTCTGATCTAACTAGCATGTTGGTCAAAAGCCACATTTCTGATCAAATTTCTTGTTTTGCTCCAATCAGCTCATTTGTTCGTACCTGTCCATCTGACCCTTACCATGCAGTGGCCCAATGTACCTTTAGACAAATTGATGGCTTTTCTTTTTATGCTGTTTAAATCTTTTTTTTCCCCGAATGACTGAAGGTACCTCTTACAAACAACTACATTCACCCATTCACCCAGTATTATTATTATTATTATTATTATTATTATATTCATTCTTAAACCAGACATTATCATTTTATTACTTTCTCCTCTTTTATTTCCGTTATTATTAACTTGCAGGGCAATTCAATTGGCGGTAGAATTTTCAAAGATCATGTGCTAAATTCAAGTTATTGTTGTCTGAGGAATAATCTACTACTTCCGTCTCGTCGAACCAGCCATTTCGTTTTTATATTGGTTTAATCCATGCTTTTGTTTTTCGCAAATGGTCGAATCATTTTAATGTTGGTGTTATTGAAGCCAGCTTCTAATCACTAGGTTTGCCTTTCCATTTATCGTAACGATTACTTCTTGTTTGTCACAGATCGAACCAGTACTTTGCTTTTTTGCCCCCTGGTGAAATAAGTACATTTGTCTATTACTCATTCAATCAACTATTTTATTACTTTGATGAAAATTTTCGTTGTAACTATTAATTATACACTTAAGTTTTAAATCATGAGATAATCAGTATTAATCTTAGTCCTCACCCTCTATTATCATATAAATATATATTGCCTCAATGCCCACGCGGGGGCATCGACCTAGTAGTAACAATGTTGCGTGACCTGCATGCGGAATGGGCCATTGCTACTTAAGGCGTCATCTCATGGGCTCATGCCGCATTTTTGGGCCCCTATTGAGCTCAATAGGTCGCGAAGCAAATATTAATTTACAATCACGTCGATCTTCACCTCAACCAACTAGCCCTGTAGCTGTAACTTGTTTATTAATTGAAACCACCTGGGGCTTGTTTGCTCTGGACATGCCTATCCTAATGGTCCTAACTCCGTTCAAGCATACATAGGATTCGTAGGCATGTATGGCTACAATATTTGTTGTATATGATCCAAATTCAGAGAAAGGTCAAATTTAGTAGAGTGTAGCGACGGCCTGTTGTTACAGATTTGATTTCGAGTTGGACTCTAGGTCGTCATCATCTATAAATATCTTTTATAAATCGTGCAGAGAGAAATAATCTCATTGTAATCCCTTGCGTTTGTAACTCTCCCGAAAATAGTGAAGTTTCGCCGGTCGGCGCTCGTGGTTTTTTTTCTGTAAAAGTTTTCCACGTTAAAATTGATGTCTCTTGTTCATTGTTTGATCTACTTCTTACTATTTGTGCCTATCATTATCTAACAATATTCCCCTTCTCTCCCATCTTACTTCCTTCTCTTTTGACAATCTACCGATGCCATTGTCGCCCACCATTATCACCGTCTATCACTGTTGCAAGCATCAACTATCACAAACATCTTGTGCCACTTCTGTAATCGTGCTCGTTGCCGTAGCTAACACACATCGGTGATGCTGTCTCGTTGTTGACGCTACTCTATTAAAATATTTGAAATGATCATTGATGATACATGTAATTATTGGACTGATTCAAATTTAAAGGATCTATAATATTTAGTCTCTCAGACTATCCTGTCTATTTTAAGTGTGATTAAAAAAATTTCATGAAAAACTAAAAGAATCAGTAATCAACAAAATATCAAACAAGAGATTGCAAATACCTAAAATGAAACATGAAGATTAAGGACAAAATTATCTAAATTTTATCGGTCATGTGTGTAATAATCGGCTAATTTTTTTCTAAGAATTTATTTTATTTTGACTATACTATTAAGAGAGGTTGCGAAAGTTTTTATTGACTATCAACAAAAACTGAGAAACTCTTAGAGCATTTGTTATATATTTTCGGTCTCACACACTTGCATATCACTTTGACTAAGTCTATTTTAAAATACGTATATCAAAAATTGAAACTAAACTTAATAACTAAGGTTTAAAAATTGTCAGACTATGTGGACAGTCAGCTTGGATGTCCGTATGGATGTGGATATTTGTCCAGTAACCCATAAATTTTTGAGATAAAAAGTTTTATACGCAGTGATCTTCGACGCCGGCAGCACGGGGAGCCGGTTGCACATCTTCAAGTTCGACAAGAAGCTCGACCTTGTCGAGATCGGCGACGACATCGAGTTCTTCGCTCAGGTATATACGTGTTGAATCTTGATTAATTCTTCAAGAACCATGCATCTAATTAACACAGATGTTAAATAGGGACGAACAATAGAGTTGTTACGAGAGGGACTAAACGTGTCAAAAAAAAAAAAAAGGTACAGTAGGCCTGGCTTGCATGCAAATCATTTTGAAAAAAAAAATTCAATTACAATATGTGTATGATATGCGTTTCGACATAATAGTAAGTTATTTGTTGTATATTTCTACACTGAGGTGACATTTAGTTCAGAGTTTTTTTGTTTAATTTGTATTTTGATTTCTCGTAATAGAAATATATTAGTTGATATTTGGTTGGATTATTCTATAATTATAATATATATATTCAAAAAATATATAGTATAAATTTACATACATCAAATTGAATATATTTTTAATATATTTCACTTGCACTTATAATGGATTCTAAAATTTATTATAATTATGATTATAGTTCTGAATCAAATATCATCTAGATGATTTGATTTCTGGTATGTACACCGACGCAGGTGAAACCTGGCCTGAGCGCATATCTTGGTCAGCCCCAGGTGGCTGCAGACTCCATTACTCCTCTCCTTGAGACCATCTCCAACGCCGCCGTCTCGAGGATCTGCAGGTGGGCCCGAGTATTAAAAAATTATTTTTTCACGCCGGAGAAGAGAGAGACGACGCCTCCTCACGCGGCAGCAACGAAGCTCTGCAGGTGGGCCCGGCCGACGCCTCGTGCGCACACGCGGCAGCGTTGGAGTGGGGGCACCGCATGGCGACGCGTTTTGCGGGCCCCACGCGCGAGCGAGCGGCGATTGCGTACCCCCCAGTTGAAGCGCACTGACAAGTGGGCCAAAAAAGTTTTCGGGCCCGCATGTTAGCGGCTGTGACAAACGTGAGAGTGCGCACGGGACACGCGTGGGCCCCACAAAACGCGTGAGGCCGCGTGAGTGCGCTCGGTCCGCGTGCCACGTGCAAAGCTTAGTTGTGTGCTTCTAGGTCTATGACCGGTGGGCCCTATAGTCATTTGGTCCCACATGTCAGCCACTGTTGGGTTTAATTTTGCGCGTGTGCTGGTTGGAGTGTAGCTGTTGGGGAATATTCGGCTCGGGCCCACATGTAAGAAACACAAATATTTATCCGTTGGATTAATAGCCGTTAAAAATAGCCGTTGGATTATTTTAATGTTTTTTGGGTGTAAAAATTAGTAAAAAATGCCAAAAAATCACAAAAAATTACCAAAAATTCATGAAAAATTCTGTGCTCCTCCTCCTATAAATATGGGGATATTTCACCTCATTTTCACTCAAACACAATCAAATACCATACACTTTCCATTCTCTCTTCTCGCAATATTTCCCAGAAAATTTTCCGATGGTCAACAATTCTCTCGGTGATTATGTCAATTGGTTTGGCGAGCCGAATGTAGATGAGGACAACACCCAGATACCAAGCAGCCAAAATCTGCCCAGTTTTCAGCCCCCACCCCCACATACCCGATGTTTTACCCACCATTCGCTCCTCCCGCTCCATATGGGCAGATACATGCGTACACATACCCTGGGCAGTACGCACCAGGGCATCCATACGCACAACCCCCCTATGGCCCTTACGGCCAAATCCTCATTTCATCGGAGCTCCGGCGATCCCTGCGGAAATGTCCCCGCCACAAGCACCAAGAAGAAATGACCGCTCGACCCCCTCATCGGATACGAACACTCCGGAGAGCACGCCCCCGGTCGTGAGCGTGGAGGACGACAACGCTGGACGACCGTGTAAACGAATGCTCTGGTCGCAACAGGATGATATGCGACTTGTAAGTGTTCATTTATACATTAAATTTTGCTAACGCAGATTTATTTCGCCGGTTATATCACAAATTTTTTTGAACAAATTTTTTTAATCCAGATCAGTGCATGGTTGTGTTGGATTTAGGTAGATCTTAGTATCTAGGTTTTGATGATTAATGATGTTTTGGATAAATCCATGATGATTAAAGTTAATCTGAAAATATCAGATTTGATGATTAAATGACAATTTAGATAAATCCTGATTTAGCACAAGTAAATTGAATTGATTATCGGTAAACCCTGAATTGGATGTTTTCCTCGATTGCGGGTTTGATATTGATGCATATGTAGAGGATGAGCTCGGTGGTTGCATCAAGCTTGTGCTAATTGATTGATCAAGATGTTATACGTTAAATCTGAGACTGATGACTCCAGTTGTGGATTTTATATCGATGCACATGTTGAGAGGGAGCTCATCACTTTGGTCATCTAGGTTGATTGATATCATGATATGAGTAGTATAGATCGTGTGCGTATGTGTTTATCATCTACGATCTATATGATTGTATTTTATCTTATACTCATTTGCTACTCGTTGAATATAGTTTGTCATGTCATTTGAAAGAGAAACGTTGAGCTAACTCCTGTGTGGAGTAGCTTCTCTGGAGGTGATTAATGACGACTTATATATGAGACTAATGTTGTGCATTGAGTGTACGTATTGTAGTCTCAGTTTGATTGCAGGATAAAAGCGAGCAAGGGTGTGAAGAGGATGAAGTCGATATGAGACATCTCGAGCGAGGTCGAGCTTAGCAAGATCGAGCTTTGCGAGGACGAGTGTCAAGTAGTCGAGCTTCGCGAGGTCAAGCTTAGCGAGGTCGAGCCTTGTGGGGACAAGCGTCGAGCGGTCGAACTTCACGAGGTCGAACTTCACCTAAGGTAAAATCCAAGATTAAGGATTGTTTTCTTAGGGTTTTACCGGTCTCGGTGTTTGGAGACAGACCGGATTGATAGGTTTCTTTTTACTAGTTTGACCGTACTATTAAGAGGGGTCGGAAACTAGTAGCTTGAATCTATCTAAGTGCGGAAGCTCAGATGCATTCATATCATCTTACACTAGTGTCTTGCATTGCTAGTGAGTCTAAGTGTAGTTCATGTGTATTAGATTAAATGTTTTGAAAACTGCACTTAGTCGTGATCGCCAGTTGTTTAAATTGGTTTATTTATCTAGAGCTGGTCGTGGTCGTATTTGCATATTCTGATCGTATCAGTGTTGATACGTGGTCGTGGTCGTGTCGCTTGTTTGGCGGCTTTCTGTTTAGGGTTTGGGCGTGGTCGTAGGAGTTCGGACTGGTCGTACCAGTCTTCGACTCGCTTGCGTACGCTCGAGCAAACCCTATCGACCACCTGTTTTCGATCGGATGTCAAGACCTGTGTCGTCGTGGTCTTTGCTAAGTGACACAAATCACATCCACGAGAAAAAGGCAAATCCGTATGTGCAAATATTTTAAAATTGCATTTGAGATGATTTTGGATTGAACATTTTGACAGTAGGAAAGTTTCTGAGTTTTCTAGAAGTTTCTAGATCTTTCTAGGTCTTAATCCTGTTGACAAAATTGTAGAGCTCTGAGTTATCTTTCTAACAAGCCAAAAATCACGTCAATCGGATCTCTGGATCAAAAGTTATGCATGTTTTACTGTCAGTGTGCAGTGGCCGGACAAATGCATCCGTCCGGAGCTATTTGTCCGAAGTGGCCGGACTTTGTCCGAAATGGCCGGACATTGTCCGGCCTGTACAAATTTTTTGAGCCGAAAAATGAAACAGAGACATATGCATCCGTCCGGGGCATTTGTCCGTTATGGGCGGACTTTGTCCGAAATGGCCGGACATTGTCCGGCCTGTACAAGTTTTTTGAGCCGAGAGTTAACAGAGACATATCCATTTGTCTGGCCGTTTTGTCTGGACAAATGGTATCCGTCCGGCCTTCACAAATTTCGCCCAACTGTCACTGACACGTTTGCAACGGCTGAAATTTTTGTACTGGCCGGACAGTGTCTGAAGTGGCCGAACAATGTCCGGCCTGTACAACTTTTGGCCCAGTTTCTTGCAAACGGCTAGTTTTTCGTTGAGGCTATAAATACTTCATGTATGGCATCATTTGTGGGTGCTCAAAGAGTTCATTCTTCAGCTGAAAACCTAGCCAATTGATTTGCATTTGAGTTATTGCATTTAGAGGCTAGAATTGAGCCCAAATCTTGAGTAGATTTGAGAGAAAGCTTGAGGGAGAGTTTGTGAGTGTTTAGTGCACTTCATCTCCATTAGATTGCTAGTGCTAGAGTGTTGAGCATATCATTTGCATCATTGAGCTTCTAGCACGTGGTTGATTCAAGTGAAAGCGCATCCGGCTTGTTACTCTTGGCGATCGCCTTCGCCTAGACGGTGCCGGAGGAGAGCCGAGATCTCTCCAATTGAAGTTTGTCGGAGAGGCCGGCAAAAGATTGTGAAAGGTGTGGTGCTCGCCTATCCGGTGTGGAGAAGGAGCAACCCTAGTGAGATATCCTTCGTGGATATAGAAGCGAGGCTCCGAGAGAGCGCTTGAACGAGGAGTAGGGGAGACCGGGCGAGTCTCCGAGACCTCGGTAAAAATATTGTGTCAATTGCGTATTTCATACTTGCTTTATATTAATCTTGACACAATTGCTAAATTCACCATTCTTGCTTGTCATATTGAATAGTTCATTTAGTTGAATGCAACAAATTGTTTAAATTGCTTTTAAGCCTCATTGTATAATTTAGCTCAAACAATTATCGTGATTAAAATTGCTTAATTGAAAAGAAATTTTGAAAGCCTCCTATTCACCCCCCCTCTAGTCGGCATCATCGATCCTACAGGTTGAATAACTCCCTCGACCCGGTCGATGGGAACAACCAAAAATTCGACATGTATTGGTCGAAGGTCGCTGCGGAGTACAACGCGAGCAGTCCGTCCGGTCATAGACGAGACCTCAGGCACTGCAAAGACCATTGGCAAAAGAACAATAAGAAAATTGTTCAATTCAATGGCATTTTCTGTAGGCTCAGGGATGCCTACTCCAGTGGTCATTCAGACGACCAGTTAATGTCGCAAGCACGCGACATGTACAGGCAGGAGGTTGGTCATCCATTCGTCCTGGAGCACTGGTGGAATGCCGTACATGGTCAACCGAAGTGGTGCCGAATCTGCGTTGATTCTTCGAAAAGGGCTCGCGACGACGAAGAAGGTACGCACACGTCGTCGTCAAACAACGAGGATGTCCCCGTCGAGCTTCCGCGACCGCAAGGGCGGGAAGCGGCAAAGCAGAAGTGGAAGGGTAAGAGCAAACTGGGCGAGACATCGTCGGCGTCCGAGGAGACCCTACAGCGCATCGGCAAAGCCAGCGCCGAGCTTAGTACTGTGGCCGAAAAAGTCCTTGCTGTAGCCGATAAATTGCAGGGAATGGCCAAAAGCAAAGAAAAAGCTTCATTTATGAAGTCGTTGACGAAACTACTTGGGATGGATACATCCCATTTCTCGGATGATCGTAAGGCGACGCATGCGGCTGCAATAGAATACATGAACGAGCAGCTTAAGGATTTGAAGAATAAATAGTAGTCCGAACATTGTACTTTTCATTTCAAATATTGTACTCGCACTATTAATTTAAGTCGTTTTGTATTCACCTGTTCGCACTGTGGTATGTGATTGGTACTTTTGGATTTTAACTGTTGGAGTCGACGCATGTGATCGATACTTTTGGATTTTAGCCGTTGGAGCTGACACATCTGCTCGATGCCTTTGGATTTTAGCCGTTAGAGCTGAGACATCTGCTCGATGCTTTTGGATTTGAGCCGTTGGAGCCGACACATGTGATCGGTACTTTTGGATTTTAGCCGTTGGAGCTGACACATCTGCTCGATGCCTTTGGATTTTAGCCGTTGGAGCTGAGACATCTGCTCGATGCTTTTGGATTTGAGCCGTTGGAGCCGACACATGTGATCGGTACTTTTGGATTTTAGCCGTTGGAACTGACACATCTGCTCGATGCCTTTGGATTTTAGCCGTTGGAGCTGAGACATTTGCTCTATGCTTTTAGATTTTAGCCGTTGGAGGCGACGCATGTGATCTATTCGCTTCTCCCCTATATATTTGGACTCCCCATGCCCTCATCTTCACACCTCAGTAATCTCAACTTCACAGCTGAAACCTCAGTTGTTGGTGATCTAAACTTCACAACCAACCCCCAAAAAATGTCGTCCAGCTCAAGCACTAGTAGTGCTGAGGATGAAGCCACCAACCAGATGGAAGAGTTTGTGACGGGGTTCACATAAACCTTTCTGATGATCGAACCCCATCTGCAGCACGCTCTTGCTGATGTTCAACCCAACATTGACGCTGGTACCTCGCACCGCCGCCGAGGAGGTAGCAGAAGGTACATCGAAAGAGATCGCGAAGACGGTCATAACCGTCTAGTCGCGGACTACTTTGCCGACGTTCCAGTGTACCCCGGCTACTTATTTCGCAGAAGGTTCCGAATGGGGAGACCCCTCTTTCTGCGAATCGTCGAAGCTCTCGGGGAGTGGTCCCCGTACTTCACCGAGAGGAGAGATGCTCTCAACCGAAAGAGTCTATCTCCATTGCAGAAATGCACTGCGGCTTTGCGCATGTTGTCGTACGGCTCGCCCGCCGATGCCATCGATGAGTACGTACGCATCGGAGAGTCGACGGTCATTCAGTGTCTGGAGAATTTCGTCGAAGGAATCATCGATCGGTTCGCGGAGGAATATCTCCGTAAACCTACTATCGAAGATCTCCAGCGTCTGCTACAGGAAGGAGATGACCGAGGTTTCCCAGGGATGCTGGGAAGCATCGATTGCATGCACTGGGAATGGCGCAATTGCCCAGTTGCATGGAGGGGCTAATTCACCCGTGGTGATCAAGGAGTCCCTACAATAATACTTGAAGCGGTCGCGTCAAAAGACTTGTGGATATGGCATGCCTTCTTTGGTGTCGCCGGATCCAACAACGACATCAACGTGCTTAACCAATCCCCCCTTTTCACTGATGTGTTGCGCGGGCAAGCTCCTACTGTTCAGTACTCTGTTAATGGGACAGAGTACAATATGGGGTACTACCTGGCCGACGGTATTTACCCCGAGTGGGCTGTTTTCGTGAAAACCGTACCCTTGCCCCAAACAGACAAACTCAGGTTATTTGCACAACATCAAGAAGGGGAAAGAAAAGATGTGGAGCGAGTGTTTGGGGTGTTGCAAGCTCGATTTGCTATTGTCCGCGGCCCCGGTCGATATTGGCGACAATCAACCCTTGCCAATATTATGAAAGCGTGTGTCATCCTCCATAACATGATAATCGAGGATGAGAGGCACGCTCATGACCCGATCACTCAATTATACGATAATTAAGGGACATCAACCATAACACCGCCTACTATCCACGGTAGTGCTCCGCCAATTTTCCAACATATGCTAGATCGAAATAATGCAATCCGTGCTCGCCCAACGCATCGACAACTTAAACGGGATCTTGTCGAGCACATTTGGCAGCGTTTCGGGAGCGACGGGGCCGAGGAGTAGTTGTTTGTCCGGTCGTTAACGGCCAACTGTTGCCGAATTTTAATTTAGTATGTGTCATGTTTTTTTCCGTGTGCCATTCAAATAAAAATAATTTTTTGTTTTTTCGTTATTTACAATATTTCTCTTTTAATTTGTTGTCTTCGAATTATCCGAATTTTATTTTAACGATTTGTTAATCTGTAATAAATATTGTATATGCAGGCCCTACGTGAAACGCCGATAGGTTGGAGTAGGGGGTGCTTCAGATGGTGCTTCGCATACGTGGCACAGAATATGCTGGAGAATATTCTGTTGAAGCGTCTCGCGAAGCGCCGATGGGTTGGAGACAGCCTGAGAAGGCTAAAAGTGTGGTCCCTACACGGCTCCAGAAATCAACTCCTCTTAAACTTGGGGTAATTAACTTTCTCTATATTCCATTTCTTATAGGAAATTCACAGTACATTTTGGATTATTCTTTACGTTAAAGTCACACTCCATTTTTTCCCCTGATGCTTATCATTGCAAACTTGTCCCTATGTTTTGCATTATTTCATATCCACTTGAAAGTTCCTTTCCACTCAAATTAAAAATTGTTGTACAGTTTAAAAAAGAAATAAAAGTTGAATCCTTGGTATCAAAGAAAGTTGGAATCCTTATTCCTAAAATTATAAAAATTGCATATTTAGCATGCAAACTAAATTTTCTTATGGAAGGAAATGACCTCTTCACCATCAAAATTTTACTGATCAAAATTATAGGCAACTGCTGGACTAAGACTTATTGGAGAAGAGAAGGCAGATCAAATCCTGGAAGCGGTAATTTTATGTTATATTCTACTTTCGTACCGTCATGGGAAGATCATACATAATCCAGAGTGGTTGAACTGAGATACTTGCTTAATTCTTAATACTGTAGGTTCGAGATCTTGTCCACCGCGAGGGCAAATTTCAATACAACCCTAAATGGATAACTGTTCTTGAGGGATCTCAAGAAGGCTCTTGTACCTATGGGTGTGAACTTATTAGTCCTATACTGACAATTCAAATAGCAGCTTATTTTTTATCTCATGTACTGATTTTGCAAACTTACTAGGCATGACATGATGCGTAGGTTGCTATGAACTATTTATTGGGCAAATTAGGAGGAGACTACACAAAGACAGTAGGTGTGGTTGATCTCGGAGGTGGGTCAATACAAATGGCCTACGCCATCTCACAAAATGCTGCTGCAAATGCACCAATAATGCCTGAAGGGAAGGATCCTTATATCACAAAAGAGTATCTCAAGGGAAAAGATTATAACATCTATGTTCATAGGTTTGAGACCATTTTACTCTAGTTTTATTTCCTATGGTAATTGTCAGCTTGTATACATGTAAAACTTGTAGTACTGTAATTTTAAGAAGTACATGTCTTCCCTTTGCAGTTACTTGCACTATGGCCTTTTGGCTGGTCGTGCAGAGATTTTGAAGGCAAAGAGCGGACCATTTAGCTACTGCATGCTGCGCGGATTCAGTGGTATATATGTTGTACAACACAAATACACCTACTAGATTGATTTAAGAAATAAATATGATTCTTTTTATCAAGTATACACATCAATGCATCGAGTTTGAACATATATTTCGACTGTAATGCATCCTTCTCTTGGTAAGCCGTGCGATGGTTTACTGAGTAGTTTGGTCTGAACCTTGTATTCCATAAAGGCAAATACACCTACAATGGAGTGGACTTTGATGCAACGGCCTCACCAGGAGGAGCAGTCTACGATAAGTGCAGGGAAGATGTGATCACTGCTCTAAAATTGGATGCACCCTGTGCAACCAAGAAGTGCACCTTCAACGGTGTGTGGAACGGCGGCGGCGGGGGGCCAAGCCAGCCTCTATGTCGCATCCTTCTTCTACGACAAGGCTAAGCAGGTAACAACTCAATTAGTTATAATTATTCAAGCTTCATATGGAAATCACCAATGTGGAGAGTAATCTTATTACATGAACCTTTTTGCCAAAGTTTGGTTTCATCGACAACAATGCGCCTAGCGCAAAGTCCACTCCTGGAGCGTTCAAAGTTGCTGCAGAGAAGGTTTGTTCGCTGAGCGTCCAAGAAGCTAAAGCTGCATACCCTAACGTTCAGGATGCACCATACATATGCATGGACCTCATTTACCAATACACATTGCTCGTGGATGGTTTCAGTAAGTAGTACTTATGATCTTCTTCAAAGAAATTTGGTTCTTAAGCAGTAATATTTTTAATTGATGTTGGTGTCTGATACTATTGTGCAGGTTTGGAGCCAACAAAAGAGATTACACTGGTGACCAAGGTGAGTACTATATTGATGCTGCATGACCCCTTGGTACAGCTATAGAGGCAGTTTCATCCCAGAAGCTACACCAAGATGCATAATTTAAATCTTCTATAGGAGATGTCACTAGTAATCCCACGATGTTTATGTGTACTAATCCATAGATTACTCCCCCGATCATATAAGTAATGCCAGTGAGAAATCAAGCTTTTTGGCTGATGTTTCTCAAATTCGAGTACAACTGCAGGGCATTAAGCGATGCAGTAGTTTGTATGTGTTTTAGCAATCATCATGTGAAAGTTTTAGCTAACCGGTCGTGGCCATGTCTCAAAAAAAAGTTGTAACCTGCTAATGCACAGTAGTTTAACAACCAATGGATCTTTGTATCATCAAGAACGATTAGTGGTCCGCAAATAACATGGTAGCTCTTCCAATAATTAGATTGGGCCAATTTTTATGTATTATTAGGCTTTACGTTGGACACGTTGTATTAAAGCCCACTTCGCCTTAGTTAGCTCTGTACCTTCAGGCGGGACTCCGACGGATTAATTTGTTTTTTTCCCCCGCAAGAGAATGCCCAAAGGGCTAAAGCATTCAAATGTGGACAACATCATCTGAAGAGATAATAAAATAAAAGAAAATAACAACTCTCTCTGTGAAATAGAAAATAAAATACTAGGTTCAAAACCATTTTTTTAGCATGTGAGAAGAGAAAGGCCGGTCTGCAATATGTAGCAAACACGGTAGAGACCACTGTAAATTGTAACATCAACAATAACAACACTCAAAACAAAATGCAGTCGGTGAAGACTTCATCTTTACAGTTGACTTCATCAAAGTAGTTTAAGAGTAAGACGGGTCAAACTGATTGATCTAATTTTAAGGGTGTCAAAGAATTAGATCTATCCAAGAAAAATTGATTTCAAGACTAATCTCAAGAGATATAAATCAAATAAGAAGTTTCCTATACAATAGATTGATAAGAAAGTTAAAAAAATCGTCTGACATAAGCAACAAACTATCCAGATTAGTCATATTCTCATATCCACTTACAAATACAGTTTCTTGATATGCTAATTAATCTGACCATTTATTTCTGACATGGCAGTAAAAATGAGCTTCTTGTCCTACTCCTCCTGATATAAAGCTTATTTATATAAATTTTTGTTCACTCTTATTTGCACACGAAATATATACTCGATCAATATTGTGACTTGTCAGCCCAACTGAACAAACGCCATGAGGTGTTTTAAAATCGCTAACCCGCACGGGGCAAGCTACGTTTTTCCTAATCCAATTCCATTATTCCAAGGTTGGAACCTGTGCCATTAGTATTAGTCAGCACTACTTGGCACTAACCAATTTTGTCAATCCTACTTTTTAAAGTGTTCAATTTTGGATAAGTACTTTTTGAAACTATACATGGGACGAAGCTATTGTGAACTCCTTTGCATTGACCGCCCAAAAGACTTGATCATATTGTAAGCCCATTGGTCAGCTGAACAAGCATGCAGCTCAAAGTCTATGAGAGCTGTGCATGTCCATCTCAGCAGTTTTCCTGCTGGATTCTTGCCTTATTTCAACGGGACGCTCGTGTGCACGGCAAAAAGGCAACAGCATTTCTATCGTATGACTTCATGTCTATAGCAAAAAGTCAATACACGTGAGAGCAAAAAATATTCGCCGCATGGCACGTTTTGCAAGGTCGACGCCGCAACTGAAAAGCTACTAGGCAGTACATAACCGTGCATGCGATGGATGGATGATGTGAAAAACTGAAATGTACGACAAGTTTGGGCTGAAATTATCCAATTAATTGGGTCAATTTAGGCTGCATGCTTACATAATTTCCTGCCTTTTTTTTTCGTTCTCAACACTGGAGATTAAGAATAATTAGTTAAAATCTGATAATATGATTAGTATCTATATAATTTAAAATTTTATCAACATGGATGATGTCTTTTTTTAATATTATAAAGACAAAGAGTTGATTTGAATATAATTTTATACATAAATCTGTATATCATGATAGATATAGAGTTAATTTTGGATATAATATTTCAAATAATGAATCTATACATTTATAAATATAATGAGTGAAATAGATTTTTTTCAATCAATATGAAAATTTCTAGCAATTTTTTTTGTAGGATTAATATGAGAATTTTAAATATTTTTATGTAGAGTCAGAATTAATGTGGTATTTTTACTATTATCAGAATTTATTATATAATATGTTGCATAGCTGCAAAAATTTCACAGAATAGCAAAACTAAGTATCAGAAGGAAAAAAAAAATATATAGTCAGCGTTGCACCAAACTGAACTTGTTAGTGTTGCTGTTAATCACCTAGCCTACTCAGTTGGACTAATGACTCAAATATATACATACTTAATTTCAATTAGAGCATCAAAAGTGACGAATATTGATTATTGGGTGTTAGTAAATATGTATTGACCCTCAAACTTCTCCTGAAAGGGGATATATGCCTCTAATCCTCTTCACACTAGAGACTAGAGTGCAAAACATTTTGACTTTGGTAGTTGCAAAACACAAGAGGAAAAGAGAAAGGTTAGGCAGGTAGCTAGGCAAGTTAGGTAGATAAGGCTAGGCCATGTACTTAAAGCACACGTCCATTTCTCTTGGCTCACATTATGCACTTTCATTCATACTTGACAACGTTATTATGTAGGAAAATTTCAGCACGCATGTTCTGTGCACCTAGCACGATACTTAAATGTGTGCAACTACGGTAATTTATCTTCTCACATGACACATAAGTGCACTCGTCCTGTGTATATAGCCTTATCAATCATCTAATCTCCGTCTCTGTCATAGATAAAAGAAAACGATGCATGGATGGAAATCAAAGCCTGTGTCAAGGATGTAGGAATCACACAAAATTATAAAAAATATAAATTTTCATATAAATTTAAGTCTAAACTAGAATTAATCAGTACTCTAACTAGAAATCGACTCAAAATCTAGCTAATAAGATAAACAAGAACTCCTCATTGATTCAAACTCTTACAGATAAGATAAAAGATAATACTATAAACTTTCTCCTTAATTTAAACTCTAATGAGGAGATGAGAGGCAATCTTAGCTATCTTCTGTTTGACTTCAAATCTCACCTAAAAAAATAAAATATACCAACTTGACATAACAGTTAAGGAAAGCTTTGTTTTAAAATTACTTAGCTCTTCCTATTCTACATCTCCTGGCACAAGTTGCATTATAAACAAATCTCGAAGATTGTAAATCCCAAATATGACCAGCTTAATTTCTTGGTTAGATAAAATAACCATCATATACACTTGCCACATTGCAAAATATGAAGTATCAAACTTTGTTGATGTTGCCAAATATGAATTGGCCCAAACGCATCACGATCCAAGTCAAAACTTCAAATGACTTAAACAGTACAATAAAAGAAAAAGCTATTGGCCAATAAACCTCCTTAAAGTAAAAAAAAAAAAACTCCAACTAAGAGAACATGCGATGAATACGAGCCAGATGCTCTACCAAATTTCTCTGTATGTGGACAACTTGCAACGGCTTAGTACTTTAATATAATAAAAATTGAAACAACAAACAGTTGTACTAATAAGCTGACAAAATTAGACACAAAGAATGCAACGATAAAACTTTTTCAAAAAAATCCACCTATAGAACCAATCATAAAGGGAATTAGAAGTTATGGAAGTTATACTAACGCAAACAAGACATCAATAACCAATATATAACAGAATCAATAAACCAGTAGATCTAATCTATAGTAGAATAGCAAAAAGAGGTTTGCCGACAACGGCCAAGACAGAAAAGTGATAATGATAGCAATAACAGATTCAATATGCGCGGTTGTATGAATGTCCATGTAGTTATGAGAGGTATGGACGGTAGCATCAGTAAAAGTGATAAATTACACTAACAACAATATTAATGGAGAGGCACGACAAATTAAACCGAAAAAAGAGGGGCTACATATCTGATCTAAAGTGGTGTTATAACAAGAAGAAGAAAATTGACAAAATAGATTATAAAATAAAAGAGAATTCTTGACACCACCCCTAGAATACACGAACGCATTTCTGAGGTGGTGGATCGATAGTTTTAATAACACCTGTCAGGGATAAAATGGTCTTTATTTTAGAAGAAAACATGCAAAATTAAAAAGACATGAGCCCTTTGTAGACTTTAAGGCTAAATTAGAATTAACTAATACTCTCATTAGAATTCAATTCAAACTCCTACTAATAAAGTAAAAGATAACTTTTTCTCAACTCAAACTCCTACAAAGAAATAAAAACTAATACTATCAATCTTCTTTTTAATTCAAACTATTAATAATGAGACGAGAAACAACCCTAACAATTTATAATAATCGAATCTTCTCCTGTATTCCAGCATGCACATATCATGAAACAACCATAAAATTCAAAAGAACAAACGAGACTTGCCTTTTTTTTTTTTTCCCGAAAGCTCAGCGCGCATCCAGACAAATTAAGCCATCCATGTATGTAGGGGTGTGTAGATCTGGACCGAACCAAAAACCGAATCGAACCGAAAAAACAAGTTTTTTTTGGTATTTGATATCTAGTTCGGTAGGACATTTTAGCTCTATTCAGTATTCAGTTTGGTTCAGTAGAAAACCAAAAAAATGGGAAAAACCGATTTATCAATTATGGGCCTTTTGGCCTTTGGGTTTTTGCGTTGTTTTGGCTATCCTAACTTTTGTCCAAATAAGTCTAGTCCCCTCCTCCTGTGACTCACTCCTTGTCTACTCCCTGTTCGCGACTTTGCGGCACCGCCTCCTCCTCCCCGCTCCCCGTGCCACGACCACCTCCGCCCATCGCAGCCCGCCCGCTGTTGCATCTAGGCCCTTTTATGTTGATTTTGATTATTGATGACATTAAGTGTTTTGGACTAACCTTGTCTTTGAGCTATTTCTATGCAGAGCGATTTCTGTAAAGTCTGCAAGTGATCCGGGAAGATCTGCAGGTCACAGGTCCAAAGTCGCAAGCGCAAGGTCGCAATGTTGGCTGTGGTCGCAGTTAAAGGTTGGAAGTCAATGTCGCAAGTGCAAGGTCACCAAAACGAAAGTTGCAAGGATTAAAGATGCAAAGGACCTGAGGTAATATTTATTTTATTTTGACCGATCTCGGTGTTTGGAGTTTGATCGGTTTAGGAAATTATTTTTTAGTTTTAACCGTACTATAAAGAGGGGTGGCGAAAGTCCTCTCTTTATCTCTAACACAAACCGAGAAACTTAGGTCATTGCATTGCATCATTTTGGTTGGATTTGATTTGTTTTTGGTTTGAGAGATTTGGATTTTCAAATGATTTTTTGACAGCAGAAGTGTTTTTCATTTTTCCAGAAATATCTAGGTAGATCTGGTTTTTGCTTCTGTTGACAAAAATGTAACCCTTGAAATTATCTTTCAAACAAGCTATTAAACTCTCAATTTGGATTTCTGGATCAAAAGTTATGGATGTTTTTAACGGACTGTTAGTTATTTGGTTTTTCAGTTTAGTTTTTGACAGCAGAAGAGTTTTTGCATTTTATGGAAAGATCTAGAGAGATCTGGCTTTTTCTTCTATTGACAAAAAGATAGTACTTTAAAATATCTTTCAAATGAGCTATTAAACACCTCTTTTGGATTTCTGGATTTAAAGTTATAGCTGTTTTTGTTCAGACTGACTGTCAGTTTGAATGTCAGTTTGTGTTAACTGACAATTGTCCAGAGAGTGTGTTTTTCGGGCCAAAAATTTTTGTACTAAATTGACTGTCAGTATGCCCATGCTGACTGTCAGTTTGGGTTTCGACCACAACTGTTTTTATCTGAGTTTCTATTTGATCTGGTCGTTGTTTTGGTCGAACTGACTGTCAGTTTGCATAACTGACTGTCAGTTGGGGGTTTCAAGTTTCCTTAAACAACCACAAACGGCTAGCTATTTTTTATCCGTAAATTTTGTCGGCCGTTGTGTATGTAACTGACTGTCAGTTTGGTGAACTGACTGTCAGTTTGAGTTGCTGATTTTCAGCCCTAGCTCCAACGGTTCATTTGCTTCTTAAGGCTATAAATAGGGGCTTTGGGCATGTGTTTTACACAACAAGCAACAGCATTTCATATACACTCTTGAGCATTAGTTTCTTATATAAAATCTTGATCTTTTGATCAAGTCGAGTGCTTTCCGATCCACCGAGAGTTTCAGTTCTTTTGCATTTGCATATACTTAGCTTCTCGGTGCGTGTTTGGAGGTCTAGAGAAGACCTCGCTGCCTGTTACAATTGGTGAGCGCCCTCACCTAGACGGTTCAGAGGCGTGGCCGTTGATCTCTCCATTCGGAGATTGTTGGAGAGGCTCGGCGAGTGTGTACAAGGCATCGGTGCTCGCCTTTCCGGAGTGGACAAGGAGCAACCTTAGTTGATAATACTCTTCGTGAGTATTGAGGCAAAACTCAAGTGACTTGAGTGCTTCAACGAGGATTAGTGGAGACTGGGCGAGTCTCCGATACCTCGGTAAAAACAACTGTGTTCGTTCTCTATTCTTTCTCTTTAAATATATTAAATTGTATTTGGTTCTTCTTGGTATAAAAACTTGTTTTTATTTGAAGTTTTTAAAGCCTCCTATTCACCCCCCCTCTAGTCGGCATCCTTGATCTAACACCCGCTAGTACGTTTGCCGCCCGAGCCGCCGCCCATTCGCCATCTGTGCCACTCGTCTACTACCTGTAACGCCTGTCTATCCGCTGTCCACTGCCTCCGCCCGTGTCGCCGCTCGTTCGCCTCCGCTCGTTCACCGCCCGTCCGTTGTCGTTCTCGAGTCCTCATGCGGCCATGTCGCCTCCCCAAGGCACGAGCGGTCGAGCCACCTCCCACTCCGTGGCCCGTGCCGCCTTGTAGGCTCCTCCATGGCCCGTGCCGCGTTCATGTCCTCTAGCTCTCCTATAGCCCGTGCCGGTAAGTTATTGTTCCATCATCTTACTTGAGTTATTATTTGTAAGAATGAGTTCACTGGATTGAAACTCTGTTCATTATGATGAACTGACCAGTGACCACCACTATAGAAAGTTTTTCAACTTGTTCCTTGAATTTTTCATTTAAGTTGAGTGTTGATCTTTTTCCTAATGGTTCCAAGTCTAAATAGTTATGGTAATTCCATTTGAGGAAGTTCCTGATAGCTTGAGTTAAGAAATGAAAGACTTGTTGCAGGTCTGGTGGTATCTGTGGTTGATCTGCAGCTAGGGGAAACAATGATTGATTGTTGTGTTGCACCTGGTGGAAAGACTTTGTTCATAGCTTCACGGTTGTCAGGACAAGGTAAGACAAGGGATGGAAATTGAAAAGGGTTAACACTTATTTATCTTCATGCTTATATTTAGAGAAAGATGACTGGGATTCTGTTTTTTAATTATTCTAAATAATTCTATTTTCTCTTTATGTCAAGTAGGAAAATAGTAGGAAATTTGAGGCCTGACAGTCTAACTGATCTATTTTTTTCCTGTTACAGGCATGGCATGTGTAATGTGCTCGTTACTGTGATGATTTTTATGGAAAGTGTGAACAGATGTTCAAACCAAACATTCTTGACAATGTTAGTGTTTATAACATTGTGTTCTTAAGCTAAACGTGAATGATATTCATATATATGGATAATATCTTGAAGCCTAACATTAACTGGCAGTGTACTGTAGTACATAGAAGGTATGTGTTTTTGACATAAACAAATGTGTCATGTACTCATGTAGGTTCGCGATAATTTGGTAAATTTGGTATTTATCGAAATCGAATCAAATTAATTTGATATTTGTCGAAACCAAACTGAAATTTTTTTGATAAATATGATATGTAATATGCAATACTGAAATTTTAAAATACAAAAAACCAAACTGAATAACCGAATAACCTAGCAGGAGAAAAAAAAAAAAAAAAGAGAAAGCAACGCATGCAAATAAAGCCCAGTACAAGGCGGGCGCCCCCGCAATAATTTTTTTTAAAGTAAGAGAGAAGACGTCAGAGAAGTTGTGCACGTCCGAAACTTTTCTTTTTCGATTTTCATGTCATCAAAGGGAAATCAAATTATATATCATTTTTTATTTCTTAATCTATATATTAATTTAATTTAAATTAAATCTTGATTATATTTAGAACATTATAATTCTTTTAATAATCTTTATATAAAGACAAAAAAATTATCTAAATTCAATTTCAGAATTAAAATTTATTTATATTTTATTAAAATCATTTAAATTATAATAAATATCTAATTTACTTGTGATTCGTGTGAAATCTTCACAGAAACTTTTGTATTAAAATAATAGTTGATTTAATAGTACTTCAAATACATAAAATAGAATATATTTAAAATATTCTTCAGAAAAATCTGTGTTAAAATTCATGCATCTCAGTCAAAGGAAGGGGAAAAGAACTGGTACTACTCCTACACCTACACTTAGAAAAGACATGTGTTTTGTGTTTAAGTGGGTCCCTTTCGCACAGCACAAGTTGTTTATGTCATGAGTTATGGAGTGCCCCTTTCGCACACCTCGTCACTTGGGCCGTCAGCATCTACTGCTACTTTTAGTACCCCGCTAGTGTTAAGATATGAGTTTAGCTTTTGGTTGCATGCGGTGGAGCCACACACTCCACACGCTCCTCACCTCGTTGCCACGCATATTGACGTATCATACAAGTGTCGCATGACGTGTGTATATATATATAAAAGGAAGTATTCAATTCATCTCACCATTTCGATACTTCCATAAATCTCTTCTCTTCTCAAAACTTTATATAAATATCATAAAAAAATTATAAAAATATTGTGATTATAGATATAAAGTTAATCTATTATCTTACAAAATTTCAAATCTAAATTCAATTTATGAGAGAAAAAAAGACAAATTCAACTAAAAATAAATCAAAAATAAAAAGATAAAAATGTAAAAGTTACTATTTACTAAAAATTGTCATTTTGCTTTTCCTAATATATATCGACTTTAAAGTTGAAATTTTGTAGATTATTTTGGACAATCTAATGTACGTTTTCTCTAAGTTTTATAGAATTTTTATTATTATTTATATAATTTTTTGAGATAAAATACACAAAAACACCAAAAAAAAAATACACACGCACACACGAACAATTAGACAACAGCCATGCATGCATGCTTGTATTCATCCGCATGCAAATCACTTATCATATAGTCGATCCATCCTTGGAGAGGATATATGTGCACCAGTACTAACAAATTTTTTTTTCCATGTTAATGCTCTAAAAAAAATTATATCCATTTGAAGGTAGTTAGTGTATATATTATATTTGTTTCTAGAAGTTTTAGCTAGATAAATAGTTGAAAACGAGGTATAAATCCTATGTAAATTAAATATTATAACACTCTAGAAACATCTTAGTATAGGGACATCTAGGCTTCTATTCTCATTTTTTTTTTCTAAAAGATTAATCTATGTATGCTGATATTTGAGAATTTATCTTGGCTTCCTCTAAAAAGATTAATCTTTGCTTAAGTTAGTTCCTTCAAAATTATATATAATATAATCTTAAACTATACTTTAAATATGAAATTAAAGCTCATGCATTACTCGTCTCTAGCAGAACTGGCGCCAGTGCGTTACATATATACGCACCATCTGCCCTGTCTAACAGTGAAAGAGCTAGCCCTACAGTCCTTGTGTAACTTAGTAATGTATTAATTATGTGAGCTCATGCTTATCTAGTAATTAACGGAAATTAAACTATATGTACGTGGTTTTGACTAAGTTGCTTCGTTTCTTTTGACCTTTTGTGCTTAATAAACCAAGTGGTCTTATATATTTTTTTAATTATACATCCAACAAGGATAAAAAAAGTAGGGGAAAACACTTTTTTTTTCTCTCACAGAGATGTGAACAGACTAAGACATCACTAGGTAGCTAGTTTAGGCCAATGACAGATTGATGTTTAGGTTGTGTCCAATGTGGGTGTCCGGTCTGATGCCCGTATTAAATTTTTTTGAAAAATAAGTGTGAGAAGACGTCAGAGAGGTTGCAGGCGTCCAGAGAATTTTTTTTCTCGATTTCTGTGTGATTAAATAATATACAATTTATATTTTTTATTTATATAATAATATAATTCAAACTAGATTTTATTATATTTAAAAAATTGTAACTCTTTGAATGATCTTTATATAGAAACCACAAATCACCTAAATTCGATTTTAGAATTAAAAATTATTTATATTTTATTAAAATCATCTAAATTCTAATAATATCTAATTTACGTGTTGACTCATATGAGATTTGGAGTGGTGAGTTTTTCAAGTGACGTTTCATATACGTGACATAAAATATATTCAGAGTATTTCTCTAGAGTCTGCTTAAGATACTGCCTATTAGACTCAACCTTACATTCCAGGTGTACGATGATGGGAATGACACGTGCACATCCTTACAATGAACACTTCAAAATTATGCAACATTATAGGATCGAGACCCACCAAAAGGATAAATTGTTTTTGTTTTTAAAAAAATTAGAAAGAGAATGAGAAGATGAAAACAAATACAATAAAAAATTCAAATCAATTTAGGAAATAAAGAACACAAAGATATTAGAGATTTATTGAGTTCAACACGCTATGTCTCTGCCAAACAAATCTTTGTTTGGATTCTACTATCTAAAATCTAAATATATTTTTGAAATTTAGATAGGTGATACATCAACTAATTCACCTTAGTCAAACTCAATCTATCAAAATATGTCTTTCAGCCTTTTAAGAATACAGGAACACTCTCTAATGTCTCTCAGTCTTTCAAGAATACATGAACTCTCTGATGTTCCTTTCGCAGATGGCTGTCTCTCTTCTTCTAAATATGCAAATGAGTTATGTTGAGAGAGATGAAAAATACAACTGAATTTATCTATATTTATAGTGTAGTGACTAATTTGGATTTTCTCAAATCACACTAAAATAGAAACAAACAATAAAGTACCTAACTGTCATGCAGTTAAGTGCATATCCACAGCAATGTTCATCTATTAATTATGATTATTCTTTATTATGCTTATTTAGAAGATCCTAAAAATAAACACATGAGATATGACAGAATTTCAAATTATAAATTATATCATCATTAAATAATATAAATATGTCAAATTAAATATGTATATTTCAAGAAACATTAAACATATGGTGTAGAATCATGTAACATCAAACTTATGCTGTACAAATTTAGCCAAATGACACGAGGATAAGCTGCAAAATGATGTATACGAGTATATCACGAATTCGACAAGCCATAGAGAATATAGACCAATGGATTGGGCCACCCAAAAATGACTTGCCAGTCAATTAAAGCCATGATCGAGCTCACCCAAAGACATGGATACCACAACAAATCATTGCTTGTAACCACAAGTCGACACTTGTCCATATGAATGTCATCATCTTATCAGCCATGTTTTGTTCTCATTATCCTCCCGGTTCATCCCCCCTATGCACTGATAGATGCCTTACGTGGAGCCATGAACTTATCTACACCCGAGGATATATTAGTCATTCCTTACTCTTATGTCATTTCCGTAGTAATCTATCTACAGTTTACGCCATCAACAACTTTCTTTACTTATTAGCTTATAGTAATAAAGCACCCATTTTTTTTTATTTTCTATAGAGAATTTTGTGCTAAAATGTATACATAACGTAATTTTAATCTCCTAACCATATGTAATTAATATATTGGAAGATACTGAAATATTAATGTATATGTAGTGACAGATAGAATACTTATGATATGATGGCTTAGTGTGGAAAGAAAAGGCAATGCACATCTGACATGCCCTCCATGCTAATTGTCTATTGTGCCCTCTTAAGACTAATCTATATACCACCTCACCACAAGACAAAACATGGCACATATAAATCCAAGCCCCAATCTATCCATCTCAAAAATTTCAATCCTTACACCTCACAACCACACTAGCATTTCTCTCTACCGCTAGTCTCAACACCGATCACTGATCACCATACATCTTATACATCATCTCATAAATTAAACTTAATTTTATCATCATGGCAAGCCGTACACCCGTTCTTCCACCGGGTTTCAGGTTCCATCCGACCGACGAGGAGCTCATCGTTCACTATTTGATGAACCAGACCGCCTCCATTCCTTGCCCGGTCCCCATCATCGCCGAGGTCGACATCTACAAGTCTGACCCGTGGGATCTTCCTGGTAATTATTTGGATACATCAACACAATACTTAATATTTATTTCATTTCATTTTGTTTTAGATGGCAAATACTAGTTGTGATGAGATGAATCATCTGTATACTTTGTTTTCTTTTGCCTAGGCAAGGCGTTGTTCGGAGAAAAAGAGTGGTACTTCTTTAGCCCAAGAGATCGGAAGTACCCAAACGGTGCCCGTCCAAACCGAGCTGCGGGCTCGGGCTACTGGAAAGCCACTGGCACTGACAAGGCAATCTTATCGACTCCTACAAGTGAGAACATTGGAGTCAAGAAGGCCCTAGTGTTCTATAAGGGTAAACCTCCGAAGGGTGTCAAGACAGATTGGATCATGCATGAGTACCGCCTCGCAAGGACCAACAAGAGCACGACGCGTAGTGGATCCTCCATGAGGGTGCGATATATATTTTTTTTGGTTTTTTTTTTTCTGTTCATTGTACCAGAAGCTACAGATAGCTCTAATTATCGATATTTCCGGGTACTAACCAGACAAAGGTTTTGTGCCAATTTTAAAATTTAATTGCATGTTGATAATAATTCCTTATTTCACTTTGATACAGTTGGATGACTGGGTGCTGTGTAGGATCTATAAGAAGAGTAACAACTTGCAATGCATGGAGCAAGAGCAAGAAGACTCAACTGTGGAGGACTCACAAGACACACCAACCCCACCAAAAATTAAGCCATCTCCTCTCGATACCATCACTAAGTCAGGCTCTCTAACTGATCTCCTCAACATCATGGACTACTCGGCACTCTCTCAGCTGCTTGATAGCTCACCAGATGTATTCCCGGAGCCGTCAACGAGTCCTCTAATCCATGCAACTCCATACCAAACCATCGACTATAAGTATGACTGCATGAACAACCAATTACCACCACAAGACGCAGGTTTATATGATGCCAATAATGATATGAAGAGAAAGAGATTGATAGATACTGCAAGTTCTTTGGAAGGTGGCAACAGTTTTTCGCATGTTGTGAAAAAGCTTGTGTTGTCAACTGATTCAAGGAACACAAGTTTTGCCAACACAAGTTACTGCAACCAGCTTCATGAGGGCTCTCAGTACAAGTGCATTTTGAGCCAGCCATTCTTGAACCAGCAGCTTCTATGAATAAGCACTAGGGGATTCAGTAGAGATGGATCCAGACGTACGTGAACATAACCCCGAGTAGAATTGGAAACTATGAGAGAACTCGTCAGAAGCATGCATACATTGCATATAGTCGATGATGTGCAAGAAAAGAAATCCAGAATTGTTGCATGGATTTTCGTGTGCGTTTTGATTTTCCATTTGTGGGAACAAGATCGGAATCAGGTGGAGATGTGATGAACTAATGATGATCACGTTTATTTTTGTGCTGTGAGAAGTTGGAATGTTTTGTAATGTTAAAACAAAGATAGATGTCGAAAAGTTGTTTTGGTCCTATCTCCTATGTACAAAAGAAAGAATAGACGATGTACGTACTCGATCACGCATGGAAAACATGTGCAGATTTCAATCTATTCTTATCCACTGAAATTTGGAATACGACCACATGTGCCGTGCTTGACAATTAATTGAGGTAGATCATATTAAGTGAAACATCACTTAAAAAAGAACAGATTGCATGTTTGGTCACACTCCGGTTTTCACTTCTAGCTTTTAAATAGTATTTGATATTTTTAGTCATATAATAAAATATAGTATTGATTACTATAATTAATGATAAATTATGTAGTTTGTTATGATAATATTGATAAATGTAACATTTTTTGGATTTTAGAGCTCAAAAAACTAAATAACTCCATAATTTGTATAACAATCTAATTTGATTTCTTGCAAACTCTTGAAAAAACTCAAACCTGAAACTAGAATATTTGGCTTAGTATCTCTAATTTTTGTACAAAAGTGAGGAGCAGGGGCAAACGCCCTCTAAATCCATAAAACAATTAATTGTTGTATTAGAAGGCAAAGACGGTAGTGGGGGGCGCACATTGCGCAGCTACTCGAGTATCGATGTGGTTCCTTATTGGAGACAACTACTTCTTAATTGTAGCTCTTGGAAGCTAGCTCCTACTTGTTAATTTGTCAAATAATCATAGTACCATGAAAAGGATATATTAAACAAAAAAAAATGCAACTAACTTTTTCCTCGTCTGTTGTTACTCGTTGGTTTGAATCAATCAAGAAGCTAAGCATTAAGTCACAAAATGCCCCAAATAATTAAAGCTTACCCACAATTGGTCGTTGGGAGTGGATAGGCCAGGAAAAGAGCTAGGATGGGAAAGCTAGCGTCCAAATCAGGTTGCATCAAGTCATGTCCCAAACATATCATAGATTATCTCTAAGCGCATGCTTTGGTAAAGCTAATTAAGAATTTGGTAGGGCTTACTAGGATCTTTATTTGTACCCACTTCAGCAGGCTTATCCATGGCATGCATGATGGATTCCTTAAATTTCTAGATTGATCCACCAGCCACTAATAATTGGCTGCTTAGTGTTGCAAATTCCATGAGTGATCAGCTTGCCGTAATCATGATGACAGCATGAGGAGTTGTTTGGGTCTTAATTTTAATGAAAAACCAAATTTGATAGATAAGGTTTAGGGGCTGACTATTAAGAACCTTGCTTGTTTAGTATAGGATAAAACCAAGATTACAAAATTTATTTCCTAAAGCTCAAATTGTGAGTTTACAAAAAAAATTCACTATTTCTGCCTATTCTTTTTTTATGAGAAGCTCATTTTGATTTTTTTTTCAGTACATGCATGGATTATGATGTGGCGTTAATTGTGATTTGTGAGTCCAGAAAAATGGAATTTTATTTTCTAATAACCCACAAAAAATAACAAATTCGAAAAATAACCCATACCTTTTAAATTTTGCAAAAATGACTCTCAGTCGCGAAGACGTGGCACGGCCCAATACATCTCACTAGCCCAGCTAGCAACTAAAAATTGTATAAATATTTGTGGAGGTGAGATTCGAACCGTGGTCTTTCTAGAGAGAAAACCTCTTAACCAACTAGGCTATAACCAATTTTTGTAATTTATTGTTATGGCATAGTTTTATATCTTTTCAGTCACTAGCCAATCGCGCGGTCCGGTTTGCGACAGAGGGTCATTTTTGTAAAATTTAAAAGGTTTGGATTATTTTTCGAATTTGTTTTTTTGGGTTATTCAGAAAAATGTGACTTAATTGAAAGAGAAAGAGAAAACTGGGCCACAAATACAATACGGGCCGAAAGCCCGCGGGTTTGGAATCGGCATGTCTCTGTCGACAGACGGCTCCCTATATCAAATGCTACTTCTAATCGCTGACGAAAGTACGATAGGCTGTGGCTTGTCGATGGCAGGGCCCAGCACTTGCATGCTGTTCACATATTTTTTTATCTTTTCTTTGCCACTAACACATTTTGCTGTGGTGGATTCAGAAGTTTGATTTCGGATTAGATGATACATAGACACAGTCATAAAACGTGGGAGTCGAAATTAAGCCTTTTTTGCTGAATAAATTCTTTAGCTTTTCTATTTTGCTTAAAAGGATTACTCAAAACGACCGACTATGTAGATTTGATTGTCGGTCTACCGTTTTACATTTTGCCACGCAATTTCTTACCATCATGTGTTTTTCTTTTTTCTGTTGACTTTGTCATAAATGGATGAAATTAATTGCAAAGGTTGTAATTAATCAGCTATTCTTGATTAATTAATTAATTAATTAATTAATTCTGCACTGATACTAGAAGGGCATAAAGAAAATATGGAACCGACATTGCAACCGGCCTTCAGACGATCAGCATGCATGCTTTGAGCTATATATACAGCTGGATGTGAGCTAGCTTAGCTGATCGACATCGCTTTGCCATATATTTGCATGCATTCTTAATTTTGACTTCTACTTAAACAGATATAGGTCATCTTGCTTGCATTTTTCTCATTTTTACCACAAATTTAGTTGTTTTTTTTTGGTTCCTTATTCCATTTTTTAAGAATATCTTAAGTCAACGAAAATTACGAAGCTTCAAAGAAAGATCAGAAAAAAGATACAATATTATCAACTGAGTACTATTACAGAGAAGCCTTCGGAGAAAACCGCACTCCTACTGAATTTGGCCCGGTCAATAGTTTGAATTCCGGACAAGTAATACCACAGGCCAGATAAAATGGTCCGTACACATCGAGCGAGCGTGCATGCATGCGTGTGCATAAAATATATCAAAACTCCTTGCTAATCTCTAATGGCTTTCAACCTGTCCAATTTCGATAGTTCCATGGACCATCGTTTGAACACAGCCTCCATTCATGATTCATGTAGGCTTTGACCGCTTAGGACAGTCATATGTTTCTGCTGCCTGTATACTTCGTACAAAGTCTTGGAACTTTGTGTCCTAAGCTAATTGTAATTTTCTCTTGGTTTGTGCATGGTATACATGCAACATTATTAATATAAGAACGAGCCTAACCATGCAGCCAGCGAAAGCTTCCTTCCATGCATACATACCGACATGCATGCTTTGTCAAAAGAGATGGCCATCACCAAGTAGCCGACCAAACCGCACTCCTTTGATTAATTAACTAACGAATAGCCCGTACTATTGACGTTTGCGGCGAAATGAACTAAAATAAAATTTAATTAACTGCAACACCCGGACAAACTCACTAACATCAAAGACAGCGAGAGAAAGAAAAGTCCTATGCCAAATGAGAGAGAAAAAAAAGGAAATAAAGTTGCTGTCATACATAATAGATGAGCACACAATGAGAATTTTTTTCATGAATAACCCATAATAAAAATATTTTAAAATTAACTTGAAACTTTTAAAAATATCAGAAATAGTCTTCAGTCGCGGACCCCCATTCGCGACTGAACTTCAGTCGCCAACTGGACCTGCGACTGATTAGCTGGCACAACCCATATGCATTGCTGGTTCAAGACCGCGCCACGTAGACTTTCAGTTGTGTACCCAGCTCGCGACTAAAACGTTTGTGACTGAAAGTAGTATTTAAGTCCTCACATTCATAATATAAGTCATTTTCAGTCATTCAATTCAGCCGCAGTAAAAAAAATAGTACAGAGAAAAGGAAAAAAGAGAAGAAGAGACGGGAAAGGAAAATAGAAGGATTGTCACCAATTCTCGCTGCTGGAGCTTGTTGGAGAGTGAAGCAGTTGAGATTGTGGTTGAAGGTTGAAGTGGAGGTGGTCATCGATCGTTTAGGTGGTCGAAGTCGTGAAGGTCGTCAAGGTTTGGTAAAGGTAGTCGTTGGTCGAGGTTGGAGCACAATGACCACCAAAATCAGTGGAGTGATCCTCGTCATGGTTGACGACACCGCTGTGACTCTGGATGTAGTCGAAGATACACCTTGATTGTGGTTGTGGTCGCCAGAGAAGTGTTCATGGATTGAGAAATGGTCTCAGTAATTGCCCGAGTGACTATTGGAGTGTCTAAGAAGGGCAGAGAGAAAATAGGTTACGGCGCAGTGCGATCTGTGGTGGCGTGATGAGATGGATTTACACGACAGTGTGGTCTATGACAAGTAGATCTTGGAGTCAGATCCGACGAGGGCGGTGGAGAGGCGGTGGCGCTTGAGGAGAATGGAGGCGGTGCATGGAGCAAAGTGGCAGCACGAATTCAGTAAGCGGAGGTGGTGCGAGTGAGAAAAGAGGAAGGAGGAGACTGAAACGTGTATATAAGAACCAAAACAAAAAAATGTTACTTTCAGTCGTGTACTTGACTCGTGACTGAAACATTGTCTATGTGGTGTGGTTTTGGGTCAGCGGTGCATATGGACCATGCTAGTTAATCAGTCGAGGACTCAGTTCGCAACTGAAATTCAATCGCGAATGGAGACTCGTGACTGAAGATTATTTCTGATATTTTTAAAAGTCTCAGGTTCATTTTGAAATGTTTTTAATGAGTTATTCATTAAAAAAAATACGCACAATGATATGTATCTTTCTCAGCAACATACATGTCAAAAAAGTCAAGTGACCTACCACATAGGCCTTCCTCGCCACCTGTAGCTGTCGCTACTGTTGACAAAAAAAATGCCGAGGCCCTTTGGAAATTTAATTGAATGGCTATGATCTCACCGTAAATCCGATCCGACGGCCCACGATGTCATCAGTGACACCCAAGGAGGCATGATAATTAGCTAAACTGTACTCCTTTTTCTAATCAAGCTTCAAGCAAAACTAATGACTTCCTTCCTAGGCAAGATTGTGGGCTTGGTCTGACCCCTCCCAAGACCAAAAGCTCCCATTATTTAAGTTGCCTTCTTCCTCCCTCTCTCCCCTTTCTATTTCTCCATCTACTTCTTTCTTCTACCTCCAATTCCAAGCTAGCTTCCCCTTCTAGTGATTACACCTGGCCTTATTTGTTACTTTGTGCTAGTTATTGATTTTAATTGGAAGTTTGTTTGCAAGAAATTAAGAGAGAGAGCATGGTGCAGAGTGCAAGAGAGCAAGGGGCCTTGTTCTTGCCTCCTGGGTTTAGGTTCCACCCCACAGATGAGGAGGTCATCACAAGCTACCTCTTGCAAAAGTTCTTCAACCCCAGCTTCTCCTCCCAGGTCGTCGGCGAGGTGGACCTCAACAAGTGCGAGCCATGGGATCTCCCAAGTAATCACATCGATCTAATGCATCCTTCTCTTTGAAAATCTTTAGTTGCACCATATATACATATATGTAGTTGCACCATACTAAGTAATGGATTTTTTTTTTATGATGAGAAGGCAAGGCGAGAATGGGGGAGAAGGAGTGGTACTTCTTCTGCCAGAAGGACATGAAATACCCGACGGGGATGCGCGCCAACCGCGCGACGAAGGAGGGCTACTGGAAGGCCACCGGCAAGGACAAGGAGATCGTCAAGAAGCCAGGTGGTGTGCTTGTGGGCATGAAGAAGACTCTCGTCTTCTACAAGGGTAGGGCTCCCAAGGGTTGCAAGACCAACTGGGTCATGCACGAGTTCCGCCTCGAGGGCAAGTCCAGGGACAACCCAAATATCCGCTTCAATCCCAAGGTACGTACACCTTGCACGAGTTACCTCTTTGTTGTGTTGGAATATCTGCTGTTGCCAAACTTGTAGCTTGGAAATTTGCCTTTTTTTCCTAGGATGAATGGGTCGTGTGCAAGGTGTTCCACAAGAAAGGACAAGTCAAGAATATTGTAGACACTGCCGGAATCCCAAAAGTTAACCCGGTCGTCGACGGCAGTGTGGCTGATGATTTTGTCGACTCTCTGATTGATCCCGCGTACTTCAAGTCCAACAATTTTAGCAACACCGACTATTCTGCCGCCGTCAGAAGTACTAAAACTGATAACATCCTGCATAACTACAACAGCTTCAACACAAGCAACCAAGTGGTGCACAATTCATCAATCCCAACAAGTAGTAGTGGTGCCCCTCAGGGCTCTTCTTGGAACACACTGCTTCCAGGGCAAGCTCATGGGATGGAAAGCTACATGTACTACCAAGATGATCTGGTGAAAGCCCTAGGAGGTGTCATTGATCCAAATTTTGTGGTCTCATCCAAGGTTTTACCAAGCTTGGCGACGACCGGTGTTCAGCAGCAGAATTCGCTCGGCGTGTCGCAGCAGAAGCTAGGGAGCTATGGTACTACTCCTTATGGAAGCTATCTAACTTAGTCCTCGCGCTGCTACTGCATACTAGCACCTCCACTGGACCAGCTAGAATTCAGTGCACTACTGATTGTGCATGCATGGATTCTTGAATGGTGATTTTAATTACGTCACAGTTTTGTTGATTGTTTGATTAGTTCATGTGTAGTTTTTGGTCTTGTAAAGGACATATGGATGTTGTTATAGTCTAGTTCTTTGCTGGTGCTGTCTTGTTACGGCACATAGCTTTGAGATGTGTTGTCTAGTTTTGATTGGATTTTTGAACAAACGACTTTCTTGTTAATTAGGAAACTTGATACGCCTTTTGTTTAATCTGGATTGCTGTAGGACTTGTTACAGTTCCTGTTTACAAATTAATATTTTTTTCTTGGATGGTAACTAGTTAACTACATATATATGGACGAATATAAATTAATAACATTTGTGCATTTTCATGCTGGATGAATATAAATTAAATAAATACCAAACAGCTGAAACATCATTTTGAAATCATTCTACACTAGTTAACACTAACAATAATTATCTCATCAAGCCCCAAATTTCTTTCCTTATATATAGGACATATATATTTAATAATGAAATTAACATAATTCCATCTGTTTTGAAAAGCACATTTCCCTGAAAGAAAAATAGCATAAACGTCTTATTTGATTGCTTAACGAATAAGGAGTGCAGTCATGATCAACATATAAACACGACTATTAAGTATTAACAGTGTTTATTTATTTGCTTGCCTACTTGCTATACATAGGAAAGGAAGCTAGTACTAGCAGACCATGAATAAAAAAAAGATGCAATGCTATATTCTTGTTGCACAAGTTAGGAGTAAGCATACAGCTTGGCCCAGGTATGTCTGTCAGATTTATATGTGTACCACTAATCAGATCCACCAAGAAAGATATCTTTGGGCTATAAAACTCATATGATTCCATGTGCACAATGAACTAGCAACATATGTAGATTCATAACAACTTATTTTTTGGAGACTAAAACAGAAACCATAAACCATGCATAGATTTAGGACAACGAACGCCATATGTAAATCGCAAGTGCTTGTCCACTTGATCGACAGGTGATGCTAGCTTTTGGTTTTATTCTTTCAGTCAACTCCATGAAAGAATTCTTAAAGAAAAGCTCAAAATCAATCTGTAATAGATGCTGACTAGTAACTGACAGTTTTTAGAACCCTAGATAGAGGCCGTCTTGCTTGTTTGGTTGCATATAAAATGCAAAGTGATCGAGGAAAAGTTAGGGACTGAAAACTCACCTTTTTATCTGCATTGGGCCATCTTTGGTGCATCAAAAGCCGGTGCAAGTTATTCCTTTTCCACCCGTTTTTGCGAGCTAAGCTTTTCCAATCAAAAGCCGGTGCAAGTTTTTCACGAGCTAATTAAGCTTTTTATATTATCAACGGGATAAGCTTTTTCCCTTGCGAACTACAAATAGTTGCACCTTAGATTTTTCACTGATGGCTAAATATTTTTTGAAATGCGTTACATATATTCCAAGACACTGTCCTGACAAGTAACCACTTGATATATATTTACCTATGGAGTTTCTTTACTCCTAAGTGGTACTTTCCTTTTGGAAAAAGTGTCCATATGTAGCTAGCCATTGCTCTCAAAAACCTTCTTCCAAGTCATCTTTTGTAGGCTATATGCTTGGTGCATGGCGTGGCCCCTTGGAGCATAGCAGGCACTTGGGTGGCAACGTATGTGTGGGGAGACATGTCGCCGTCAGGACCGACAATTGGAAATCTCTCATGTTGGATTGACCTGGTTAGTAGTCTTGTTATCTCATTACGTGTTTTGAGTAGTAACCTAACTTTTGAATTGAGTACTGTGTTGGTCAAGAAAAAAAAAGATAAAAAGCAGTTGAACAAGAACACGTACATGCAACTAAAAGAAGTTGTGCATGATGTGGTGCTAGCTGATGTGATGCTAAATCATTGCTTGCAGTATGGTGGTCATTTGATTCGTACTTCGACATGTTTTACAATGATATGATATAAGTCATATCTAAGTTTGAGTCTTCTCAACGTTGTCTACCGAAATGGGATTTGGATGTTGCGAGAATCTTGGCTTCATTAATTCTTACTTCAGTCCCATTTCTATACATTAATTAGGATAACAAAAAGGAGTATGTATATATTTATGTAGATGCCACAAGTTTCCAGGTACTTGAGTTCTAAGCCAAGATAAACATCACAAACAACAAATTGACGAAGTTAATAAGAATGAAACTCCAATTTAATGGATCATTCTTAATTTCTTGTCGATGAAGAAGAGCCTTCGCTCCTATCTCATTCATGTATGATTGAAGATATCTATGTAGTCACTTGCACAAGAAGATTGACCTGATAGTAGCCTTAACCAATGAAAGCTCGCTTGAGGAGAAAGATCAATGCTTCAGAAGTGTCACAATCGATCAAGCCATGATTTGATACAAGATGGCAGCGACATGGATTGAAATAAGAGGTTGTCCAGAGTATATGTATCTGTTTTGTTTCTTAAAAAATTTATATTATCTATACTCTTTATTTTTTCTATAGAGTTAAATTTAAAAAGAGTAGTTTAATTTAATTGTAAAAAAAAATACATATAAGATAAAAAAATAAGATGGAAAAATCTTTCCCATGCCATCTCCAACGCTAGTGTGCCACGTGGTCGGCGCATGCAACAATCGTTGACATGTGGCAGCACAATGGGTGTGCACTGCTTTGCAAATGGCTCTCATGAATTGTGCTAGTACAAGTAATGACGTTGAAGTTGACCCGACTTACATGACGCGTTTTGTGAGTCTCATACATGTCATGTCTCGTGCACACCTATAAATACGTCAATTTCTATGATAAGTAAGGTCAGAGAAAGATAGGACTCGATGTGTGTGGTGAGCGTGTGGAGTGAGCGCACAGACCTACAAACCGCGTGCACAATGTTGGCGTGGATGCCACGTTGTGCACATGAACTCATGCGTGATTCAACTTATGCTACTAGCATGTGATGTCAGATGTAATGGGACCATCTGTCAGTAATGATTGTTATGGATATATTTTCCAAACTTTTTGCTTTTAGGTAGGCTTTAATGATGTGGTACACTCGAGTCAAACGCACACAGTTTGGTTTTAGTATTGAAGATGACCTCGATAGAAGAAGATACAACAGTAGCAGAAATAGCATATGCTTACTGGTCAGAGAGGAATGCTGATGCTTTTGAAACGATGTTGCTTGATTTGTCTCGAGACTGAGCTTGGAGCCCGTCATAGTTGTTCATATTAGCTGACGACTGAACTTCGAAATATCTGCCATTGTCAGTCAATCTCAAGTGGCCATGAGCCAGCCAAACAATTTACAATTTCATCACAGTAACACCGGTTCATTGAAACCAGCAACGAATACCATGCTAAATTCTACAAAACGAGACAGCAAACATCAACACCAGCCATAAGAGAAATATCACATTGCGTATTTCCCGCACAGAATTATGCAATGCAATGTATATCCATACCACGGATGTTCGCGATAGACTATTTAACAATCTGCTGGTGACTCAGTGGAGATTGTCCAGAATGTAAGTGGACATTATCTTTTGTTTACACTGAAAAAATATCTGATGCTTCAAATTAAAGAATAATCATTCATTAGAGGAACATTTGTCATCTTATTTGCTACTAATTCCAGTTTATTCACAAAAACACTGGAAGCAATATCAACTTATTAAGTTTGGTACAACACAAGGCTTGCACACACATGCACATGCAAAAGCTCGGCCAAATCCTCATAGGAATGTGATGTAACACTACACTAAAAGCAGTTGGCTCAGTAAAAAAATACAAGATACCTTTGAATAGTAAAGTACATATATTCCACAGTGCGAACCAACAGATATCCGTGATTCAAATTTCTTGTGCCTGTATGGAGCTTCCATCTCTGACGTGCTTTAAGATGTGATCAAGAATCCTGGGGAGCCTCGAACCTTGAAGGAGTATCAATTCCCATCATACATTTGAGGCCTGATATCAAGATAATAAGCAGCACAATTCCCTGCAGATAGTAGATAGGTGTGAGAAAATAATGCACTAATACAAGAAATAGTGATCTATGAACAAGTACTTTACTCGTGAAGGGCAATAAAATTGAACTACCATTGCATTGGTACCTCTTTAGAAAAATAAACAGGCCGAAATCTACTGTACACATCAACTAAACAGAAACAATAACCAAAAACAATACAGAATCAAAGCAATAGCTTACAACAAAACTTCCTTCCAGAAGAGTTGATTTGACTAGGCACTCTCCATCACATTTGCCTAAGCCAGCTGAAGTATTAGTGGTCTTCTCCACAAGATACCTGCCTAATGGCAGGTTGGATGGATTTTCAAGTGAATCATAGGGCTGAGAAGCATAAAGAATTGTATATTTAACCCCCGACTTCTTCAGGACAGTGACCATCTCAGACAGCAACTCCCCTGCAGTAAGAATAGTGGGATATTAGGCTACAACCATACAGTTGAAGGCAAAAGGACCAAACCTAGTGTTCTGAACCAAACCTTCTGATTTTGAATGGTCTAAATCCCTGAAACCACCACTACAGAAGAAAATTAGATCACTCTGTCCACTTGGATTGTTTTCCATTCTTGACACCAGTAAGTCCTGGAATATATATGTCCTCAATAAATGGGATCAAATAACACAAAAGTGGAAGAAGTGAAAAAAAAAGAATTACTTACATGGATAGAATCCATGTTGTGGTGTTTCTTCAGATCTTCACCACTTTTAGTACACATGTCTGTGAAGGTGATACGATTACCTCCAAAACTATTGTTACAATTCTCAGCAAATCCAGATAGCAATGAGTCCTCCAATGTGTCATCATCTGACATCACAACATAAGGGAATGCCATGGAAAACTTTGAGCTTGTGAAAGAGAACTGGCAAAAGCACAGAGATTAGAATGTTGAAGATTGATGCTTTTGAATATACAGTTACTGAAAAAAAGGAGAACACCACAAAAATGTCTGTGACTACCTTCAGTGTGTCTACTAAAGTTGGATCAACTTGCTTATCTTTAGAGATGTCCGATGATTGTAGCTACAGGAAGAATACAAGTCATCGGGGGTCAGTACAAACCGAAGCAAAAAAAAAAAAGGAGATAACTAGTATCTTCAACATAAACTACAGGGTTTATGAACTATTTGGCTGCCTATATTGAAATATGGAGATTTTGGAAAGTCTATGGCTCCTTGAAATTTACCAATACTGTCCATCAGAAATCATCAGGAGAAGGTGTTTTGACTTTTAGGTTAGCACTGGTTCAATAAAATGTGTAATGCAACTAGTGAATAACTCAAACTAATTAGTTCATAAGCAACACCAAATGGATGAGGGTAAAAGAAGTACCTTAGAGCCAAGAAAAACAACTGCGACATCAACATTCTTAAGGCCACTCTCCCCAGAACACTAACAACAAAACAGCAATGTTAGAAATTGTTTAAACTTGAGTTAGACCAAGAATTGATAGGTCAATGAAACTGGATGAAACTTTAAGTTTCTCCAATTGGGATTTGGAGAAAAACTCACCACCAAGTTTGACCAGCCGCCTTCCTCAAGAACAGATTTAGCTAGATTCTTTGGTGAGATTTTCTGATAGTAGACTACTTCTTTAGCATCATTGGAGGAGAATCTGGAGGGAAATGGTACATGAAATGTATTCTAAACCCAGATAGGGTAGAGGTAACATAGTAATATGTACAAAAAAGGTGTTCCAAACAAACAAAAGCTGGCTTAAGAAAATATACTGAAATAGTTGTTTGCAATACGTGGGAATCAAACAAAATAAAGACATTAAACTGGTTGCTTAAGTTTGGATCCAAAATGAACTGTTAAGTTTGGATCTAGTCAACTAGTAACTGAACCCATAAGGCTGAATAATGTTGATTATGTGCACTGGACATGTAAAACACTCATATCTGCATCAGGAGCCAGGTGTAATGTGTGAAATGGGCCAACTACAATTCACAATCTACATTTACAGTTTGCACTCATCCATGTCACCGGGCAACAAGTAGTGCATAAGATGCATGAGTACATTGTATTCCAAGATAAGGATAAAAAATGTATCATCAGTCTATTCAATGGATCTCATGACTTCTAAATTCCTTTGCAATAAGAGGCTACAAATCAAGTAATAAAATCAGGGCAGCTAATGTTTTTGACTGCAAGCCATGATCTTTCATATGTGCAGCATCCATGCACACTTCAGCACTAAAAGCCTTGACAAAGAACACCAAAATGATTGCTAGGCAATGTAAGCTCACTTTTTACAGTCCTGATACTGTTCTACACCAAATAACCCAAACAATGCCAACACGACCACCTTGGAAATTCCCCTCTTGGTTCATCATCCCAAGTAATAGTTTTATTCTTACAAATCACACTACCTGGACAAAAAGAGTAGGGTCTACCTGAACTTAAAGATCACCCACTGTTCGCACCAACCCCTCCTAGTTTACACCCTGCACAATCCAAAAGGCGGGTAAAATTTCCTCCACCCATCCTATCCTATTCTATCATTCTCCATCCAAATTTCAAATTTGACAAAATAAATTATATATTTTTTATTTTTATACATCACTGAGAAATAAAAGTTGTCCTTAGTATTATAATAAAGCTGAGACATATTCTTCCGGTCCTCAGTAAACAACCAAATTTTTTTTGTAACAACAAAATGGTGTATAATAGTAAAACAAAAAAAATGAAGTTATATTCGCTCCAATCAAGGTGGGGATTTAAAGCAACCCACCCAAATCAAGAAGCAAACACCCCAGCCAGGTTGAGATGGTTTCTGAATCCCTAAATAAGCTATAGTTAACAAGGATATCTATGTCAATATGGACTTAACAGCCCGGGATTTGTTTCAGTCATTCAATGGCTACATGTTCATGCAGGCTCTGCGGTAAACTAAATAAAAAAGAAGAAGGTCGAAAGCAATACATTGGGGTTTCAATTTTTCAAATGAAAAATCCAATTTATGTCCGCGCTAGGTCTTAGACAATTGATTCTTCGATGGGGATGTCCTGACAAACATGCAGTTCTGAAGGGTTGCAGAAGATCAGAATACAATGCAACATTGGGTAAACAATATTGCAGAACAGTGTTCTTGTATACCAACAAAATTTGATCTTTTTTTATAATAAACAAGCTTAGAATCAAACGCATGGGTTTAAGTAATATGTTTAGCTAATTATCCCGTGCAATGAACCATTGGTACACCAGTTTTATTAAGAGAATAACGAAACAAACTATATCTGTCTTATAAGCTACCCATGGTAACTATCAAGCAGTTACAGTCGTTTCTAATGGAATTAGAATTCCTGAAACGCCTAAACATTAATAACACACATCTAATCGAACGCAAAAGATCTAATTGTAGAGATGAAAAAGAGAAGCCGAATTAATTACCCGTAGTTCTCCGGCACCCAGAGGAACGCCGGCGCCGTCACCTGAGCCGCCGACGCAGCCACCTGCGCCGCCGCAAGCAACACCGCCACCGCCACCGCCATCCAGGCTGACGCCATCTGATCGAATCCAATCCAACCCAACCACAAAGGAGACCCAAAAAATATGAGAAAAATCATTCGAAAAAACCGATCTGAAATCTGAAGTAAATAGATCTCGAGGAGATGTTACTTTGGAGAAGGTGGCGATCTCCGATCTCGGCGCTGGGGATTTGTTTTTTCTCGTCTCGCTCGCTAATAGAAGAGAGAAGGGGCCAAGTCGTTAACTGTTACCCACTACGTTAGTACTGTAGCTTACCCAGAAAGAGGCTGACGTGTAGGACCCGGAGACCAGAGAGCCAAATAGAATGATTGGCCCGAACCGGACACAACAGCTAGCAGAGTAAAAGTCCTATGAGTGCGTTTGATTGTTTGTATGAGAGTAGGCTAACAGGCTATGAGATGTAGTAGAGATGTTTAGTTAGCTGAATTTCTAAATCTTGTATGAATGCTGGGTTTGTTTGGTTGGCTGTATTCGAGGCTGATTTTGGTGGGTGGATGGAAGAGATATTGTTTGATTGATTATATGGGTTTGTATGTGGTTACTCTAATGGTGAGATTACCCCTCTTCATCTGAAGAGAGGGAATTGAGATTTGATTAAGTTTTGGATGAGAGGAGCGTGTGAGAGTATTGTAACGCAAAATATTTTTAGAATAGTTAAATTTAATTACGAAATAACTAGAAACTGTTAATAACTTCTTGAACTGCACAACAAATTCTTGCAAGAGTAAAACAATGCTCAAATGATAGTGATCAACGAAACTAATTGACAGGGAAAACCACTCGTCTCATTGTGACTTTGCAAAACCTTAGCATGGTACTAATTAGTTAGAACATACATTTCCAATAGCATTTTCTTCCACCATAATGTACACCAAATTGTGCTATATAACAACAAGAATCAAGACTCCCTTTCACTGAGTTCTCATCACACGCAAATCACAACAGAGCACGTTAAGAAGATACTGAAACAATCCCCGAAAACAAGAGGTATAAGGGAACACAGGTTTGCACACATCTGTATTCCAATATAAACAACCATCATAAACATCCAAGATACCATCTAAGAAATAACATTGATTTGAAGTTACGTAGCACAAAATATAACTAAAATACAAACCTACTAAGAACATTACTTGCCACAAGATACAACTAAGAGCTAGTGGATTCCAGCTATCACAATTTGCCACAAAATACAACTGTCAACCCGACGTGTCCAGCTATCACAATTTGTCACAAAATAAAACTATCAGCTAATGAGTGTCTAGCTATCACAACTTGCTACAAAATACACCTGTCAACTAGTGAGTGTCTAGCTATCACAACTTGCCACAAAATACAACTGTCAGCTAGTGGGTGTCCAGCTATCACAACTTGCTACAAAATACAATTAGGTTGGGGCTGAAACCATCTTCTAATCTTCTAAGACAGATTGCTAGGAAAGTCCTAAGCCAAAGGATACGATGGTATTCAGACATAACCACAAAAGCAATGCCTGCTGGGCCTCCTCATCGAAGCTAGGTGTACTCATGACAGCTTCATAGAGCTCAGGATGGACTTTCTGTGGGATGGTGTCACGTATGGCCTGTACAACATCACGCACAGCTTCTGTCATGTTATTCATGAACATTAACTCCTCATCCCCGAGGTGCTGGTGGCATCCTTGCTTTTCGATACAGTACGGTCAAACTGCCGTTCCCCAGGGTATGCGGAACTCTCGGGTGGTATATCGGATTTGGGACAAGGTGGGGTGGGAGGAGAGGGAGTGCCTAAGGCCTCATTGGAGCCCATAGCAAACCTCCATGTGGCATGTCCACTCCTAAATATAGTCATCATCTGAGGGTAGTTCTCAATTGGTTTATTGAGATACTCAGTATCTTTGGGATGATCCTATAAAACATTGAAGGTAAATAATCAAATATGGGTACACCAACATTCACCATAAAAAATGGATAAATGGTATGGACAAATCTTAATGTGACCCTTGTAGTGCTCATGTTTGAGCAGTATGGTGTGGTTAATTTCATCCCACAAGGCCTCACTTAGTTCTCTTAGCTTACAGATCTTCACCCACCTTTGACGTCACTTGCGTAGGTGGTTGTACACCTGTGTGGATGTCACCTTAACCCCACTATACTCAGTCAAAGCCCTAGCAACTTGGGTCAGCTGGACTTCCTTGAAGCCCTTGTCAGTTCTAACTCCAGAGGCTACTAGGTCACTCATGCATCGTAAGACAAACTCCGACATAGAACTTGTCCATAACCTAAATTAGGAGAAGAATACAAGTTAGTACATGGTGTGAAGCAAATGAAATGATCATATTGAAAACAACCAACGAAAAACAATTCCATATGACGACAAGAGTAAACATAATAGAAAACAACCAACTTCATCAACAACACTCCAGAAGAACAACAATTGTTACACAATTCGTAAACCACAGTTACGACATACATGCACAGCTATTGTTTGACATGAAAAGTAGGTACCAACTTGGCAAAGTCAAAATACTCTAATCTACACTCAAGAGGAATCTCTATTGTTCCACATCTCAGTAGCCATACTGTCTCTTTTTTGCGCCCAAGCATTGTTCTCGGTATCAACCTTAGAATGTATTTCTGTCGCATCATGGTTTAGAGCCCAACTTTCCTCTGGTGGAATGACTTCCTTGTACTCGTGAGAAATTCCCTAATTATGGAGAATGCAACAGGCTAGCACTAGCTTCACCTGCGTCTTGTATGGGTGGAATGATTTGTTGTCTAAGATATGAAACCTGCTCTTCAGGCCTTGAATGCACGTTCGACGGTGACCCGCAAGATGGAGTGTCTCAAGTTAAACAACTCCTTGCAATCACGTGGGTAGTTCCTTCCACCGTACTCCTGCAAGTGATACCGAACAGCTCTATATGGTGGAAGGAAACCTGGTCGGATTGCATATCCAGCATCAATTAGATGGAACTTGCCTAACAAATGAGATGTGATTTTACGGACATAATTGTTGTTGTGCAACACAACATCCGCTCGATTATCGAAAGCCAAAGAATCCTTCAGATAAAATAACGAAAGATTGAAAATTCGATAAATCCTAGACGGTCTTACTCTAAACTTCCAGTTCAAACCGTGCGTGACATAATAAATAAAAACTCACTCATGTTGACTCCGAAGTTAATATGCGATACGACAATTGTTGACTGAATCAATCAGAGCTCGTTATTCTACTGTACATGATAGTTAAATAAGACAGAAAGGTATCTAATCTAAGCTTTTGAAAATAAAAATCAAGCAGCTAATTTGTCTATAAAATACTTGAAACACACGCAAGGCATCACAAGCTTAATCTTACCATGTAATTGCTTGCGTAACACTCCACAAATCCCCAATTTTTCTTACTTCTAGGTCAAACCTCACAACTTCCGAGACAAGAAACTGCGAAGCCTTTTGTTGCAGAAGAAAGTTTTAACAATTTCTGAAATTTAAAAAGCCCGAACATGGGGCTAAAAAAACAAAAACAACAACCGTGGAGCATGAGGTGAAGCTGAACCCAAACACTTCGGCCATGCAACAGCAACTGTGGAAGCGGGGCCAAATAATGGTAATTCAAAGTGGGTAGTCTTACCCATCATCATCATCAATTCTAATATTCAGGATCACAGTCAAACAAGATGATGCATAGTTGACATACAATTGGCACGGTCTCTCAACATTTCAGCATTACATACAACATATGAAATATATTAGGTATGTCGAATGACATGCTTTTTTCAGGTGTTACCACTGGATGGAATCAAACTTACCACTGGATGAAACTAAACTTCTGGTTTCATTGACTGCGTATTGACAATGTCAAGGGAAAAATGCATTACACTGAGCTTCAGCGAAAATACAGCAGTCATAGAATTGAATAGCACAAAAAAACTGGCTCTTTTCAAAAAGAATTTCCCGTGGTAAATTTATTGTCTCACTAGCCACAACCTCCAAAGCTAAGCATGAGAAGTACAAATGGAGGGAGGAGTGTCCCAAGTACAAGTTTTAAGAGTCGGTATCACTGTCTGAATTTGAATACAGTTCGAAGGGCCTACTTCTGTTTGTGTTTGCTTCAAGCGGTGGTAGATTATCATCTTCATCAAAATCTGGTTCCTCCTCAACATGAGGTGTTGTTCTTTGCATTCCTACTCCTGAATCTTCTGCAACTGTTGACTTGAAGATAGCTGGCCTGACATTATCAAGACAAAACAATCAGAGAATCACTTAGATGATGTCAAGCTGGTAAAGAAAAGGGTTTTGACCCCAGCAGATTTTCCCCTTCTATTCAAAATAAACAAAAGGGTTTTTGCTGGCAATGAGCAATAGGAAAAGTCTTCTCCATTATTGCTCAACTCTTCTTCATCTTTCACCATTCAGAACAGTAATTATGAATCAATTGGACAATGAATAATAGCAAATTGAGTGATAATTATCAACTGTATCAAGATTTGCTGTTAAATTTTCATAGGCACTTGCTCAAGCAGAAACAATACCATTTCTTAAACACCTTTTAGCAAGTTCGAATCCACTGGTGATCTACTGACATGTCATGAGGAAAGTATGGATCCCAACTTGCATGAGAATTACAAGATTAGAAAAATCGTGATTTGCGGCACCTTGCATAGGCATATGCCACAAAGCAGCCAAACCAATGCAATAGCACATTGAGCTACACCCAACGCATACTAGAAAAGCAGATGATGATCGCATTGTAACATATGGAGATTTGGTAAATGCATTATACATGTAAAAGAGAAGCAACTGAACTTATTGGCAATCAATGACAGTTTGAACATAGTCCACATGGTCGCATATCTCGAGTAGAAACCTATCCTACTACTTGCATACGCACTTATAATTTTTTTTCAGCAACCATCAGAAAGTAAAGAACCCTGCAACTCACCATTCATCGGATTTCTCAAGGCACCGAACTTGGTCATGAAAGAGAACCTGCGACACTACACACGCAATTTTGCTGCCTGATTCGAGAGCCTGATCCCTCCCACTCGCATTCACAACAACAAAATTCCCTACAAATGCAAAACAGCCACAAGCAAACTGTCATGAACTGGCAGAAAAAGTCAATTGTATGCTACTCTCTTAATTGAGTAGTCATCTTTTTATTACCCCTCTTCATCCAAAAGCTCTTCTGGAACTTGGCTGGGAACAAGGCCAGAGATTTCACACCCTTAGCATCCATAACCTTAGAGATAAGCAGCGAGTAAGAAAGAAATTGACATCAAGACAAGATACCCCAAAGGTCGGACTCCTGAGTTCTAACACACCTCGATGATGTTGGAGCCACGCAGCGCGAGGACCTGCATGACACTCTCGCCTTCGGCGAGCGTGACAGCACCCTCGCCGCATGCCCTCCGCAGGTTCTTCCTCCCTGCCTTCATGCGTCTTTCTTCGATTCCACGCTTGACGGAGGAAAGAGAAAACTCGTTTCCCCAGGGAACTTGGGCACGGGAGAAGTGGTGATCCGGGAAGGCGGCGGTGAGGAGTTCAGGACCTTGAGGTCGAGATAGTTGGGCTGGGAGTGTAAAAACGAATGATTGCTCGTTATGCTTACAGAATAGAAGAAAAGGATGCATTGAATTGGGATGAAAACGGATCGGATAATGGTCGAACCATATCTGTATCCGTATTTTTTTTTGGATCTGGATACGGATACGGATAGCTCAGATATAAATACGAATATGGATAGTATCGAATACAAATACAGATCGAATACGAGTCGAAACAGATACGATTACAGATAATGATCGGAACATTGATATCCCACAAATACAATATTGTAATATTTTGGCAAAGTAAATACTACCTCAAGTATTTTGCAAAATTCTACCTCTAATCTAAAATACTTTCATTGTAATAAATTAAAACAAGTTTTAGTTCGTGAACAGCATGGAAATTGGTATGTAAATATCAAGTTTTTTTTAATTAAAACTCCAAATAAGTTAAAACTGTGTTTATAAATTAAAGATTGGAGATAATTTATTGGAGAAAATTAAATTTAGTTAGATACGCTCTATGAAAAAAAGATATGATGAGCGAAAAAAAGTATTATGATATTTCATTTGGAGAAACATATATATTATGAATCACCCCTGAAATAGAAGAATGTGAAGTCAATATCAACTGCTAGAATAGAATTGAATAGTGTAGATCAAAGTGGATGGTACATGTCCAGTAGTGGTCGGAAGGATAGGAGAGTGTCAAATATATTAATGCGTCTTTTTAAAGATGTTAGCATCTTTACTAGCTAATTAAAGTCATCCAAATCTAATCAAACAGGTATGATACTAGCTCTCATCTATTGTTTCACATATTAGTTCTAGTATTTGAAAATGCCCCTTCAGTTTGCTAGTGAAAACAGAGGTAAAATGAATGCCTATCAATCGTTCGTAACTTATACTTGTACACCTCAGTAAAACACAAAACATGCATAAATGGTTGGTTACATTATGAAATCAAGCAAATCGTATAATACAAACTTTCAACAAGGAAGAAAGAAATAGCAAAGAAAGAAAGAGCAAAGAGTGTCCTGGACTCCTGGTAAGAGTGGAAAAAAAAAAGAAAAGAAAAGAAGCAAATCAAAAGAAGCAAAAGAGAAAAGAAGAGGCAACCCGTGCCCTCGCCGACACGCCGCCGCACCCTCGCCGCCTCGTCGCCACGCCACCGCGCCGCCTCGCGGCCCTGCCACCACGCCAACCTGCGCCCTCGCCGCTACACCGCCACGCGGCCTCGCCGCCGCGCCGCCACGCCGCCCCGCCCCCTCGCCGCCACGCCTCCTCACCACCCTCGCTGCCTCGCCTCCTCGCCGCTGGGCTGGGCTTGGGCGCCTGGCGGTCTGGGCCTTCGGGGTATCCGGATATCCTGATAAGCACAATTCCGGATATCCGGATCCGGATCTAGATCCGTCGGATATCGCCTGAACGGGATTCGGATCCGAATCCGAATATATCCGATCCGATAGGTTCCGGATCCGGATTCGATCGGTCTGGACCGGGACGATCCGGATCCGTTTTCATCCCTAGCATTGAAGGTGTCAAATATTCTTGATCATATATAAGAATTAAAGTTTTCAATTTTAAGGGAACTACTCGCTCTAGTTGAAAAAATTAGATTATACAACAGGAAAGTTCTCTTAGTTTGAGTGACATTGATACTTTTTTTATGTTGGTCCATTAAGATATCAAATAAAGTCCAAGACTATACATACTTTAAAATAAACTTGGCAAGTTTTCTTTGTCACAGCCACACCTTTCTTATCCTATCTCCTCTATTGCATATTTGAAAACAAGTATGAGGTACTCCAAATGACAGAATCCAAACTATATGATTTAAGTATAATGATTATCAACACTTCTTATGCAAAATAGAAGTACCAAAGGCAAGTAAAAATTCTAAACAAGCTTTTGCTTGTGATTCTCATGCATGCAAATATTGACAAATGCACACAAAGTTAAACAAGAGACAAGAGATCTTTCAATATTTTACTCATATGCTACAATTTCATTGTTTTACCAATATCCAGACCTAATTTACATACAGTCAAATGGTACCATGGCAATGACAACTCTCCTAAAAGATCTATCCTACTGCACAACAAACATTGGCCTCTAAACATAAAACTCTTACATATATTCGGACATCCATGGACCTTGCAAGGAATAGAGAGAATAAGCATCATCATTCTTAGGAATAGAGACTAAACATTGAAAAAGAGAGAGAGGCAGAGAGGGCACCTGGATGACAGGAAGAAGCCAAAGAGCACAACCCTTTTAGGAAGCGATCTGTGCAAAAGCAGTACCAACAGACAAAAATTTAACCATGTGTTACCAAAAATCAATCAACTGAAGAATAAAACAGGAAAATTTAGTTACCTCCTTCACGGCCTCTGTTGTGCGTCGTCGATGATGAGATCCAAGCGGCGGAGGAGATGGCGACGAGGTTTGGGGCGGCACGGCGCGACGTTTGTGGGGAAGACGCGGAGGTGGCCCTTGTACTGGGAGGAGGAGGTGTGTGGCACGATGTGTGCGAGGGAGAGGCAGAGGCAGAGGCAGAGGTACGGCGACGGAGAGCCGAAGGCGGAGGCGGAGGTGAAGGTGGACATGGAGGCAAGATGAACAAACGAAAAATTAACCAAAAATTACCACAAAATGTTCAACTGAATAATAAAACAACAAAATCTGCTTACCTTGTTCACGGTATCTACTCTACTTCACCGACGATGGGATCCAACCGGGGGAGAGGAAGGCGACGATGTTTGGGGCGGCGCGGAGGCGGAGGCGACGAGGTTTGGGTTGGCGGGGAGTCGGAGGCGGAGGAGGGAGGTAACCCCAAACAGGTGCGAGGCATGCAACGAGGACACCAGGAGCAAATAATGCGCGTATCCGCGGGGCAGGCTGACATAAACGACCGTGTTTCGCGTTTGCGCGGGCCAGGCTGCGCGGGAGGATTTGCACTGCGCGGGCCGTGCTGGAACCACAGGCAACTAAATACTCCGAATTTGCATCCGCGGGCCAGGCCGAGCCTTGGGCTAGGTAACCAAACACACCCTATATCTCTCAAATCATCCACAAAAAGAAGGCAAAAAACAGAGGAGGCCTCTCTCCAACTCCTCTCCATCCCATCAGTTCTGCTCAGCACAAATGGAAGCAGCAGTGGCTACTTCCTCCTCCTATCTACTACTAGCGTTCTTCTGTACTCCAACTCCAAGGAGGTTGCCTTGCAAGAAGAGCTACTCTACCTCCATTGCAAAGCAGCAACAGCTTTGCCTCACTATGCTAAAGCTAGACAGCACCAGCAGAAGAAGCAGCTTCTGCAGCAACAGCAGCATCTTGAGGTGCTCTTCTAGTGGCACGGCCAGCCCGTCTGTTGTTTCTTCAGAAAGATGGCTTCTTGAGCCTGCAGGTTTTGATTCCTGCTTCTCCAGCAGTTCTGAAAATTCCGAAAAAAAAAATACGTGTTTCTGATGCAGTGCACAATGTGGTGGTAAATAGTAATAATCCTCGACGCATGTTCTTCAACTATCTCATCAGATTATCGTTCAAGAAACTGTTTATAGCACTGAGTTTAGTTTACACTTTCCATTGTGACATGTGAGGCACTGTCTTTTGTACACTTCTTTTTTTATCATACTGTAAAGACCATTCTGGTTCTGTTATTCATACTCTTAAATCACAAACTTCAGGAGATGGTGATTCGCGTCATATCGGTTATTGTGTTCCACGTCCCGGTGCGTTCGAGATAGCCTCGGTATGTTCTCTGTCTTGTAATTTGACAATCAACTTTAGCAAAAAAGGGCATTCAAAATTATATATAACAACAGTGCACTGTAAAATGTTAACTATCTTCTCTCCAGAATACAGTGACCGTGGGCCGGCTTCCGGATAAGTCTGATATTGTTCTCCCTGTGGCAACAGGTTAGTCTTGTAGTTCATTCACTAATTACATTTTGCTATCAAATTAAGCAATCTTGCATAGAAGGATGTAAGCAGATAAGCACCAATTCAAATAACTGAATTAATCATCTGACATTAAATTCCTGCAGTTTCTGGTGTCCATGCTCGACTTGAGAAGAAAGATGGAAATCTGTTTGTGATAGACTTGGAAAGCACCAATGGCACATATATCAATGAGAGGAGGCTAACGCCTGGCGTTGGCACAACTGTTGACTCAGGATGTTTACTGACATTTGGTATTTCGAAATCAACAAGAAAAATTTAGCCCCAGTTTGACTAGTTTTGGGTTGAAGTTTGTGAATTTGTTTTTGTGTTGCAGGTGACGTTCACTTAGCAATGTTTCGTGTTTCAAAGATAGTTGTTGATGCGCCCAGTGAAACTGAAGGAGTTGGAGAAGAATAAAGACTAAAGATATCAAGCGCAGATGAAGAAACAAGTTAGCCAATTCTGCAGTTCAGCATGCCCCCTTAGAATTCATTGAGTCACTCTCAAAAAAATGAAAAGATCCAAGTCATTCTTCTAAATAAGATTTGGCACTATGGCCTCAGGTAGGAGAGAGATAGATGTGTAATCTGTAGTAAGAAGAGAAGTCAAATGGCAAGGACTTTCAAGGTAATAATGAACAATGATATCACCTGGAAATGCAGTAAGTAGCAATTTAGGAAGTGAAAAATGCATGAATATGCACATCATTCTTCAGAAACAAAAACCCAAAAAAAGTAACCATGATATATTACAGACTTACAGCACAAGGTGAATATATGAGCAGCCATATATCATTCTATTGGTGAATGTTGTGTTGCATTGGTCTCGAAAACAAAAAACCACTAGCATTCTCAGGATATTCATAATTAAAATGTCTGTGTCAGATGTAGATTGCAATATTGTTTGTTCTAAAAAGGAGATGAATCAAATGAATTATAAATGTGTTGAATCTGATAAAGTAGTGTTGTTTATTGCAGACAAATAGTTCATGAAATATGCCAAGAATTTGGTTCAATTGTAGAGCAATTGCGTCCATAGTATCGGCAATTAAAGGAGATTTGCTGCAGACAACTTGAGTAAAACCAGCGGGAAAGTGGTAATTCATTTCTTCATGTTCATGGCAATGCAGAGCTTGAGGAAGTTACATGCTTTGCATTGTTCACTCGATCTGACTTTTCTTCAGAAGTACTAGTAGCACCGAAAAAATAAAGTGGATATTGTGTTCAGCATCAAGCCTGAAGCTCTTCATCGACTATTATTCATCCCGTGCAGATCTTTTTATGTTGTGCGAAAGAAGAATGGTACTTTTGCCAGAATTAAGTGCCTCATACTTATGGTAGTCTGCTCTGTGTGGCTTGCTTCTGTGTCTTATTGGTCCTCCTCTATCTTACAAGTAGCAATCACTGAAAAAAATTCAGAGTTAATTATATGTAAAACTGTAAAATTTCAAATTTTCAACCTGCGAAACTTTTGTTTTTGTTCTTCTGCTATATCATTATAGAGGTTTGTTACAGTCCTTCAAAATTTGTTGAACCCGTCAATTTAATCAATCTATATGTTGAGATGTGCACATACTTCTTTATACCTCTGCTATGAGATATCATTTTTAAAAAATAGGTATAACTTTTGAATTTTTTTTAATAACCCACTAAACAATTAATTTCAAAATTAGCCTAGTGGAAAAAAATTCACAATTTTTGAAAAGAGAGAAACATAATTTTACCATATATTATTGAATTTGGTTGAGTAGTTTGGTTTATATTTCATATCTTTATCATTTTTAGTGTCATTTCATTAATATTTAAAATACACATCACATCTCTTCTAAATCAATAGTTAGTCAGTACTTAAACCTCCCTATCTATTAAATTTAGTAAGCGGGTGCACGTTCCTCGTACGTTTTTAAAAAGTTGCTATCATTTAGAAATATTAGCTTAATTTTTTTCAATAAACAATGATAGTAATATAAAGCAAATTAAGATAATCACTAAATGAATGCGTACAAAATGAGGTAGGATACACAAGCAATACATGCCTCATTCATATAAATATCATACAAGATATATACACACAAGTAACTTAGTGTTATATCAATTCATCAGTTCTAACAATTTAAACAATAATAATTAATTGATACAGCGGTTTACCGATGTTATCAACAATCTGCATAGACAAGATAGACCATGCTTTCGTTTTTGTTATGTCTCCTATAATAGACTGTCTAAATCTATGAGATTACTCTTTCAATTACATATCTGAATTATCCAAAAGAAACATGAATGGGTTGCTCTTTGCTTCGCTCACAGTGATCTTGCGATACAATGACGTGCTTATTGAGAAAAGATTTAAAAAAGTACTTACTGTTTAGTAACTTTAACTGATTCGACATGGTGGATCCTTCTATGTCCACATTATTACGCAATTACCACCGTCATCGTAAATTAGTGCCCTCATCTCTTTGGTACACTACATCCAATTTACTGATCATTCAATTATAAGAGATGGAAAACACATAAAACAAAAAAACTTAATTATTGCCTTTGCCACATAAATCATGCTGGAGTTATCTAACTAAAACAGTCTCTTAATGTAGTTTATATACTCCTTAGTGGCTGTTTGGATCTTGCCTTTTTTCTAAAATAAAAAATACAAATTTTTATACGAAATCTAGAGCTTAACCACCTAAATTTTATTTGTTTCTCCACAACTAAAAAATTGTGTTTTCTTAAAACACGAGATCCAAACAATCTCTTAGAATTGTTTTTCATTAAACTCAATATGAAAATCTTAAACCTATTATGTGCCAATGTACATATTTGATAAATCTGATTCTAACAAACCAGTAAACAAAAAATCTATTTTGCTAAAATATCTAATAAAATTGTTTTAACAAAACCTCTCTCTAAACCCAGCAATCCAAACAGCCCCTATCATAGATGAAAATAGTTATATAACTTCTCACCCACCAAAGAGTTACAAACCAAACATGCATGATGATCGCTGTTGGAGTTTTCGATGTACTTCTCTGGTTTGTTTCTTCTCTGTTTGTTTTCTTAAGTTCATAAGAGCTAATAGGATTCAAACCAAAGAAAGAGCAAACTTAAAAATGAACATACCATCTACTTTGTTACAAAAGCATCCTCAGTTTGCTTCTAGTAATGTTGTACAAGCTCTCTTAATACAGATGCTATATATGCACCAAAATTTTCTTATGTAAAGGTGTCAGGCTAGGTTATATTTGTTAATGCTACAAATCATGTCATTTTAAATTTGCAAAATGAAGATTAAGTTAAGACTTGTATTTTTAGCGAAGATATAGATTGGGAGGTTTTATAGATTGTATAATATTATTGGAATGTGGGAAATTTTTTATGTTACATAAAATTTTGAATATTTTGCATTTATCATTGAATATGATGCTGACATGTGAATCTAGCGTCATTTGTCAACCTCATAAACCAAAATATAGAACTTTTGTGGTGGGTGGCATGGAATAAATTTTTTTACCGGAAAATAATATCTCAAACAATGACTTAGTCGATTTAGATATTTATCGGAAGGAACAACCAACAAATATTTAATTGAAGTTGATACAACATGTGGTTATGAATGTTGTTTTCTCATATTCTAAATTAGAATCGTAAAAACATAGATGGACGAGACAATTCATGCATTCATAAATAGAAGGAATATGCTCAAACTACATATCACAAGCACACCAATTGCACAAATCTGGTAGAGAAATGAGAATAGTATAAATGAATCATTGTTTTGGAAAGTGTATTTAATGAGTCATTGTATTTCATAAATGAATTACCTGTTAAGGTGGTTGGCTGATATATTCCCCAGATGTGGCGCAGAGAATATGGCAGCTAGATCCTTATCGGATCTATGACATGAAAAAAATTGTACAATAGTCATACATAATGGAGTGTATGCTACAAAAGGTGAGAACCTTATGCTAATGTTTAAAATTAAAGAAAAACATATATATATATATATATATATATATATATATATATATATATCTAATCTCTAATCCATCTAATCCATCTATCTATCTAAGATCTAAGAATTATTTGTTGAGATGGCTGATTGTTCTATTTGTCAACTTTGAGGATGCTTGTATGTATATAGATAGTGTGGCAACCAGATAGGCATACCACCCATATTTCGTGTGTTTAGTTTGCATTTGTTTGGCTTGTTTAGTTGGGCAAATTTGTTCTTGTATAGGAAATCCAATTTGTATTGGAATTTGTAGTTCGAATGAAGAGAGGGAAGGATATGAATGCATATACTATTGTTAAATTTTATAGCTTGAAAATATTTGTTTGCCCTTGAGGACGGCACTAGCCTGTTCTGCAACAGCACCTGGACACAATCCACGTCCCCCATCCCCATGGCACACCAGCAACAACAGCTACATAGTGGTGTCCAAGTTCTTTGGCACGTTTTGTTTGATGTGTTTATTCACATTACATGCATATTGCGAAAGATATGTTTGTGCAGTTTTGGTTTCTATTGTTTGTGCTAACAACTCTCACTGAAAACTAGTGTTGTTCATTTGATCGACGTGTAATTAGATATTGTTTGTTTGGAGGATCGGTTTGGATAGTATGCTTTGAAGTTGCCATTGAGGGAAGGGATAAGAACCAGTGATTTTATTGTTTGTTGCTTAGTTAGCAGATGGTATTTATATAAATAATACTGTGAGCAGGAGCAATAAAAATTAAGAGGTGAAAAAAGTGACAACTGCTTTTAATTTCATCAATTAGATTTGGTTTGTGGTATTGAGATGGATAGTTGCTAGATTTTATTACAGAAATTATTTTTTAAAGGAGATAAATAAAGAGAGATGAGATAACTACCAAGGGACATTTTAGAGAATAAGTAAGGGGTAGTTTCTTAACTAAAACTCTCTCTTAATATAGTAGCATAGATATACCTATCTCCTCATATCTTGTGAATGACCATAAAAAAATCTTATTACAAGGGATTTTTATGGTCCTTCCCTTCGAAAAAAGTCCTATTATTAAAAGGAATTTTTTGTGGTCCTTCGCAAGGTACAAAAAGGTAGAGGTATATTTTATTGAATAGGGAGGTGTTAGTTGCAATCTAACCATTGGTTTAGAAGGAGTATGATGAGTATTTTACATATTAATTAAATCATACATAAAAAAGATAAAGATTTGAACTTTAACCAAACTCAACAAAATACAACAATCCAGCAAATGAATTTGTGCCATGGTGCCATCTTGGAGGTCCTGAGATGAGAGTGGGGAAATAAAAAGGTCCAAGAAAAAACAGATGCTGGATTCTGACTAAGCATAGATAATAGGGGGACGGTAAAAATAATCATAACTGAATTAGGCATAGGAGGCTCAGGGGAGGACGCACGGCTACATGAGATGGGTATGAGACTGGATGGTTTCATAGGATGATGTGATGGAGATTTTTAAAGATGAGATAGATATGAAAGACCTCAAATAAAAAATATCTGGTGAAATTATATTTATAGCCATTCAATAGTCATACCTTCTTTTTAAAATTGATACCTGACAAGCGAGGTACGAGGAGATATTTCTAAATCTCAACCATTAGATTGATTAAATTAAAAGATCTAAAAGAATTTGAAGGATTGTAACAAATCTCTTATTGTAATCACATTGCCAGCAAAGAAGACCATAGTGATGCTATTACTGAAACTCAAACTGAGACAATGCGAGCTAATTTCTACAAAAGTTAGAACAATTTTAGTCTAAAAGCCATTTCATAACTAAATAATGTGTGAATAAAAGGCAAAAACAATAGGAGGTTGATTCTCAAAAACACAAGCATTGTGATTACATAAAGATACTAAGACTGTAGCAAGTTACAGATCACAAAACTTATGAGCTGATTAACATTCTGTTTTTTCTTTTCCATGAGTAAGAGAAGTACTAAAAACTTCACAAAAAAAAATTTAAGCATTGAAGCATACTTTCTTTTTAGATCATAATTTTTTACATTCTAAGTCAACTGATGACTTTCTGTCCTCATCATGCTTTAGCAACTAGCACAAAAACAAATGCGTCTATGAAGAAGCTCCAGCCAAAGTTAGACAAAGAAAAATGCAAAGCACTTTTGCAGTCACCTTAGTACTTCCTCTGCACATAGGAAATGCTATGGTGTCGGAGCAGTAATCCCTTAATATATGAATCATTTGTATAAACCCTATGACAATAAAGAGTTTATGGTAAATCATGATTGTCCCTACTAATATGTTGCATATCCTATTGATTTTCAGAAGAGTTCATTTCATTTTTTGATTAGTAAAGAGTATACGTTTTCTCAAGGATAGATTATGCAAATTACCTTATGAGACAATGTCCATTTCCACTCTGAGCAAGACTTGGCAAACACATGGAAAGGTAGACAGATGATGGATTAGTATCAAACACATGAGATAGCTCTATTGTATAATTGCACATCAAATACTATGAATATTATGATACGAATTTACTTATAGAGGGTTCTAATAATGAGGAGAGTGATGAGGATGCAACGTCAAAACCTAATGTAGAAACTTATGAATTAATAATTGTCATGCGAAGATAATAATTCGTTTGAAGAGCGCTATTTGTGAACAAGGAGATGACATATGATTTTAAAGGAATTTAGTTTCAATTCGAATCGGTAAAAATACGAAAGATGCCTTAAAAGATAAAAGAGAACAATCATGACTAAGACCACTAAAAATGTCAAGAAGATGCTACCATCACCAAAGTAGAAGGAAAAGAAAAAAAAAAAGACACGAATCCACAACTTGATTTTCATATGATGATGTGTGTGTGCGCGCGCGGAAATGTGCATGCACATGTGCACACAGACATCTTTATGTGTGAAAAATGTAGGGTACATATGAACCAGAACCTAATTATTGGGTATCAATGTTTTAAAGAACTCGTTATTACTCCGTGATAGCTCCATTATAGTGTTTTTGACATAAAACATTACACAATTGAATAAAATTTCACGAACACAACTACAACCGTTATATGAATCGCTAAATCTACTATTCTCGTAACCGCAATAGTCATAGTTGTCCGTTGTGCTACATGAGTCAATTTGTTTTAAATTTCTAAAACATTACTTGTATGTTCTTTGTGTTTTTCTTCAATTTTTATATTTACTGTACTGAAATTTAATTAATTTGGAGCCTTCAAATATTAAATATCAATTAAGCTCTAAACATATCTACCATTTTTCTATAGTGATATAAATCTGTTTCAATATATGAATCTATGTATCTCTCTCTATCTACCTACATATTATTAATTATAGACTTTATAGAAACTCTCACTTTAACCAAAAAATAAAAAAATTCATATTAACCGAGAAAAACAAAACATATCTAACAATCCATTTGGTGAAGCCTAATAATAACGAGTCAAATTTACGAATATATCCTTAAGAAATACAATGGTAAGACAAAATAATAAAAATTCGGATTAAAATTACTAAATTTCTTAACCTTAATTAATACAAACTCTAAAACTAAATATTAGAACATAAAAAATTCAAACTTCAAATTATTAAAATTTTGAAATCTTAACTAATACCAACTCTAAAACTAAATATTAAGAAAATTAAAAATTCAGAACTAAAATTTTTAAATTTCAGAAATCTTAATTATTACAAATTCCTAGACTAAACATTAAATAACATATATAATAAAAAATTAAAAATATTAAAATTTTGAAACCTAAACTAATACCAAATCTAAAAATAAATTTTAAGGAAAATTAAAATTATTAATTCCAGAAATACTCTGTAGAACTTCCCATGTCAATTGAAAAATACAATAAATTCCCATGTAAATTGAGAAAAAAAATATCTGACTATCTATTTGGACCCCAGTATTAACAACTAAGATTTACAAAAAAACCTTTAACTAATACAACTCTAAGAAAAATATTAAAAATTCAGAAAAATTATTAAATTTCTGAAATCTTAACTAATACAAACTTTAATACTAAATATTAAGGAAATTAATAATTTAGAATTAACATTATTAAATTTTTAAAACTTTAATTAATTCAAACTATAAGACTAAATATTTAGGAAAATAAAATTTTGGAATTTTCAAAATAAAAGCTCACATTAACCAAAAAATACAAGAAATCCATATCATCTATTTGGTGGATATCAATTATAACGGTTAAGATTCATGAAATAAATCTTTAGCTCATATAGGAAGACATGATATTTAAAATTCAGAATTAAAATTATTAAATTTCTTAAACCTTAACTAATACAACTTTTTAAGTTTAAATATTAAGTAAAATTAAAAATTATTAAATTACTCAAATCTACTAAATATTAAAAAAATCAAAAATTCAGAATTAAAATTATTAAATTTCAGAATTAAGAGATATGCTATGTGTTTTGGATACAATAAATTGTTTCTCTTAGTCAGATATTTGCAAGCACATTCTGTTTTTATAATTTTTTATAAATAAATTAGTTTCTTATATGTATATTTTAGAGAATCATCCAATGTTATACATGCATGGTTAATTTGATTAGAATAATTAGCCATAGTAAATTTTGATAACAAATAGAAGTACTAAAAATAATATACGACATGCTTTCAATGGAGCATTAGTTACCCTACATGTCCAAACTGTGTCCAAAGTTGCATATGTTGGCATATGTATCTTTGTTTGAACTTGCTGAAACTAGGCATTTTGTTTCTCAAAGTAATGTTCAATAATTAAAAAACTATAGGGAACTATATAGTCATAAAAATAATAAATAAAATGATAAACACATAAATCAAACAAACCCTAAAAAAACCACAGGTAATAATTAGACCTGTGCAAAATGGGTCCAGCCTGAGCTTGACCCAAGTTTAGCACAACTGGGTGGCCTACTGAGTTAAACCTGACTTTGAATTTAAGGCTTGACAACCTAATCGAGGCCGGGTCCAACCTACCCCGGCCGCTCTTCACAGTTTAAAATGCACTGATCCAACCCGGCGCGGTTATCCATAGGATCGGACTTGGACAAGGCACACTCGATCTGAAAGGGACCCAGATTTTCAATGGCTCGGCTTGGGTATTGCTAAGCTCTAGTAATAAATAGGTAATGCAAGTGCAGAAGTTGTTGACTAGTCTATCTATTTATCTATCTATCTATCTAATTACTAACTATATAGATTCTGTAGGAGCTCTCACCCAAAAGTCAAAAAAATTTGCACATTAATTAACAAAAAGGAAAAAGATCTGATCATCTATTTGGTGGAGCCTAATTATACTGGCTTAGCATTACGAAATAAATTTTTAACTAACACGACTCTAAGACAAAAAATTAAAAGATAATAAATAGATTGGTAAACACATAAACCAAATAAATTCTAAAAATCATAAGTAAATAACTATTTTGTACAAGTGCATGGGTTGACGACTAGTTAGAACCTAATTATTTACTGGTTATACCTAAAGCACAGATGACATCGGCTATTTTTTTAATTAGAATGTAAAAGAACACTCTATGCTATAACGTTGCAATTATCTTATGTTTTTCTGTTCCATTGTTCGCATAGGATAGTTGGCACTCTAGTCGGCACATCTAAATATAATTCACCAAAGTTTATGTGCCATAAATATCTGGCACTTCACAACCTCGATATATCACTATCAGGCGCTGAAATGCATTATGTCAAAAGGTAAAATTTGTGAAACTTTATGTTTTGCTAAAGTTTCACAAACTGAAAAAAATAATGAAATTGCATAATCAGGATAAGTAAAATGTCCAACAAACTGTACTGGAGAATTACCTTAAGATATGATTTCCATCAACCAATCCACCTTCCTTGTTAGTACATTTGTTGTTTGAAAATATTGTCGCCGATGTTTAAAAAACATCTCCAACAACAAATATATAGCAACAGAGCAAGAAGTATTCTACATCTGCAAAGCAAATTAGCTTGACTAACATAATCGACGCACGCATGGACCTGCAGGCAGCATGTGCAAATAACATTAATTAGGAAATTCCAAGTAAAACCAATCTCAAAAATAGACGCAGAAAACAACAACTCCTCACCAGCACATGAATGGCTTTTGCTAGTTTTCGGAGATGAAGAGGAAACCCTCATCCCCCAAAACCATCCCTGCTTAATCCAAAACATTTACATGAGGGATATGGGAGATGAGGTGCCAATCCTTCCCTTTCCCTCTCTTGCAGCGCTTCTGCAGGTCAGGGCAGCGCCTGATGATTAACATTTGTAGAGCAGTGAGGTCTTTTATCCCTTTGGGCAAGGATTTGAGACCATGGCACCCTATTATTTGTAGGCTTCGGAGTGAGGTGAGGTGCTCCATTGATTGAGGGAGGTTGCTCAGTTTATTGCAGTTACAGATGTACATGTTTTCAAGAGAGCGGAGCTCCCCCAGGCCTTCCGGAAGTTGGGCAAGGGCATCACAGTTGAGTATTTCTAGGCTTCGGAGTGAGGTGAGGTGCTTCATCGATTGGGGGAGGCTAATCAAACTATTGCATGTAAAGATTTCCATCTCTTCAAGAGAGCGGAGCTCCCCCAGGCCTTCCGGAAGTTGGGCAAGGGCATCACAGTATCTTATTTGTAGGCTTCGGAGTGAGGTGAGGTGCTCCATTGATTGAGGGAGGTTGCTCAGTTTATGGCAGGTAGGGATTTCCATCTCTTCAAGAGAGCGGAGCTCCCCCAGGCCTTCCGGAAGTTGGGCAAGGGCATCACAGTATCCTATTTGTAGGCTTCGGAGTGAGCGGAGTTCCCCTAGCCACTCCGGTAGCAAACAAAGAGCAGAGCAGCTGTCGATGCGAAGCTCTTGGAGAGCAGTGAGGTTCCGGATGCTCTCTGGTAACTGTATCAGCTCATCGCAGAACTCAAGACCCAATGATTTGAGTGTAGTGAGGTGCCGCATCGACTCCCACCGAAACGCACTTGATGGTGACGTCACCCGCAGGTCCTTAAGAGAGGGCAATGCTACCACTGAACTGCAAGCGGAGGATGACGAACTTGGTGGTGCCAGCAACTTCTCGTCGCACTTGCTTAAACTTAATGTTTCCAACGATGGCGGCAAGCATGGCTTCACCTTCAATTTTGGGCAATCCTGAATGCTTAATGTGGAAAGGCAAGGGAAACTAACTTCCCCGTCATCCAAAGCTTCCAAGCTAGGCATTTTCGTGATATATAACTCCACCAATGCAGGAAAGGAGCCTAAACAAGTACTTCCAAGAGCAGGCATTCGTTCCAGATGAAGGATATTCAAGGATGGCAGCTCGACGAGTTCTGCTATTTTCTTCAATTTTGGGAAACCTGCTAGTCTCAAGCTGGTCAAACATGGGAAACGAGGAGGAGGTACAACAATTTGTTTTATCATCTTTTCTTCCAAAGAATAATCAGTAGTATGATTTTGGTGCATCATCCATTTTGGGAATCGCTCACTTGGAAAACCATAAATCTCAAGATAGTTAATCCCGGATGGTGGTTCAAGACAATCAAGCACATCTAGCCCATTTCCAACACTAAGCTCATCATTATTACGCCAATTCTGTGGCCACGCAAGTTTCAAGCTTCGTATTCCATTCTTTTGTTTCAAGCATGCCTTTAGTGCATCATTCGGATCCTTCACATTCACGATATTCCTAATTGTTAGTCGCCCCATGATCTTTTCTAGATTTCCAAGCTCTGAAATTCTTGCAGATTTTTTGTCCTCTCCTACAACAAATAATGCCAATTTTTGTAGTCGAGTGAGTTGCTCGACCCCAGCCGGCATGCCACACAATGTGTCACAGCCTTTTAGATTCAAAACTTCAAGCTTCTTCAAGTTCACTATGCCTTCAGGTAACTCCACTAGCTTTGTGCAATCCCCAAGGTCCAAACATTCCAGATAACTCAGTGTTGTGATACTTGGTGGTAACCTCTCGATATTAGTATCCCGCAGCCTCAATATTCTTAGACTTTTATTTCCACCGATAGAGTCTGGCAACACTGTAAGTTTATGGCAACTACCAAGATCAAGATTTGAAAGCATGCGACAATCACCAATAGATTCTGGCAAACTCTTTAGAGAATAACAACATGACAAGTCTAGAGTTCTTAATTTTTGTAGTTTACCTATAGATTTAGGTAACTCATAAAGATTCCAACTTTTCAAACGAAGAGCTTGCAAGTTCCACATCTCCGAAATGGCTTCGGGAAGTATTTCACATGTGAGTCGTGAAATGCCAAGATACCTTAGGCTTTTTAGCTCTAGAATGGGAACGGGTATTGCTTTCATAGGAACATCACGCATAGTAATGCTACGCAAGTGTTTTGCTTTCTTAAGTGCATTTCCAAACGTGAAATCACCGCCTGCAACATACATAGCACGTGCCTTTTCAAGAGAATTTTTGGATGGAACAACATTTCTTGTATCTTCGGTCAAAGAAAAATATCTGCTGCTCTTTGTAGAACTTGTTGCCTTATCTGGCATAACAAGTGAAATTTCATTACTTATAATAGAACGGGCAAGATCATAAACCAAATCATGCATCCAGCAAGTCACATCCCTTTGTGAATAATATCCTTCACTAACATCTTGGAGAAAGGACATTTGCACAAGAGAATTAAAGCACTCATTGCCAACATTCTCCAAGTGCTGAGCTCCATTGGTTGAAGTGATCATATCATGAGCAATCCATAGATCAATCAATTCTGCTTTATCAATTATATGACCTTTAGGAAACACTGAACAAATCGTGAAGCACTGTTTTAGATGAGGTGGTAGGTGGAAATAGCTCAATTTTAAAGACATCATAACCTTGTCTCCTTCGGTTGTGTGCCTCCATATATCACTATCTCTCACTGCCATCCAACCATTTTTTGTTCCTTTTGAGTACAAGATGCTCCCTAGAGCTTTCACAGCTAATGGCACACCCCCACACTTGTGCAAAATTTCTTTGCCAATTTCAACAAGTTCTGGATCTGGTTCTTCACTAGTAGTTGGAAATGCCCTTTGCTTGAACAGACTCCAGCTGTCATCATCTGATAAGATTTTCAATTTATGTCCGAAGATGCTATGCATTTTTTTGGCAACAACTTCATCTCTTGCTGTTATTATGATCTTGCTTCCACTTGCACAACCATTTAAACTTGAGCTAAATTTCTCCCATTCTTCTGGACTATGATCCCAAATATCATCCAACACAAGTAAGAACTTTTTCTCTTTTAGCTTCCCCTGTATTTTTCTAGCCAAAGTATCCAACTCCTCAACGTCTGGTTTTCTTTCATCAACAGATTCCAATAAAACTGTCATAAGCCTTCCAGTATCAAACTTTTCAGATACATAGATCCATATTCTTAAGTTGAAATGTTTCTGTACAACGGCTTCATTGTAGACTAATTGGGCCAGGGTAGTCTTACCTAATCCACCCATACCAGTGATTGAAATTATTGACACTTTCTGTTCGCCATCACTTTTAAGAACTTCACTTATAATTTTTTCCTTATCTTGCTCTCTTCCGATTATTTTTCCTTCATCGCATGTAGATACGGTCCTACGTTCCTTATTCTTCATCTCCCTACCATTGTCCGGTTGTTTCACAAAATGGAAATTTCTCCTCTCTTCTACAAGTTCATCAAATTTTCTGTTGAATTCCATGATCTTTTTAGCCACTTTGCGTCGAGAAATTGGATTATATTTGAAGTGATTCTTATGCATCTCAGCCTTCATCTGAAGCTTATCCAACAGATCATCAGCATCATTAGCAACATTCTGAACCTTCTTCAACCAGGATAACAATTGTTCATCTCTTATTGCTTTCTCCTCAGCAACCTCCAGTCCATCTCTTATTGCTGACATTTTACTTTTGAAAGCATCCAGACTGTCAGAGACACCCCATATCATTCCAAGTTGTTGAATGATCTCAGGACCCAACTTGTTGAAGGCAGTATTCAAAAGTCCAGATGATGCTGCAGCTATTGCTTCCATTGGCTCCCTCTATTGTCGATACAAAGCTTGCTCTCGTTGTGATTGAGGCTGCTTCCTTTACTAATGCAGTCCAGATACTACATTACAAATAAGAGTGTGTATCAAACAAGATGAGAAATAGCAGCAAAAAAGATCTAGAGAGAATTCTCAAAAAAAAATGTAAAGATAAAGAGAAAATTATATATATGCAACTACAAAATACCCAAATAATAATTATGTTATTGTAAATGCTAAATTATAAAATTATCATTGCAAAACAATAGTATTCATATTTATGCCGCTCTTGGCTATTTTAAGACACTAATGACTTAAAAAAATTCAGATTTTTAAAAAATTTTACTAAAGTCCATGTATCTTGCTTTTTTTGATCATGCATATACTTTTTTTCACCAATAGATCAAACCCGTCTATTTAGATCAAGTCCTCTACAAAATGAATGAGTGTATATAATATAAACTTTTTTAAAAAAAATAGATACATACACCTTAAACACCACCATTTTTAAATAATCCCTAAACTACCTTCATCATAATTTCCCAAAGCCCCACCCCTTCCAAATATCCATCCTGTCCCGTATTCTCACCGTTCGCTCCCTCGCTAGGCCGGAAGAGAAGGTACATATCGTTCAAGCAAAACCATCTCAAATGCAATTTCGAAAAGAGAAATTGTTTAATATGTCCGTCCACCGTCTAATGCATAGGATGCTGAGCTCATTTCATCAAAGAAAGTAATCTTTTTTTTTTGTTCACATTAATAGTTCGTCGCATGTGACCTCTATGTAGGACGTGTTTTTGGCTGATATTAAATTTTTTTCAATAATATGATTTATTTGAGTTTCAGCTTATAGGTCTAATAAGTCTCTTTCCACCATTTTCAGCTTATCTAAGGTTTCTGCTTCAAAAAAAAATTTATGCTTATAGAATGAACTATGAAACCCATAAATTAAAATTGAAACTCAATCAAACACTTATAATATTTATTCTCCACTACATACAATAGTTGTTACAATCGGTAGGTAGTCTTTACTGAAGTTAAAGAAACGAATCAGATATCTACTCTAACTTTTCATGATGTGTAGAGAGATTTTTTTTTCACTTGTTAGTTTTTTTTTTGTTCCTCTATATATCTTTTGCATCTATCACGTATGATCGGAGCATACTGTATACAAACAATTGTTTATACAATAAAAAAGCTTCGGGTGTACAAAACGATAATTTATCTGACCTGGGAATAGTTTGTGTCGTAGATTTTGCAAAAGCAAGGTTGCTTTTTTTTTTTTCTTTTTGTGATGTCAGTAAAGATGGTGAGAAACAAAGACGAAACTCTGTTGGCGCACAACCTCAAATGTGTGCTCACCAAGAAGCTATTTACCTGCAACATTAACCAAAACAAACAGATTGTTGAGCAAAACAGGAAACAAAAGAAGCAAAAGAGGAGAAAAAGAAAAATAAACAAGTATTGGTTGAGTAAATACCGGCTGGGCGCTTTGGGTTAATGAATTGATCTCAGAGGTGGAACTGATCGAGGAACGAAATCGTTCGATCGGCTTGTCTTGGATGGAAGGAATGCAAGTGATTTTCGATGGAGCAAAGGGGATCTAGCAAACAATAATAATGACCTTACATGTCCCCAAGCGTTGACACAACTTGGTAGATAAAGTCAAAGCATCCACCAATCATATTGCTCCTCTGTGGACAAATGCAGAGGAGAACCTTTCCCGTGTATATCTTTCACAACAGGGTTTTCTGATTTTTTTTTCCGTCACTCTCCTCCCACTTGTAAAGCAGGAGTAATCAATTTTATATCATTGTCTAAATTATAAATTTAATAAAATATTATCATTTGTCTTATAAATATATGTACTCAGCTCTAACCCAAATATCATATTTAGATAACTAGAGATATTTTGTTACATTAACATTTTTATAATAATATAGAGCTAATTATTCTTGTATGAGTGTTTATATACACAAATTAAGGACATGTTCAAGAAACTTTGGATTATACTCAAATCCGGACAAAGTAATTTTTATCAACAAAAAATATTCTAACATATTGAAAAACATGTTTGGGTGGCCCATGGATTGCAAAATTTTTAACCCAATTACAACGGAATGGTCTATAAGTAATAAAAGAAACTCTCCACAATTATTTTGGAAAACTTTATAAACCACCAACTCATCTCAATTGTCACATACACCACACGAAATTTTGTTATACTTTACTCCCCCACAAGTATTTTTTTTTTCATTTAGAAAACCCCTACTACTATTTTTTTCACCATTAGACTTAGCAGGTAAGGATTAAAAAATTGTTAAAATACGTGTCTATTGGGCCATTTTATTTTAATTCACTCAACATTGCCCATTTGCTCTTGAAATAAAAAAGAAACATGATCAATAAAAGTGGGTAAGCACATAAACAGCAATTCAAGTAACTGAATTAATCATTTGACATTAATTTTCTACCGTTTCTAGTATTCATGCTGGACTCGAGAAGAAAGACGGAAACCTGCTTGTGACGAGAAGAGGCTAACGCCTTATGTTGGCACAACTGTTGATCCAGGAAGTTTACTAACGTTTGGTATTTCGAAAACGACAAGAAAAATTTAGTCCCAATTTGACCTTTTTTTGGTTGAGGTGTGTGAATTTGTTTTTGTATTACAGGTGACATTCACTTAGCAATGTTTTGTGTCTGAAAGAAACAAGATAGCAAGTTCTGCAGTTCAGCAGAGCCCACTAGAATCCATCCACTCTCCCGGGGTAAAAAAAAAAGAGATGCACTGAGTCTTCCTTTTGAATAAGATTTGGTACTATAACTCTCAAATAGGAGATAGATAAATGTGTAATTTCTAGTAAGAAGAAAAGTCAAAACGTGAAGACTTTGAATGTAATAATGAACAATGGTATCACCTAGAAATACAATAAAACTAGCAATTTATGAAGTGAAAAATACATGAATATGCATATGACAGTCACTTCTCTATGACAAAAATTAATTATGATGTAATTATAAGTTTACAACACAGTGAAATTATGAGTAACATACTTCATTTTGTTAATGAATGTTAAGTTAAATTGGTTTTGAAGACATAACACACAAGTATTCTCATACTATTCATAATTGAAATGTTAATGTGAGATACAAATTACAATATTTTTATTCGGAAGAGGAGTCGAATCAAATATGTTGAATCCGATAATATAAGATTATGTAATATATACAGATAGTTCATAAAATATGACAAGACTTAAGTTTGTTTTTAGAATAATTGCTTTCGTAGTATCACTTATTAAAAGAGATTTGCAGCAGATAACTTTGAATAAAACCAGCACGAAAGTTACTGCTTCTCAATGGCAATGCGAAGCTGGAGGAAATGGCATGCTTTGCATTGTTCTCTGGATCGGACTTTTCTTGAGAAGTACAGACCGGTAGCATGAAGCCTGAAGTTCCTTGTCTACTATTTTTCATCCCATGCACATCTTTTTATGATGATTGACGGGCTAATCCAAACATCTGCAGTGATATATCAGTAATTAGCAGTACACAATCATCAAGAATTAAAAAGTGCATGTTTATTTCTTCATATCTGTCAGTAGATATGTTATTCAAACATTTTAGCCACTATCCAAGCTATTCACGTCACAATTGAATAGATGCAAAATATGCAACTAGTTATTGCTATCATAGTATTCTATCACGAAATTTTGTGAGATTTTATAATGAATAGTCCTTCATGTCTTATAATTTTTCAAATTTTTTAAAACCTTGAAAACCTACAAACTCGTTATGTATGATAACTACTATTTACAATACCAAATCTGTTTCAATATATGAATCTACGTATCTTTCTCTCTATCGACCTACATATTACTAATTATAGACTTTACAAGAACTCTCACTTTAACCAAAAATTCAAAAAAAAATTCATATTCATCAAGAAAAACAAAATATATCTGACAATCCATTTGGTTGAGCCTAATAATAACGAGTCAAATTTAAGAAATACAATGGTAAGACAAAATAATAAAAATTCGGATTAAAATTACTAAATTTCTTAACCTTAATTAGCACAAACCCTAAAACTAAATATTTAAACATAAAAAATTCAAAATTCAAATTATTAAAATTTTGAAATATTATCTAATACCAACTGTAAAACTAAATATTAAGAAAATTAAAAATTCAGAAGTAAAAGTTTTAAATTTCGAAAATCTTAATTATTACAAATTCCTAGACAAAATATTAAATACAATTAAAAGTATTAAATTTTTGAAACATAAACTAATACCAAATCTAAAAATAAATTTTAAGGAAAATTAAAATTATTAATTCCAGAAAGACTCTTAAGAAGTTCCCCTGTTAATTGAAAAATACAATAAATTCCCACGTAAATCGAGAAAAAAAAATATCGGACTATCTATTTGGACCCAATTTTAACAACTAAGAATTACGAAAAAAATCTTTAACTAATACAACTCTAAGAAAAATATTAAAAATTCAGAAAAATTATTAAATTTCTGAAATCTTAACAAATACAAACTTTAAGACTAAATATTATGAAAATTAATAATTTAGAATTAAAATTATTAAATTTTTGAAAGTTTAATTAATTCAAACTATAAGACTAAATATTTAGCAAAATAAAATTTTGGAATTTTCAAAATAAAAGCTCACGTTAACCCGAAAATACAAGAAATCCATGTCATCTATTTGGCGGATCTCAATTATAATAGTTAAGATTCATAAAATAAATCTTCAGCTAATATGGGAAGACATGATATTTAAAATTCAGAATTAAAATTATTAAATTTCTTAAACCTTAACTGATACAACCTTTTAAGATTAAATATTAATGAAAATTAAAAATTATTAAATTACCCAAATCTTAATTCATACTAACTCTAAGACTAAAATATTAAGAAAATTAAAAATTCAGAATTAAAACTATTAGATTGCAGAATTAAGAGATATGCTATGTGTTTTGGATACAATAAATTGTTTCTCTTACTCTGATATTTGCATGCACATTCTGTGTTTATACATTTTTTATAAAGAAATTATTTTCTTATATGTATAGTTTAGAGAATCATCCAATGTTATACATGCATGGTTAATTTGATTAGAATAATTTGCCATAGTAAATTTTGACTAACAAATAGAAGTAGTAAAAATAACATATGACATGCTTTCAATGGAGCATTAGTTACCCTACATGTCGAAACTGTTTCTCAAAGTCGCGTATGTTGGCATATGTATCTTTGTTTAAACTTGCTCAAACAGGGCATTTTGTTTCTCAAAGTAATGTTCAATAATTAAAAAATTATAAATAAGAAGATAAACACATAAATCAAACAAACTCTAAAAAAACCACAAGTAATAATTAGATTTATGCAAAATAGGTCTAGCCTGAGCTTGACCCAAGTTTAGCCCAATCAGGTGGTCCATTGAGATAAACCTGACTTTGAATTTAAGGCTTGACAATCTAATCGGGGCTGGGCCCGACCTACCCCAGCCGCTTTTCACAGTTTAAAATGCACTGGTCCAACTTGGCGCGGTTGCCCATAGGGTCTGGCTTGGACAAGGCACACTCGATCCGAAAGGGGTCCGGATTTTCAATGGCTCGGCTTGGATATTGCTCAGCTCTAGTAATAAATAGGTTATGCAAGTGCACGAGTTGTTAACTAATCTCTCTATCTAATTACTAACTACAGGCTCGGTAGGAACTCCCACCCAAAAGTCAAAAAAATTTCCACATTAATTAACAAAAAAAAATTTGACCATCCATTTGGTGGAGCTCAGTTATAATGTTTTAGATTTACCAAATAAATTGTTAACTAATATGACTCTAAGGAAAAAAATTAAAGATAATAAATAGGTTGGTGAACACATAAACCAAACAAATTCTAAAAATCATAAGTAAATAACAAACTCGTCCAAGTGCACAAGTTAACGACTAGTTAGAACCTAATTATTTACTGGTTATACCTCAAGCACACATGACATCTGCTTTTTTTTTAATTAGAATGCAAAAGGACACTCTAAAATATAACGTTGCAATTATCTTAGGTTTTTCTGTTCCATCATTCGCATATGGATAGTTGGCACTCTAGTCGGTACATCCAAATATAATTTTATGTGCCATACATATCTGGCACTTCACAACCTCCATATATCACGCGTTGAAATGAATTATGTCAAAAGGTAAAGTTCGTGAAACTTTACGTTTTGCTAAAGTTTGACAAACTGGAAGAAAATTAGAACCTTGGAACACAAAACAAAGTTTGAAAGTGCAGGCCTTTTGTAGGTGGATACTGGATAGAAAGATACCTGTTAGCGCTTCTACTTTTATTTTTATTTTCTTCCTCGCCTCTCTTATATTGTAAAATTCCCGAACTACTTATCCTTCAGTACTATTACCAACATCTGCAACGGAACTAACATCTGCAAATAGATATCCTTTGGATAATAGCTTGATGAATATTCAGCTCCAGGTGTGTACCAAAAATTTTCCCACAAGAATGAATTAAATGCATGTACAAGCCAATGTCTACTTGTAATTCTTTTGGCAAATTATTAAATAAGAGATGTTGTATAACCTTTGCCATCACTTTCCCCTTTTCTTGTTTGACAGAGCAGTATTCACTTGATAATGCTGCCATTTCTGAACATAATTGCAGTTGACTAAGAAAGAGCACCTCATAGCATATCAGGTCTCAGGTATGCTCTAGTTCATATTGTTTTCTTCAGAGAAACTAGACAAAATCTTGCCGTGTGTGTAAGGTGCAATACCATTGTTCAGCAGAGATAATAAGGTGCAGATCAAAAGATGGATCTGTTTGCATGACCTGCTTTGGCCTTTTCCTTTTTGTTTTTTTTTCTTCTAACAGTCAAATGAAGAGAAGTTAACCATTGATGCTGTGAAAACATGTAGCTTACTCCATGCAATCTGATATGACCAGGATATGTATTTCACCAAAGGATAAAGGAAGGGGCAGCTCATCCATCTTGTTGTGCATCTCCCCAAAAAAAATAATGATTACCACCAAGGTGCCTCATCTACCTGAAATTTAAGTTCAAATTAGCCTAGTCAGTCAAGCAAGTTTTAGCAATAGAGCAAGTTAAAAGTCGATAATGAAATTGCATAATCAGGATAAGTAAAAATGTCCAACAAACTGTACTGGAGAATTACCTTAAGATATGATTTCCATCTACCAATCCACCTTCCTTGTTAGTACATTTGTTGTTTGAAAATGTTGTCACCGATGTTTAAAAAACATCTCCAACAACAAATATATAGCAACAGAGCAAGAAGTATTCTACATCTGCAAAGCAAATTAGCTTGACTAACATAATCGACGCACGCATGGACCTGCAAGCAGCATGTGCAAATAACATTAATTAGGAAATTCCAAGTAAAACGAATCTCAAAAATAGACGCAGAAAACAACTCCTCACCAGCACATGAATGGCTTTTGCTAGTTTTCGGAGATGAAGAGGAAACCCTCATCCCCCAAAACCATCCCTGCTTAATCAAACTTCTACACGAGGGATATGGGAGATGAGGTGCCAATCCTTCCCTTTCCCTCTCTTGCAGCGCTTCTCCAGGTCAGGGCAGTTAATGATGCTTAAACGTTGTAGAGCAGTGAGGTCTTTTATCCATTTGGGCAAGGATTTGAGACCTTGGCATGACCAGATGGTAAGGTATTCAAGGGAGGTTAGGCGGTGCATGGATTGGGGAAGGCAAGTTAGGCCCGGAAAACTCCCGATGTAGAGGGTCTTTAGAGAGCAGAGTTCTCCCAGGCCTTCTGGAAGTTGGGCAAGGGCATCGCACGTGGTTATTTTGAGGCCTCGGAGTGAGGTGAGGTGCTCCATCGATTGGGGGAGGCTGCTCAGTTTGTTGCAGCTATCGATGGTCATCCCTTCAAGAGAGCGGAGCTGCCCCAGGCCTTCCGGAAGTTGGGCAAGGGCATCACAGTATGTTATTCGTAGGCTTCGGAGTGAGGTGAGGTGCTCCATCGATTGTGGGAGGCTGATCAAATGGTTGCAGTTCCAGATATCAAGAGACTGTAGAAAGCGGAGTTCCCCTAGCCACTCCGGCAGCAAACAAAGAGCAGAGCAGCCTCGGATGTGAAGCTCTTGGAGAGCAGTGAGGTTCCGGATGCTCTCAGGTAACTGTATCAGCTCATCGCAGGACTCAAGACTCAATGATTCGAGTGTAGTGAGGTGCCGCATCGACTCCCACCCAAACGCACTTGATGGTGACATCACACACAGGTCCTTAAGAGAGGGCAATGCTACCACTGAACTGCAAGCGGAGGATGACGAACTTGTTGGTACCAGCAACTTCTCATCGCTGTTGATTAAACTTAATGTTTCCAACGATGGCGGCAAGCATGGCTTCACCTTCAATTTTGGGCAATCCTGAATGCTTAATGTGGAAAGGCAAGGGAAACTAACTTCCATGTCATCCAAAGCTTCCAAGCTAGGCATTTCCGTGATATCTAACTCCACCAATGCAGGAAAGGGGCCTACACAAATACTTCCAAGAGCAGGCATTCGTTCCAGCTGAAGGACAATTAAGGATGGCAGCTCGACGAGTTCTGCTATTTTCTTCAAGTTTGGGAAACCTGCTAATATCAATCTGGTCAAACATGGGAAACGAGGAGGAGGTACATCAATTTGTTTTATCATCTTTTCTTCCAAGGTGCCGCATCGCTCACTTGGAAAACCACAAATCTGAAGAGATTTAATCCCGGATGGTGGTTCAAAACAGTGAAGCACATCCAGCCCATTTCCAACACTAAGCTCATCATTATTACGCCAATTCTGTGGCCACTCAAGTTTCAAGCTTTGTATTCCATTCTTTTGTTTCAAGCATGCCTTTAGTGCATCATTCGGATCCTTCACATACACGATATTCGTAATTGTTAGACCCCCCTTGATCCTTTCTAGATTTCCAAGCTCTGAAATTCTTGCAGATTTTTTGTCCTCTCCTACAACAAATAATCCCAATTTGTGTAGTCGAGTGAGCTGTCCGACCCCATCCGGCATGCCACACAATGTGTTACATCCTTCTAGATCCAAAACTTCAAGCTTCCTCAAGTTCACTATGCCTTCAGGCAACTCCACTAGCTTTGAGCAATTACTGAGGTCCAAACATTCCAGATAATTCAGTGTTGTGATACTTGATGGTAACCTCTTGATATTAGTATACTGCAACCTCAATATTCTTAGGTTTTTATTTCCACCGATAGAGTCTGACAACACTGTAAATTTGAAGAGACAACTAAGATCAAGACTTGAAAGCATGCAACAATCACCAATAGAGTCTGGCAACACTGTAAGTTCATGGCAATAACTAAGATCAAGACTTGAAAGCATGCGACAGTCACCAATAGATTCTGGCAACGCTTCAAGTTTATCGTAATACTTAAAAACAAGACTTGAAAGCATGTGACAACCACCAATAGACTCTGGCAAACTCTTTAGATAAGAACACACTGACAAGTCTAAAGTTCTTAATTTTTGTAGTTTACCTATAGATTTAGGTAACTCATAAAGATTCATATATTTCAAACGAAGAGCTTGCAAGTTCCAAATATCAGAAATGGCTTCGGGAAGTATTTCACATCTGAGTCCTGAAATGTCAAGATACCTTAGACTTTTTAGCTCTAGCATGGGAACATGTATTGATTTCATAGGAACATCACGCATAGTAATGCTACGCAAGTGTTTTGCTTTCTTAAGTGCATTTCCAAACGTGAAATCACCGCCTGCAACATACATAGCACGTGCCTTTTCAAGAGAATTTTTGGATGGAACAACATTTCTTGTATCTTCGGTCAAAGAAAAGTATCTGCTGCTCTTTGTAGAACTTGTTGCCTTATCTGGCACAACAAGTGAAATTTCATTACTTATAATAGAACGGGCAAGATCATGAACCAAATCATGCATCCTGCAAGTCACATAACTTTGTGAAGAATATTCTTCACTAACATCTTGGAGAAAGGACATTTGCACAAGGGAATTAAAGCTCCCATTACCAACATTCTCCAAGTGCTGAGCCCCATTAGTTGAAGTGATCATATCATGAGCAATCCATAGGTCAATCAATTCTGCTTTATCAAGTCTATGACCTTTAGGAAACACTGAACAAATTGTGAAGCACTGTTTTAGATAAGGGGGTAGGTGGAAATAGCTCAATTTTAAAGACATCATAACCTTGTTCCCTTCGGTTGTGTGCCTCCATATATCACTATCTCTCACTGCCATCCAACCATTTTTGCTTGCTTCTGAGTACAAGATACTCCCTAGAGCTTTCACAGCTAATGGTACACCCCCACACTTGTGCAAAATTTCTTTGCCAATTTTAACAAGTTCTGGATCTGATTCTTCACTAGCAGTTCGAAATGCCCTTTGCTTGAACAGAGTCCAACTGTCGTCATTTGATAAGGGTTCCAATTTGTGTCTGAAGATGCTATGCATCTTTATGGCAACATCTTCATCTCGTGTTGTTACTATGATCTTGCTTCCATTTTCACAAACATTTAAAAGAGAGTTAAATTTCTCCCATTCATCTGAACTATGAGCCCAAACATCATCCAACACAAGTAAGAACTTTTTCTCTTTTAGCTCCCCCTTTATTTTTGCACCCAAAGGATCCAACTCCTCAATGTCTGGTTTTCTGCCAGTGACAGATTCAAATAATGCTTTCATAAGCCTTCTAGTATCAAACTTTTCAGATACATAGATCCACATTCTCAAGTGAAAATGTTTCTGCACAATGGCTTCATCATTGTAGACTAATTGGGCCAAGGTAGTCTTACCCAATCCACCCAGACCAAAGATTGAAATGATTGAGACCTTCTGCAGGTGGCTATCACTTTTAACAACTTCCCTTATAATTTCTTCCTTATCCTTTTCTCTTCCGAAGATTTTTGCTACATCAGTACTAGACATGGTCATACGATCATCAGTTGTATTTTTGTCAAGCTTTTTCTCAAAATGGAAATTGGTCCTCTCTTTTGCAAGTGCATCAAATCTCCTATTGAATTCCTTGATCTTGTTAGCCACTTTGAGTCGGGAAACTGGATTATATTCAAAGAAACACTGATTAACCTTACTGCACAAGTGATTCTTAATTAATCCATGTTGCCCAACCTTTATCTGAAGCTCATTCAATAGATCATCAACATCATAGGCGACATCCTGAACTTTTTTCAACCAATTGGCTAGTTGTGGATCTCCTATTGCTTGCTCTTCGGCAGCATCCAGCCCATCTTTTATTGTTGACATGACACTTCTCAAATCATTCAAACTGTCAGCGACACCCCATATCATTCCAAATTGTTCGATGATCTCAGGACCCAACTTGCTGAAGGCAATATTAAAAAGCCCAGATGCTACAGATGCTATATCCATTGCCCCTCTCTGTTGTTAATACAAAGCTTGCTTGTGATTGAGGCTGCTCCCTTCACCGATCCAGATACTAATGCAGTCCAGATGCTATATTATAAATAAGTGTGTATCAAACAAGAGGGAAAATAGCAACAAAAAAACTTGTATACGAGCAGCTGAAACTAAATCACACAGCACGGACAAAACACAGATAATTTTTATATAATTCAAAAGTTTATACCAGAAATCTCCTAGTTGCTAAGTACCTTATGCGAGTGAGAAAACAGCTTATGATATGTGAGCCAACTCCAGCTGGACTGAGTTTTGCTTTGGCTTGACTCGAGATAAAGGTGGATGAATAACCATATAAATTCCGGTTGGGTGATTGAAAGTCTTGCTTTAGCTCACTGAGAGTTTTGTTTCACATCGGAGTGTGTGAATCTGGGTTAGACAAGTGACTACTGTTGGTTTAACTATTCATCTCTGAATAAATCTATGTGAAACTCCATCTTACTGTGCATAAGTTAAGTCCCGTATCGACACTTCCGTCTGATGATGTTTAACTAATATATGACTCTCTACATCATACTATGCCGACTAAGTTAACTAAAAATAAGACCAAAGTATTTGTGTAGATTGGGAGTTATAAATATTATAAATGACACAGACAATGCCCTGTCGAAGTGTTGGTGAAACCTTGCAAGTTAGATCTTGCATGGTGGAACTTTGATAATCTTTTGCATAAGGGATTGGAAGGACCAAGGTAACTTATAACCTATTTTTCTTGAGAAAATTACATAAAATTCCCTACAAGTCATGGGATTTCACAAATTCTCTAAAGAGTTTTATTTTTTGACACATTCACCACCTTACAAAGTATCAAATTATGTTGAAATCATCCTGATCATCATACTTTCCCTAGTTTGGACGAGAGGTCAAAACATAGCACTTAAGTGACTACATATCGTGAGGGACGCTCACAGAAAACTCACTTTATAATTTCATTAGTCATAACTCATAATTTTATTAGTTTGAATGGAAACTCATGAATCAAGACCTAGTTACGCTAATTCACAGGAGATTTTTCAATCAAACTAAAGAAATTATGGCATGGCGTGAATTCCCTGCGCGAGCTTGCATTCTATCCAAACTCCAAACTAACAAATGTATGAATTGGGGGGCTAAGGGGCACACCAACCTACTTGTAAGGAAAGTATAAAAAGAGAAACGGAAAATTGGCTATTGACACTTTAAAAGATGGTGCATTTAGAAAATAGCATCCAAAAATATTCTTCACAATTGTAGAGCATTTCAAAACAAATAATATTAATTTTAAGACATTATTATCAATTCATAATCATTAGTTTGACAATTAACATTAATATCCTTGGTTATTTAGTCTTCCTCATAGTCTCCGACAACACTCCACCAACACTCTCCATCCTTCGGCCACAGTGCACTCGTTGAGGCCACCCTCACTACTTGTCATGTTGCCTTGATAACTCATCGCTGCATTCCACCACATTCACAACCTGGACTCATCTGTCTGCGCTTCATCCATATCACCGAATGATCAAAGATAATAATGTTAATTATCAAACTAATAATTGAGATTTAACATACTGTTTTATGACTAATATTATTTGTTTTGTAGTACCTTATAAATATGGAGTGTTTTTCGATGTTATTTTCCAAATGTAGCGAGTTTAGAACGTTCAATAGTCAATTTTTCAACAAAAAAATAATAATTTTTCCTTTTTTCTGCACTTCAGTTTTTTTGTTTGCACATATTTCGCATATACCTATCGCTTATGACCAGTGTTTACAACAACTATTGTATACAACAAGGAAGTTCGGAGTGTAAAAGACGATAAATGATCTGACCTGAGAAATGATTGTGTTGTAGATCTTCGCTCCTCTTCAAAAAGCAAGCCTTTTTCGAAACAAAGATTGCTTATTTTCCAATGTAACTAAAGATCGAGAGCAACAGAACAAACTAAGCCAAAGAAAGCTGTGCAACTTCAATCGATGAAAAGAAGAATTGCCGTGTCCTTACCCGATCAAGGACAGGTTGAACCAACAAGCTATTTGCCTGCGAAATTAAATAAAAACAAACAGATTGTTGAAACAAAACAAACCACGAACCATAACATAAACAAGGAGAAAACTAAAACAAGTATTGGCTTAGTTAAGTACCGATCGGTTGCTCGGATTGACTGCTTGCTTACAGTTACAGAAACCTGGATGAACTGATTAAGAGGAGGAACTGAGGAATTAAATCACGCGTAACCAAAATATGACGTTCCATTATCCTCTCTAATCATATGCAAGGCAGGCGAGCTTGTTTGTGGAGTTTTTGATGGAGTAAGAATGATGGCAAAGAATAATTAGTAGCTGAGCAGCACACCAGATGATGCTACACTTTATCACTATAAAGAACTCAAATAATAAATATATCATTGTAAAACTCTAAAGTATGAAAATATCATTATAAAACAATAGTATTTATGTTTATGACACTCTTGTCTATTTTAAGACACTAATGATTTAAAAGAAATTCAGATTTTTAAATAATCCTAACTACTCTTACGGTAATTTCCCAAAACCCCACTCCTCCCAAATCTCCAAATTTTTTTAAATAAACCAATATAAAAAAATAATTACGAAAATAACCACCAGTTTAACAAATTTACAAAAATGGCCTGATTGAGTCCAATAAATCAATTATCGCGGCTATAATATGCGATAGAATTGTAAATCGTGCAATGAAGTTTTTCTCCTCATTTCCATCTTTTTCATTTCCAAACCGCGACAGAAACGATAAATTGCATTTCTGTCGTGTCTCTCATCTGCGAAAAACACAAGTACTCGCAAAAAATTGATTTTTTACTTTCTGTCGTGCCTACATAATGCTACAAAAGCTTTGCTTGCCGTCATGTCAATGTTTGACCTTTTTCGCAAACTGGAGGCACAAAAACTTCTGTCGCACAATGGAGGCGCGAATGATGCTGCTCGATTTTCTGTCGCGTTCTGGATACACAATTAAATGATCTGGTGGATTAGTTTCGTAATTTTAGTAAACTGTGTGTTATTTTCACAATTATTTTTTATTTTGGGTTATTTAAAAAAATATGTCCAAATCTCCATCCTGTACTGAATTTCTCATCGTCCGCTCCCACACTAGGCCGGAGGAGAAGGTACAAATGCTTGAAGCAAAACCATCTCAAATGCAATTTTGAAAAGATAAATTGTTTAATACGTCCGTCCACGTCGGAAGTTGAGAAAGTAGTCTTTTTTTCGCAAATTAGTAGTTCTTCCTACGTGATCTCTATCCCGGGCATGTTTAAGTAAGATTAAATTTCTCAAAAAAACTGATTTATTGGATCTTCAATTTATAAGCTAAATAAGCCCTATGCCATAAACTTCAGTTTATATAAGACTTCTAAAAAAAAAGACTTATGTTTATAAAATTAACTTTGAAATAAGATAAATATTTGACAACATATTCAACTTATAAACACAAAAACTAGAAATGAGACAACAGGCAAACACCCGTACTATTTATTCTCTGCTACATACAACAGTTGTTACAATTGATAGTCTTTTCTTAAAGAAACAAGAAAACGGATCAAGTATTTGCTCTAATTTTTCATGATGTGTAGAGAGATTTTTTCTTTTCTTTTTTCAGTTCTCAGTTTACTTTTTATTCCTTTGCAGATCTTTCATATTTATCATGTATGATCGGTGCAAACTGCATACAACAATTATTGTATACAATAAGAAAGATTGGGTGTACCTGGTAAATATTTGTGTCGTAGATCTTGCAAAGTAAGGTTACTTTTCTTTTTTTTCTTTTTCTCTTTTTTTTTTTTTTTTTTTTTGATGTCACTAAAGATGGTGAGAAGCAAACACGAAACTCACCAAGAAGCTATTTGCCTGCAACATTAACCAAAACAAACAGATTGTTGAGCAAAACAGGAAACATAAGGAAAGAGGGGGAAAAAGAAGCAAAAAGAGGAGAAAAAGAAAAATAAAGAAGTATTAGCTTGAGAAAATACCGGTTGGGCGCTTTGGGTTAATGAATTGATTAAGAGAAGGAACTGATCGAGGAATGAAATGGTTTTGGATGGATGGAATGCAAGAGATTTTTAGATCTAGCAAACAATAATGACCTTACATGTCACCATGGTGGATAACGTCAAAGCATCCACCAATCATATTGCTCCTTTTGTGGACAAATGCAGCGGAGCATCTTTCCCGCGTGTATCTTTCACAACAGGGTTTTCTGATTTTCTCCGTCACTCTCCTCCCACTTAACATTTATAAATATTTTGTTATCTTATAAAAAATATTATCAGTTATCTTATAAATATATATACTCAGATCTAGACTCACATATCATATTCACAACTAAAGATATTTTGTTAAATTAACACTTTTATAGTAATATAGAACTAATTATTTTTGTTATGAGTGTTTGTAGACACAAAACCTTGGATTATAGTCAAATCCAGGCAAAGTAATTTCTATCAACAAAAAATATTCTAGCATACTGAAAAATATGTTTTGGTGGTCCATGAATTGCAAAATTTCTAACCTAATTACATAGGAAGGGTCTATAAATAATAAAAGAAACTCTCCACCAAATTATATTTTGGAAAAATTTACAAACCACTAACTATCTCAATTCTCACATACACCACACGAAATTTTGTTATACTTTACTCCCCACAAGTATTTTTTTTCATTTAGAAAACCCTTACTATTTGTTCATCATTAAGACTTAGCAGGTAAGGATTAAAAAATTGTTAAAATACATGTCTATTGGGCCATTTTATTTTAATTCACTTAACATTGTCCATTTGCTCCTGAAATAAAAAAAACATGATCAATAAAAGGGTGTAAGCACATAAACGGCAATTCAAGTAACTGAATTAATCATTTGACATTAATTTTCTACCATTTCTAGTATTCATGCTCGACTCGAGAAGAGGCTAACGCCTGATGTTGGCACAACCGTTGACCCAGGAAGTTTACTAACGTTTGGTATTTCGGAATCGGCAAGAAAAATTTAGTCCCAATTTGACGTTTTTTTGGTTGAGGTGTGTGAATTTATTTTTGTATTACAGGTGACATTCACTTAGCAATTCAAAAATAGTTGTGGATGCGCCGGATGAAACTGAAAGAGTTGGGGAAGGATAAAGACTAAGTATCAACTGCAAATGAAGAAACAAGATAGCAAGTTCTGCGGTTCAGCAGAGTCCACTAGAATCCATTCACCCTCCCGGGGTAAAAAAAAAGAGATGCACTGAGTCTTCCTTTTGAATAGATATCCTTTGTTTTGTGTTTCAAAAATAGTTGTGGATGCGCCGGATGAAACTGAAAGAGTTGGGGAAGGATAAAGGCTAAGTTCTGCAGTTGAGCATAGCCCACTAGAATACATTCACTCTCCCGGGGTAAAAAAAAAAAGGAGATGTATTGAGTCTTCTTTTTGAATAAGATTTGGTACTATAGCTCTCAAACAGGAGATAGATAAATGTGTAATCACCTAGAAATACAATAAAACTAGCAATTTAGGAAGTGAAAAATACATGAATATGCATATGACACTCACTTCTCCGTGACAACAACCAATTATGATGTAATTATAAGTTTACAACACATAGTGAAATATATGAGCAACATATTTCATTTTGTTAATGAATATTGAGTTAAATTGGTTTTGAAGACATAACACACAAGTATTCTCACACTATTCATAATTGAAATGTTAGTGTGATACAGATTACAATATTTTTATTCTGAAGAGGAGTCGAATCAAATATGTTGAATCCGATAATATAAGATTATGTAAGATATACATTTTAGTGTGCATGAGCTTAGTCTTGTATCGACGGTTCAGGTGATGTTTAACTAATATATGACTCTCTACATCAAACTATACCAACTAAGTTAACTAAAACAAGACCAAAATATTTGTGTAGGTTGGGAGTTATAAACATTACAAATGAGACTTAAACAACGCCCTGTCTAAGTGTTGGTGAAACCTTGCAAGTTATGAAAATTGATAATCTTTTGCATAAGGGATTGGAAGGACCAAGGTAATTTACAGCCTATTTTTATTGAGAAAATTACATAAACTTCCCTATAGGTCATGGGAGTTCACAAATTCTCTAAAAAGTTTTATTCTTTGACACACTCACCACCTTATAAAGTATCAAATTATGTCAAAATCACAGAAAACTTACTTTATAATTTCAGTAGTCATAACTCATAATTTTATTAGTTTGACTGGAAACTCATGAATCAAGACCTGATTACACTAATCCACAGGAGATTTTTCACGCAAACTAACGAAATTATGGCATGGTGTGAATTCCCTGCGGACCCTTGCATTCTATCCAAACTCGAAACTAACAAATATATGAATTGGGGGGCTAAGGGGCACACCATCCTACTTGTAAGGACAGTATAAAAAGAGGGGGAAAATTGGCTATTGACACTTTCAAAGATGGTGCATTTAGATAATAGCATCCAAAAAATTACTTCAAGATTGTAGAACACTTCAAAGCAAATAATATTAATTTTAGGACGTTATCATCAAATCACAATCATTAATTTGATATTTGACATTAATATTCTTAGTCATTTGATCTTTCTCACCGTCTCCGACAAGACTCTACCACCGCTCTGCATCCTTCGGTCACACCGCAATCGTTGAGGCCACCTTCACTACTTGCCATATTGCCCTGATAACTTGTCGCCGCACTCCGCCGCATTCATAACCCGGACTCATCTATCCGCGTTGCCCTTCGTCCACATCACCGAATGACCAAGGATAATAATATTAATTGTCAACCTAACGGTTGGTGGCTAATATTATTTGTTTTTTAGTATCTTACAACTATGGAGTATTTTTAGATACTATTTCCCAAATGGAGAAAAAGTAATGTAATTCCCTTTTTTTCTGCACTTCAGTTTTTTTGTTTGCACATATTTGGCATATATCTATCGCAGATGGCTAGTGTTTACAACAACTATTGTATATAATAAGGAAGTTCGGAGTGTAAAAAAGATAAATGATCTGACCTGAGAAATTATTGTGTTGTAGATCTTCGCTCCTCTTCAAAAAGCAAGCTTTTTTTGAAACAAAGATTGCTTATTTTCCGATGTAACTAAAGATTGAGAGCAACAGAACAAACCCCAACAAACTAAGCCAAAGCTGTGCAACTTCAATCGATGAAAAGAAGAAGAAGAATTGCCGTGTCCTTACCCGATCAAGGAGAGGTTGAACCAACAAGCTATTTACCTGCGAAATTTAAGAAAAACAAACAGATTGTTGAAACAAAACAAACCAGGAAACATAACATAAACAAGGAGAAAACTAAAACAAGTATTGGCTTAGTTAAGTACCGATCGGTTGCTCGGATTGACTGCTTGCTTACAGTTACAGACAACTGGATGAACTGATTAAGAGGAGTAATTGACGAATTAAATCGCGCTTATCCAAAATATGACGTTCCATTATCCTCTCTAATCATATGCAAGGCAGGCAAGCCAAATTAAGAAAGCTTGTTTGTAGAGTTTTGGATGGAGTAAGAATGATGGCAAACAATAATTAGTAGCTGAGCAGCACAGCAGAGCTCCCTCCCTTCATCTGCCTTGCCAATTATTAATTGCGTGCTCCAGGCACCTGCACTGGACTTAGCCTTATCCACTACTATAACATCCCTAATTTTGCCCTATTTTTCATTCTCTGAGTATCGCCTTATCACACGCACCTTGCATCACCTGACTCTGAAAGGACCCAAACCATAACCAATACAAGCGCGATGTGCTCTAAGATCCCCTCGCATCGGAATATCTCAAGTCGGCCGATTCTTTCTCAAAATCGAAAACGACCGCTCCTAGGAGACCCAATGTGGGCCCCTCGTTAGAGGGAACCTACTACAAATGCCCAGGTGATTTGTGCACAGGAGTTAAAACTTCAGAACATCCAACCATATTTACATGCATACATTAGCAAAGCGTAAGGGGTCATTCAGACCTATATTACAGTAATTGACGTGTGCGGAACCACGTCAAAATATAAGTAGCAAAATCAGTTAGGGGCTGAACCCAAAACAGGGTTCGAGCCAAAAAGCAATCATCCAAAGTAGTACAACACAACAGTGAGGAACATCCTCCTCATCCAACAAAGCGTGAAGCAGGGCGCAATCCACATCGCTCTCGTTGAGGTTTGGTGACCCTTCAGGCGCTTGGATCTCCGGGAACGTTGTCGGGGTCTTCTTGTGCTGAGTCGATTCCATAGTCTATGAAATCGACTGATTCATCCTCTGTACTTATTGGATCAGCAAGGGTGAGCATACAAAGCTCAGCAAGTTCCCGCATAGGGAGATGTTATATGTGGTAAATGTCAACAACAAGCTCTATGGTTCTCATACTTAGGGTAATTTTATTGAAAACAGAGATATTTTAATACTTTAGAAAGTCTCCCAGAATCTGGGGTTTTGTTTATCAAAGTAATTTATCAGACTGTACATGTGTATACTTTTCACAGAGTCAGGCTAAGCTCCCATGAGCCGCCATGGTTTGATCACATTTTAAAGAATTTATCAAAACTAATCATGCTGCATCGACGAGGGACCACCCCACTACGACCAGGCTCCAGAAAACCCGGGAGCACGGAGTATTCGAATACCTTTTTACACTCTGCAGAGGTGTACCACTGTACCCACCACGAAAACTCAACTTAAATGTCGGATCAGCTCCCTGCGACTTATACGCAGGTGACCAGGCTGAGCTTACACAACAGTTTACTGACCCATTGTTAATAATTTCCTGCCCGATACATAGACAATACCGGCCCCATTATCAAGGTAGGTACTCCCTACAACATGATACATGGCAAGCACGCGTAAGGTCCTCATTATCGTTGTGGGTCCTCCCCACTGCCTTTTCTTCTAGCCTTGGGTCCATGAAGTCCTCCTCTGGACGCATGGAAATCCCACTTCCGGGTTCGGTCGCGCACGACTCGAGAGCCAGGCTAGGGCGACTTCCTTCTTACACCTTATCCTCTCTACCCCTCACACCACTCGTGGCCCTCTGTGGCCCACCAATTTCCACTCGGGAAACCGGATCGACAACCATTGCAGGAAATGATTAACTTTAGGTGAGTCATGACATTGTGCCTGTCCCATACCAGGCGGGTGGTTAGCACGTTTTCAGGCCGCTTAGAAGCACAGCACGACGATCCCGTCCTTATGGACCCTTAGCGAGGCTTGCACAAACCCACCGCGCACACAGCGCCAACCATCCAAACCAATCCTCGCTACTAGTCCCTATTTCTTTTATATAAAATGATCTTTTAGAAATAGTTTGCTCATGCTTCTGCCTTCCTCTTTTCTTTTACACATTTATTAGTATTGACATATACTTCTATGAGTGCATATCTCTTTTAAAGTAATACTTTTTCTCCTAAGGTGACAAGGTAAAGTAAATTGTTATGAAAACAAGGGGGGGTCCACAAAATGGGACTATCTACTCACATTATTTCTCAACATACGCTTTTATCAAAACTATCTTATGTATACTTGTGTAGATATCAAACTCTAAATAATTAAATGCATATAAAATAATAGGCGCAATATGTTCAAAGGAGGGAAACTTGCCTTGCCAAGCAGTAGTGTCGTAGTCTGCGGGTTCTTCTGCTTCCTCTTCCACGTAGTCGAAGTCTTGATCTTCAAATACAGGCATACACACAAGGTATTACAATCAACTTACAAAATACGACAACTTATGCTCACATAAAATAATAGGGCGCTATACTGGAACGGCTTTTGATTTCTGAACTGGGCTAGGGTTTGGGCTTTGGATTTCTAAGGGTTGAATTGTGCTAGTTTAGGATGGACAAGAAGAGTAGTAAATAAGACTCTTAGGGTCGACGGACATTAGACGTCAAAAGGGCGACGTTCGGGTCACGTCCGAACTTAACCTGAAAGCCGAAAAGTGAGTTAAGGGGTCTAGGTGATTCTAAATGAGATGAAAATTGGACAGCATGTGTAATAGACTAAGGCAAGGTTATTTGACAAAGTGGGACAAGCAGAAAAGGCTTAGGTTTTCCAGAATTTACAAAAAGGTCCAGGACACAGCAATTTCCATGCCATTGTACTGCTGAAATTAGGGTTTGTGTGTCCTGAGCAATTGGCTCATGCATTTGAGGGCAAACTATGTCAACCATGTAGGCTTAAGTGTCAGGAGGTGGCTGGTTGAAGGGTTTGGCCGGGGATGGCCGGAGTTGGCCGGAATTTGAATGCCAAGGTGGCTGTTTTGAACAGAAATTAGGGCAGAGCAATTGGAGCACCTAGAGTTGATCAATTTCAAAACAAATTACATATTCTTGCTCCTGGGAGTGTAGAGGTCACTGCTGGATCATTGGATTGCCTGGAGGTGGCGGTTGGAGGCTCGCCGGAGTTAACTGCTGGAGTTCACGGCCGGGGGATTTGGGGATTTTTGATTGGCTGAATGAAAACCAAAATTAACTAGCTGGGGCAATAGAGCGTACTCTAAGGAGTGTTTCTTTCTACTAGCACGAGTTCTAAATCCTTTTGGATCGGTTTGAATTTTGCTGAACAGAGGAAATAGAAAATCCGGTGATAGCCGGAGTTAGAAGAGAAGTGGGTTCAATTCTTTGCTCGTGAACTATCTAGGGACTAAGAGGAGTATGCTGGTAGCTTTAGTTTGAAGAATGCACTACTGGAAAAGCTTGTCGTCGAGAGAGCTCACCTGCGGCGCGCTGGAGAAGAAGAACAGTGAAGGGGGAGCTCTCTACTGCTAATGGCGTGTACGTGTGGTGAAGATAACACGATGCCCTGGCTTTTATAGCCTCCAGGTGGCTTAGGGGAGGCTCTGGCCGAGGGAGGGCGCAACTGGGCGCAGTTTACCGGAGACGAGGACGGTGGCGATGGGACGGCGAACTGTGAGGGGGTCATGAGGTATGGCTACAGCTCGGCAGAGGACGGCGGCGATGGCACAAGGCGGGTGGTTGCGGGCAACGAGGTCTCGGGGCACGGGACGACGACTTTGCGCGCGGCCAGGCGAAGTGGTGTTCGGTGGCGGACGCGACGGGACGATCCCGGCGACCTGGGGGTTCCCGAGGCGTCGTCGTGGCTTCGACAAGTGGCGTAGCTCACGGGGCACGCGAGGCGCACGTGGGGCGGTGCCGGCGGCGAAGGGACGCGGTGGCGCGGCCGGTGGCGCACGGGCGGCACGCAGCGCGCGCGCACGGCACGGCAACGGCACAGGCACAGTACTGTGCCATGTACTGTACACAGCTTTGCTCTAGGGGTATTTTGGGTATTTTTGAGATTTAGGGATCCAAATGTAAATCTGATTTTTCTGAGGGTTAGATAAAATTGGTATATACTTATTCCAATTGAGTATGCGCAAAAATGAGAAGCTTTGGCAGGGTTTTGGCCAAAACGAAAACAGAGCCGGGTAAAAATAGTACTTTTGTTTTCAGATTCTTCCAACAGCTGAAACTCTGGTTTTCGTCGCGAATTTGGAGATGTTTCTAAAGGACGATACGTATCAAATAGCGATATGAACCTATAGGAGAAGACGAATCTCGATTCGGACTTCAAACGGAGATTTCGGACTTTTTAGGGCTTTCTAGAAGCGGTCGTTTTCGGAAAAGAGAAGGACTTAGCCAATTTGGGACTTCTCGATACGAGGGGATCCTAGGGTACATTATGCACATATTGGTTATGGTCTTGGGTCCTTTCAGAGTTAGGTGATGCGAGATGCATGTATCTGGGCGATGCTCAGAGAATGCAAGTAAGGCGAAAATAGGGATGTTACACCCAAAAAGTCTAAAATCTCCGTTTGAAGTCCGAATCGAGATCCGTCTTCTCCTATACGTCCATATCGCTATTTGATACGTATCGTCCTTTAGAAACGTTTCCAAATTCGCGACGGAAATCAGAGTTTCAGCCGTGGGAAAAATCTAAAAACGAAAGTACCAGTTTTACTCAGCCCTGTTTTCGTTTTATCCGAAACCCTGCCAAATCTTCTCGTTTTCGCGCGTACTCAATTGGAACGAGTATGTAATAATTTTATCTAGCCCTCAGAAAAGTCAGAATCGCATTTGGATCCCTAAATCTTGGAAATGCCCAAAATACCCCTAGAGCCAAACACTGTGTACAGTACACGGCACTGTACTGTGCCTGTGCCCGTGCCGTGCGCGCGCTCTGCGTGCCGCCCGTGCGCCACCGCTCTGCGCCGTGCCGCGCCACCACATCCCCTCACCGCCGGCACCGCCCCGTGTGCGCCTCACGTGCCCAGCAAACTACGCCACCTGTCCACGCCACGGCAACGCCTCGGGAACCCCAGATCACCGTGCTTCGTCCCGTCGCGTCCGCCACCGAACACAGCACCACCTGGCCGCGCGCAAAAGCCGCCGTTCCTGTGCGTTTTAGCCACGTCCAGCGCCGGCATTGGAAGCGCTTGCCACTGCTGTCCTTTGCCCGAGCTGTAGCCATGCTTATCGACCCTCACGTCGGTGCACCGTCCCATCGCCACCGTCCTCACCTCCGGTTAACGCCGCAAACGCGCCCAGTTGCGCCCTCCCTCGGCTAGCACCTTCTCCACAGCATCTAGAGGCTATAAAAGCCAAGGCATATCACCTCTCCACCTCACCCACACAGCAAACGCAAGCAAAGCCACTGTTCATCGTCTTCCCCGAGCTCCTTCTTCGGCCTTCACGGTGACAGCTCTCTCCGGTGAGTTTTTCTCCAAACTGAAGCCACCAACATGTTCGTCTTGCCCTCTAGATGGTTCATGAGCTCAGAATTGAGTTCATTTCTTCTCCAACTCCGGCTATCACCGGTTTTCTATTTGCCTCTGTTCTGCAAATTCAGCCCGAACCAAATCGATTTAGAAGCCGTGCTAGTGAGAAGAATTGTTCCTTAGAGTGTGCTTGATCACCCCAGCTAGTTATTTCAGACTTTCAATCAGCAAATCAAAAACCCCCAAATCCCCAGCCGTGAGCTCCGGTCATCTACTCTGGCGAGCCTCCAAACGCAACCATTAGACAAATTAGTGTACCAGCAGTGACCTCCACACTCCCAGGAGCAAGAATATGTGATCAATTTCCAAATTGATCAACCCTAGCTGCTCCAATTGCTCTGCCCTAGTTTCTGTTCAAAACAGCCACCTTGGCATCCAATTTCCGGCCAACTCCGGCCATCCCCGGCCAAACCCTCCGGCCAGACACCTCCTGACACTTAAGCCTACATGTTTGACATAGTTTGCCTTCAAATGCATGAGCCAATTGCTCAGGACACACAAGCCCTAATTCCAGCAATACAATGGCATAGAAATTGCTGTGTCCTGGACCTTTTTGTAAATTCTAGAAAACCTAAGCCTTTTCTGCTTGTCCCACTTTGTCAAATAGCTTCGCCTTAGTCTAATGCACCTACTGTCCAATTTTCATCTCATTCAGAGTTATCTAGACCCCTTAACTCACTTTTCGGCTTTTAGGTTAAGTTCGGACGTGACCCGAACGTCGCCCTTTTGACGTCCAATGTCCGTCAACCCTAAGAGTCTTATTTACTACTCTTCTTAGCCATCTTAAACTAGCACAACTCAACCCTTGGAAATCCAAAGCCCAAACCCTAATTCAGTTCAGAAATCAGAAGCCGTTCCAGTGTATCACATTATTATTTTATGTGAGCATAGTTGTCGTATTTTGTAAGTTGATTGTAATACCTTGTGTATATGCCTGTATTTGAAGATCAAGACTTCGATTACGCGGAAGAGGAAACAGAAGAACCCGCAGACTACGACACTACTACTTGGCAAGGCAAGTTTCCCTCCTTTGAACATATTGCGCCTATTATTTTACATGCATTTAATTATTTAGAATTTGGTACCTACGCATGTATGCATGGATAGTTTTGATAAAAGTATATGTTGAGAAATGATGTGAGTAGATAGTCCCATTTTGCAGACCCCCCTTGTTTCATAACAATTTACTTTACCTTGTCACCTTAGGAGAAAAAGTGTAGAACATATGTGTATTCATATACACACTACCTTAAGAGGAAATATGTACCCATGAAAATATGTGTCTATACTAATAAATGTGTAAAAGAAAAGAGGAAGGCAGAAGCATGAGCAAACTATTTCTAAAGATCATTTTATGTAAAAGAAATAAGGACTACTAGCGAGGGTTGGTTTGGAAGGTTGGCGCTGTGTGCGCAGTGGGTTGGTGAAAGCCTCGCTAAGGGTCCATAAGGACGGGATCGTCGTGCTGTGCTTCTAAGCGACCTGAAAACGTGCTAACCACCCGCCTGGTATGGGACAGGCACAATGTCATGACTCACCTAAAGTTAATCATTTCCTGCAAATGGTTGTCGATCCGGTTTCCCGAGTGGAAATTGGTGGGCCACAGAGGGCCACGAGTGGTGTGAGGGGTAGAGAGGATTAGGCGTAAGAAGGAAGTCGCCCTAGCCTGGCTCTCGAGTCGTGCGCGACCGAACCCGGAAGTGGGAATTCTATGCGTCCAGAGGAGGACCTCATAGACCCAAGGCTAGAAGAAAAGGCAGTGGGGAGGACCCACAACGATAATGAGGACTTTACGCGTGCTTGCCATGTATCATGTTGTAGGGAGTACCTACCTTGATAATGGGGCCGGTATCGTCTATGTATCGGGCAGGAAATTATTAACAATGGGTCAGTAAACTGTTGTGTAAGCTCAGCCTGGTCACCTGCGTATAAGTCGCAGGGAGCTGATCCGACATTTAAGTTGAGTTTTCGTGGTGGGTACAGTGGTACACCTCTGCAGAGTGTAAAAAGGTATTCGAATACTCCGTGCTCCCGGGTTTTCTGGAGTCTGGTCGTTGTGGGGTGATCCCGCGTCGTTGCAGCATGATTAGTATTGCTAAATTCTTTAAAATGAGATCAAACCATGGCAACTCATGGGAGTTTAGCCTGACTCTGTGAAAAGTATACATATGTACAGTTTTGACAAATTACTTTGAGAATTAAAACCCCAAATTCAGGGAGACTTTCCAAAGTACTAAGATATCGCTGTTTTCAATAAAATGTCATTAAGTATGAAACCATAGAGCTTATTGTTGTCAATAACTACATATAATCTTTCCCTATGCGGGAACTTGTTGAGCTTTGTATGCTCACCCTTGCTGATCCAATAAGTACAGAGGATGAATCAACGGATTTCATAGACTATGGAATCGAACCGGTACAAGAAGACCCCGACACAGTTCCAGGAGATCCAAGCGCCTGAAGGGTCACCTAGCCTCAGTGAGAGCGATGTGGGTTTCGCCCTGCTTCACGCTTTGCTGGATGAGGGAGATGTTCCCCTCTGCTTTACTGATTTTGCTACTCTTACTCGACGTGGTTCCGCACACGTCGATTGTTGTAATATGGGTCTGAATGACCCCATACGCTATGTTAATGTATGTATGTGAATGCCGTTGGATGTTCTGAAGTTTCAACTCCTGTGCACAAATTACCTAGGCATTTGTATTAGGTTCCCTCTAACGAGGGGCCCACAACTACCTTGCAACACGGGTCCAGAAACGTTTCAAACTCAAGTAAATATGATAGTATCGTATACGTTTTTTAAAAAAATAATATATTAGAAAAAAAAATTACAAAAATAACAGATATTGTAAAATTTTTACAAATCTAATGTTCAATCACTATATGTTCTGACGACTGAGACATTTCTTGATTTCAGTCGCCGTACATTCTAGTGACTGAAACCATTTTTTTAGTCCAGCTAGTCCTAAAAATCCAGTCGTCATAACATATGACGATTGAAACTAAGTCGTCATAACATATGACGATTGGATGTTAAATCTGTAAAAATTTTGTAATGCCTGTTATTTTTGTAATTGTGTTTTTTAATGTATTATTTAAAAAAAACTTTCGAGTTGTTGCACTGCATGCAAAATAACCTTGGTTGAAAGAAAAAGTGTGGTGTTTTTTGATGGATTTACAACAGGGCTTGCTGATTTTCTCTGTTGCTCACCTCAGCCCTCCTTTTTTGTTGGAAATTAAATGATGTGATGACCTGTTTACAGGTAGTGTTCATACCGTTTGGTTTATGAGCGGGCAAATTTACATGCTTGGTCCTGTGTCTTTGGAATATTTGATTCGCTTCAGAGACCTGTTTACAGGTAGAGTTCAGCACAGCGACTTACGAACCTACCATGGGCATGGGCTCCCAAAGGTCGCGCGTCAGAAAGATGGTGGCACATCATCTATGCATGGTAAAAGAATTTAAAGATAAAAAACAGCTTTATAGTCCGACAAAATTCTCAAATTAACATAATACCAATTATCATAAGACTGACATTGCGATTTAAACCCATATATTAACGAGAAACTCAATTATATTTTATTAAACTCAATTTTTATAATACTATGGAACTGTTCTCTAAGAAAACTTAATATTCTAAACATACTGCTAACACTCATGCAACCACATAAACACCTATAAGACTAAGACCTGGAATTTACAAGACTCTTGCATAACAACTAAAAAAAATCTATAACAGCTAAAAAAAATCTACCGCTAATGTTTACGTGGGCTGGTCTAAGCAGGCAACATAACAGCACAAAAAAAGAGGAAATGCATATATTCGGAAGAATTATCAAAAACAAGTTGTTCTACGGTCAAGCTGCTTCAATATAGAAATTTCGAGCTTTTCGACAAAATGAAAAGAATGATCTACCACACCGCTTTGATATATGTAAGGGTGCCAGCATTAACACCTTAGCCAACATCTGAAACAAGCTAGCTAGCATCAAAGAGATTCAACTCACAAATCATACACTAGAACATATGGTGTACCAAACACAAACAAATCAAATCAGAACTCAATATCAAGAACATACATGGACTGATTGGCACACAAATAAGAGTAACAAATAATACTAGCAGTACCAAATACTAGATGTGTTCAACACTAGAGGCTAGCTAGACGCAGCAGAACCACTTGTATATTAAGCTAACCACACGGTTTTAAACTCAGGCCTTCCTCAAGATGCATCCAACATTTTGCAATAAAAGATATAGAAATATAGCCTAATCCTGGACCAATCTCTCCCAAAAATGATTATCAACGTATGATTCTTCCAGTAAAACAAGGGAATAAAAAATATCATGCTAAGATGAGAACCATTGAACTACCACTAAGTACCAAGTACTAAGTGTAAGTTAACATGATTAAAGTCATCTCATACAGACATACACATAACGACAATGAAAAAATTCTAAGAAAAAGAGCTATGCAAAATGCAAGCAAATCTCAATTCTACCACAAAATTTGCATCCAAACATGCAATCCATAGAAAGAGCGAAGAAATTTTTTTTAGAAACATATATACAGCAAAAAAAAAAAAATCCAAAATCAACAGTATCCTTCCAACTTCCATAGGAAGCTCTACAGAAATTTGCTGGCATAACAAATCAAAACATGAGCCCAACTCATCACTTTTAACTGCCATAAGAATATATAGAACTACGTGGGCCCCGCATGTTGCCGCAGGTAGTGAGAAAATAAATTTGTAGATAATAAGATATTGTATTCAGAACTGAATGAATATGTCTAGGTCATGCACTGATCTAACCAGTTTTGAAGTGCACGACCATGATCAGATTTTGTCCTAACTTAACCAGTTTTGCATGGAAGGACCACGAACAGGAATATTTTTTATAAATAACCCACAGAAAAAAACTAATTGCAAAAATGACCCACAGTTTACATATTTTATAAAAATAATTCACCATATCAGCCTATCAAGTCCTAGAGACTCGACAAGCCACTTATCGCTACTCCAGAATGCGGCAAACAGCTTGTTGAGTGCCCAACACTCGACAAGCCCTCTGGCCTGCAATGCATGTGTGGTCGCAGGTTGAAGTGGGAGTGGTTGTCGCGGCTAGAGTGGTCAAAGAAGTGGTTGGTCAATGACGACAAAAATCGGTGAAGCGTAACTTCACCACGACGATGTTCGACCAACTAAAACTTCGACCTGCGACCACTTCTCTTTGACCACTACTTTCACAACCACGCCCTCGACCATGAATACTTGCAAGAACTGAGTCGTTACAGAAGTCGAACAGCTTGTCGAGTGTTGGACTTGGACCCTCAATAAGTTACTTGTCGCGTTCTGGAGTCATAACATGCGGCTTGTCGAGAACCCAACACTCGACAAGAACTTGTTGAGTATTCAGAACTCGATAGGCTGACGTGGAGGGTTTTTTTTGCAAAATACGTAAACTGTGTGTTATTTATAAAAAAACTCCCATGAACAAAGTTTGTATTTTTTGAATTGGATGAGCACAACCAGGGTTTGGGCTGATACAACCAGTTTTGAAATGTACAACCACGACCAGGGCTTGTAATGACACGACCAATTTTGAACTGAGCAACTATGACCAGTTGATCGAATAATTGAAACAGATAGTTAGACATGACAGTAAAAAAAATTAGTCACGCACATCGTGGTCGTATCAATACAAGCGTTAATAGTAATTTTCTTTTTTGTGTTGGCAGTAATTTTCTGACATGATCTTCGAGATCCATCGGTCATTTTCTGTGTCTGGTCGAATCAGCAGATTTATCTTTGTGTTGGAGTTCTTGCTATTGGTCGATGATCGTATTTTGTGTCTGGTCACCTAACAGATTTGTTGGTGTTGGTCGGGTCTGGTTGTAGTCAAACGTGGAGATTTGTAAATTTCTGACTTGATCCTCGAGGTTCGATGGTTGGTTTTTTGTGTTTGGTCGAATCAGAGATTTTATTTTTTCTGATGGTCGCATTTTGGTTCTTTTGGTCGAATCATTTGTGTTTTTGGTTGGTTCAGCATAATTGGTTTGGGTTGTTGGTCGAATCAACAAGCTTGATTTTGGTCGAATGTGAAAAACAGCACAGTAGGACAGTGGGAAATAGTGTGTCTGGTTGAATTTTGGTGTTTGGCCGAATTTGGTTTGTTGGTCGAATCAGCAGACTTGGTTTTGATCGAATGTGAGAAACAACTGACTAGTGGGGAGCACGTTCGACCGCCCAGATGAAACAAACGCGCCGATCGGATGACCACGAACGAAGAAACGACGTGGCTCAACGTGCGCCATAAACAGCGCATCGAGGTGGCATGATCACGGCGACCAACGAGACGGATCGAACGGTTCAGGAAAAAAGGCTGACATGGTGCAACCAGAGAGAGGATATAATGAATAGTAGTAAATTAGTGGGGGACAAAATATTAGATATGATACATGAGCCACTAACTCCAAACAGTAAAATAAGCAAAATACGTATGAACATTCAATCATAGAATAAATCACAGAGAATTAAGTGGAAACAAACACCCAACAATCTCAATGACAATTCAAGTGAGCACATAAGTAGCAAGTCAAGTAACTGCACTAATCATTTGACATTAATTTTTTGCAGTTTCTGGTATCCATGCTCGACTCAAGAAGAAAGATGAAAATTTTCTTGTGATAGACAATTAATGAGAGGTTAACGCCTGATGTTGGCACAACTATTGACCCCGAGAGTTTACTGACGTTTGGTATTTCGAAATCGGCAAGAAAATTTAGTCCCAGTTTGAAAGATTTTGGTTGAGGTGGGTGAATTTGTTTTTGTAGTGCAGGTGACATTCACTTAGCAATATTTCGTGTTTGAAAGATATTTGTCGATGTACCGGATGAAACTGAAAGAGTTAGGGAAGAATAAAGACTAATGTATCAAGAGCAAATGAAGAAACAAGCTAGCAAGTTCTGCAGTTCAACCTTGCCCACTAGAATCCATTCACTCTCAAAGGGTAAAAAATGGAAATGCATTGAGTCTTTCTTCTGAATAAGATTTGGTACTATAGCTCTTAGTCAGGAGATAGATAAATATGTAATTTGTAGTAAGAAGAAAAGTCAAAACGCGGAGACTTTGAATGTAATAATGAACAATGGTATCACCTAGAAATGCAGAAAAATTAGCAATTTAGGAAGTGAAAAATACATGAATATGAATATCAGTCACTTCTCAATGACAAAAACTAACTATGATGTAATTACAGGCTTACAACACATAATGAAATGTATGAACAACCATATTTCATTCTATTGGTGAATGTTGAGTTGAATTGGTTTTGAAAACATAACACCACTAGTATTCTCAAGTTATTAATAGTTGAAATACCAATGTGAGATGCAAATTGTGATGTTATTTATTTTGAACAAAAATTGAACCAGATGAATTATAAATATACTGAATCTGATAGTATAAGACAATGTCCTATATACAAATAATTCATAGAATATGAGAGGGGTTGATTTCTTTTTAGAACAATTACTTTCGTAGTATCACTTATTAAAAGAGATTCGAAGCAGATAACTTGAGTAAAACCAGCGTGAAAGTGATAGTTCATTTCTTCATGGCAATGCGAAGCTGGAGGAAATGACATGCTTTGCATTGTTCTCTGGATCGGACTTTTCTTGAGAAGTACAGACTGGTAGCATCAAACATCTGCAGTAATGTTATTTATTTCTACAATTTCCATCCCATGCACATCTTTTTATGATGATTGACGGGCTAATCCAAACATCTGCAGTGATCTATCAGTAATTAGCAGTACACAGTCATCAACAATTAAAAAGTTCATGTTTATTTCTACATATCTGTCATTAGTATTTGCAAGTAGATATGTTATTCAAACATTTGAGCCAATAGCTAAGCTATTCACTTCACAATTAACATATGCAAAATATGCAACTAGTTACTTCAATCATAGTATTCTACTACGAAATTTTGTGAGATTTCAAAATATTTTTTCCTCTCTGTGTTATAATTTTTCAAAATCTTTGAAAACTTAGAAGCCTACAAACTCGTTATGTGTGGTAACTCTTATGTGCAGTATCAAATTCATTTCAATAAATGAATATATCTATATTTCTCTCTATCTATCTATATATTACTAATTATAGACTCCATAAGAACCAAAAACAAAATATATCTGCCAATTTATTTGGTGGAGCCCAACAATAATGGCTCAATTTACAAATATATCCTTAAGAAATGCTAAGATAAAATATTAAGAATTCGGAATTAAAATTATTAAATTTCTTAACATTAACTAATATAAACTCTATGACTAAATATTTAAAAAAATAAAAAATTCGAAATTACGATTATTAAAATTTTGAAATCTTAACTATACCAACTCTAAAACTAAATATTAAGAAAATTAAAAATTCATAAATAAAATTTCTAAATTTCTAAAATCTTAATTAATACAAATTCCAATTCTTAGACAAAATATTAAGTAAAAATTAAAATTAAAATATTAAGTTTCTGAAACCTAAATTAATATCAACTCTAAAAGTAAATATTAAGGAAAATAAAAATTCAAAATTAAAATTATTAAATTTCTGAAAGACTGTGTAGGAGATCCCATGTTAATTGAAAAATACAATAAATTCTCATGTTAACTGAGAAAAAATTCTCATGTTAAATGCTGCCATTTCTGAACATAATTGCAGTTGACTAAGAAAGAGCACCTCATAGCATATCAGGTCTCAGGTATGCTCTAGTTCATATTATTTCCTTTTTTAGAGAAACTAGACAAAATCTTGCCTCGTGTGTAAGGTGCAATACCATTGTTCAGCAGAGATAATAAGGTGCAGATCAAAAGATGGATCTGTTTGCATGACCAGCTTTGTCCTTTTCCTTTTTGTTTTTTTTTTTCTTCTAACAGTCAAATGAAGAGAAGTTAACCATTGATGCTCTGAAAACATGTAGCTTACTCCATGCAATCTGATATGACCAGGATATGTATTTCACCAAAGGATAAAGGAAGGGGCAGCTCATCCATCTTGTTGTGCATCTCCCAAAAAAAATGATTACCACCAAGGTGCCTCATCTACCTGAAATTTAAGTTCAAATTAGCCTAGTCAGTCAAGCAATTTTTAGCAACAGAGCAAGTTAAAAGTCGATAATGAAATTGCATAATCAGGATAAGTAAAATGTCCAACAAACTGTACTGGAGAATTACCTTAAGATATGATTTCCATCAACCAATCCACCTTCCTTGTTAGTACATTTGTTGTTTGAAAATGTTGTCGCCGATGTTTAACAAACATCTCCAATAACAAATATATAGCAACAGAGCAAGAAGTATTCTACATCTGCAAAGCAAATTAGCTTGACTAACATAATCGACGCACGCATGGACCTGCAGGCAGCATGTGCAAATAACATTAATTAGGAAATTCCAAGTAAAACCAATCTCAAAAATAGACGTAGAAAACAACAACTCCTCACCAGCACATGAATGGCTTTTGCTAGTTTTCGGAGATGAAGAGGAAACCCTCATCCCCCAAAACCATCCCTGCTTAATCAAAAACAGTTACATGAGGGATATGGGAGATGAGGTGCCAATCCTTCCCTTTCCCTGTCTTGCAGCGCTTCTGCAGGTCAGGGCAGTCCATGATGGTTAAATATTGTAGAGCAGTGAGGTCTTTTATCCATTTGGGCAAGGATTTGAGACCATGGCATGAGAAGATGGAAAGGTCTTCAAGGGAGGTTAGGCGGTGCATGGATTGGGGAAGGCAAGTTAGGCCCGGCAAAATTTTGATGTGGAGGGTCTTTAGAGAGCAAAGTTCTCCCAAGGTTTCCGGCAGTTGAGCACAGTTGTCTATAACTAGGCCTTGGAGTGAGGTGAGGTGCCCCATCGATTGGGGGAGGCTGCTCAGTTTATTGCAGCTATGGATGCTCATCTCTTCAAGAGAGCGGAGCTCCCCCAGGCCTTCCGGAAGTTGGGCAAGGGCATCACAGTAACTTATTTCTAGGCTTCGGAGTGAGGTGAGGTGCTCCATCGATTGTGGGAGGCTGATCAAATGGTTGCAGTTCCAGATATCAAGAGACTGTAGAAAGCGGAGTTCCCCTAGCCACTCCGGCAGCAAACAAAGAGCAGAGCAGCTTTGGATGTGAAGCTCTTGGAGAGCAGTGAGGTTCCGGATGCTCTCTGGTAACTGTATCAGCTCATCGCAGGAGACAAGAGTCAATGATTTGAGTGTAGTGAGGTGCCGCATCGACTCCCACGCAAACGCCCTTGATGGTGACGTCACCCGCAGCTCCTTAAGAGAGGGCAATGCTACCACTGAACTGCAAGCGGAGGATGACGAACTTGGTGGTACCAGCAACTTCTCGTCGCACTTTCTTAAAATTAAAGTTTCCAACGATGGCGGCAAGCATGGCTTCACCTTCAATTTTGGGCAATCATCAATGCTTAATCTGGAAAGGCGAGGGAAACTAATTTCCACGTCATCCAAAGCTTCCAAACTAGGCATTTGCTTGATATATAAATCCACCAATGCAGGAAAGGGTCCTACACAAATACTTCCAAGAGCAGGCATTCGTTCCAGCTGAAGGAGATTCAAGGATGGCAGCTCGACGAGTTCCGCTATTTTCTTCAAGTTTGGGAAACCTGCTAGCCTCAGCCCGGTCAAACATGGGAAACGAGGAAGAGGTACATCAATTTGTTTTATCATCTTTTCTTCCAAGGAATGACCAGCAGCATGATTTTGGTGCATCATCCATTCTGGGAATCGCTCACTTGGAAAACCACAAATCTCAAGCTCTTTAATCCCAGATGATGGTTCAAGACAGTGAAGCACATCCAGCCCATTTCCAACACTAAGCTCATCATTATTACGCCAATTCTGTTGCCACTCAAGTTTCAAGCTTTGTATTCCATTCTTTTGTTTCAAGCATGCCTTTAGTGCATCATTCGGATCCTTCACATACACGATATTCCTAATTGTTAGTTCCCCCTTGATCCTTTCTAGATTTCCAAGCTCTGAAATTCTTGCAGATTTTTTGTCCTCTCCTACAACAAATAATCCCAATTTTTGTAGTCGAGTGAGCTGTCCGACCCCAACCGGCATGCCACACAATGTGTCACAGCTTTCTAGATTCAAAACTTCAAGCTTCTTCAAGTTCACTATGCCTTCAGGCAACTCCACTAGGTTTGAGCAATACCCAAGGTCCAAGCTTCTTAGACTTTTATTTCCACCAATAGAGTCTGGCAACACTGTAAGATTACGGCAACGACTAAGATCAAGACTTGAAAGCATGCAACAATCACCAATAGAGTCTGGCAAACTCTTTAGAGAATAACACTGTGACAAGTCAAGAGTTCTTAATTTTTGTAGTTTACCTATAGATTTAGGTAACTCATAAAGATTCATACTTTTCAAACGAAGAGCTTGCAAGTTCCAAATATTAGAAATGGCTTCGGGAAGTATTTCACATCTGAGTCCTGAAATGTCAAGGTACCTTAGACTTTTTAGCTCTAGCATGGGAACAGGTATTGATTTCATAGGAAAATCATCCATAATAATGCTACGCAAGTGTTTTGCTTTCTTGAGTGCATTTCCAAACGTGAAATCACCTCTTCTCACATCCATAGCACGTGCCTTTTTAAGAGAATTTTTGGATGGAACAACATTTCTTGTATCTTCGGTCAATGAAAAGTATCTGCTGCTCTTTGTAGAACTTGTTGCCTTATCTGGCACAACAAGTGAAATTTCATTACTTATAATAGAACGGGCAAGATCATGAACCAAATCATGCATCCTGCAAGTCACATCCCCATCATATGCTTCATTCACATCTTGTAGAAAGGACATTTGCACAAGAGAATTAAAGCTCTCATTACCAACATTCTCCAACTGTTGAGCCCCATCAATTGAAGTGATCATATCATGAGCAATCCATAGGTCAATCAATTTTGTTTTATCAATTCTATGACCTTTAGGAAACACTGAACAAATCGTGAAGCACTGCTTTAAATGAGGTGGTAGGTGGAAATAGCTCAATTTTAAAGACATCATAACCTTGTTCCCTTCGGTTGTGTGCCTCCATATATCACTATCTCTCACTGCCATCCAACCATTTTTGCTTGCTTTTGAGGACAAGATGCTCCCTAGAGCTTTCACAGCTAATGGTACACCCCCACACTTGTGCAAAATTTCTTTGCCAATTTTAACAAGTTCTGGATCTGATTCTTCACTAGCAATTCGAAATGCCCTTGGCTTGAACAGAGTCCAACTGTCGTCATTTGATAAGGGTTCCAATTTGTGTCTGAAGATGCTATGCATCTTTATGGCAACATCTTCATCTCGTGTTGTTACTATGATCTTGCTTCCATTTTCACAAACATTTAAAAGAGAGTTAAACTTCTCCCATTCATCTGAACTATGAGCCCAAACGTCATCCAACACAAGTAAGAACTTTTTCTCTTTTAGCTCCCCCTTTATTTTTGCACCCAAAGGATCCAACTCCTCAATGTCTGGTTTTCTGCCAGTGACAGATTCAAATAATGCTTTCATAAGCCTTCTAGTATCAAACTTTTCAGATACATAGATCCACATTCTCAAGTGAAAATGTTTCTGCACAATGGCTTCATCATTGTAAACTAATTGGGCCAAGGTAGTCTTACCCAATCCACCCAGACCAAAGATTGAAATGATTGAGACCTTCTGCAGGTGGCTATCACTTTTAACAACTTCCCTTATAATTTCTTCCTTATCCTTTTCTCTTCCAAAGATTTTTACTACATCAGTACTAGACATGGTCATACGATCATCAGCTGTATTTTTGTCAAGCTTTTTCTCAAAATGGAAATTGGTCCTCTCTTTTGCAAGTGCATCAAATCTCCTATTGAATTCCTTGATCTTGTTAGCCAATTTGAGTCGGGAAACTGGATTATATTCCAAGAAACACTGATTGACCTTACTGCACAAGTGATTCTTAATTAATCCATGTTGCCCAACCTTTATCTGAAGCTCATTCAATAGATCATCAACATCATAGGCGACATCCTGAACTTTTTTCAACCAATTGGCTAGTTGTGGATCTCCTATTGCTTGCTCTTCGGCAGCATCCAGCCCATCTTTTATTGTTGACATGACACTTCTCAAATCATTCAAACTGTCAGCGACACCCCATATCATTCCAAATTGTTCAATAATCTCAGGACCCAACTTGCTGAAGGCAATATTAAAAAGCCCAGATGCTACAGATACTATATCCATTGCCCCTCTCTGTTGTTAATACAAAGCTTGCTTGTGATTGAGGCTGCTCCCTTCACCGATCCAGATACTAATGCAGTCCAGATGCTATATTATAAATAAGTGTGTATCAAACAAGAGGGAAAATAGCAACAAAAAAACTTGTATACGAGCAGCTGAAACTAAATCACACAGCACGGACAAAACACAGATAATTTTTATATAATTCAAAAGTTTATACCAGAAATCTCCTAGTTGCTAAGTACCTTATGCGAGTGAGAAAACAGCTTATGATATGTGAGCCAACTCCAGCTGGACTGAGTTTTGCTTTGGCTTGACTCGAGATAAAGGTGGATGAATAACCATATAAATTCCGGTTGGGTGATTGAAAGTCTTGCTTTAGCTCACTGAGAGTTTTGTTTCACATCGGAGTGTGTGAATCTGGGTTAGACAAGTGACTACTGTTGGTTTAACTATTCATCTCTGAATAAATCTATGTGAAACTCCATCTTACTGTGCATAAGTTAAGTCCCGTATCGACACTTCCGTCTAATGATGTTTAACTAATATATGACTCTCTACATCAAACTATGCCAACTAAGTTAACTAAAAATAAGACCAAAGTATTTGTGTAGATTGGGAGTTATAAATATTATAAATGACACAGACAATGCCCTGTCGAAGTGTTGGTGAAACCTTGCAAGTTAGATCTTGCATGGTTGAACTTTGATAATCTTTTGCATAAGGGATTGGAAGGACCAAGGTAACTTATAACCTTTTTTTCTTGAGAAAATTACATAAAATTCCCTACAAGTCATGGGATTTCACAAATTCTCTAAAGAGTTTTATTTTTTGACACATTCACCACCTTACAAAGTATCAAATTATGTTGAAATCATCCTTATCATCATACTTTCCCTAGTTTGGACGAGAGGTCAAAACATAGCACTTAAGTGACTACATATCGTGAGGGACGCTCACAGAAAACTCACTTTATAATTTCATTAGTCATAACTCATAATTTTATTAGTTTGAATGGAAACTCATGAATCAAGACCTAGTTACGCTAATTCACAGGAGATTTTTCAATCAAACTAAAGAAATTATGGCATGGCGTGAATTCCCTGCGCGAGCTTGCATTCTATCCAAACTCCAAACTAACAAATGTATGAATTGGGGGGCTAAGGGGCACACCAACCTACTTGTAAGGAAAGTATAAAAAGAGAAACGGAAAATTGGCTATTGACACTTTAAAAGATGGTGCATTTAGAAAATAGCAAACTAATAATTGAGATTTAACATACTGTTTTATGACTAATATTATTTGTTTTGTAGTACCTTATAAATATGGAGTGTTTTTCGATGTTATTTTCCAAATGTAGCGAGTTTAGAACGTTCAATAGTCAATTTTTCAACAAAAAAATAATAATTTTTCCTTTTTTCTGCACTTCAGTTTTTTTGTTTGCACATATTTCGCATATACCTATCGCTTATGACCAGTGTTTACAACAACTATTGTATACAACAAGGAAGTTCGGAGTGTAAAAGACGATAAATGATCTGACCTGAGAAATGATTGTGTTGTAGATCTTCGCTCCTCTTCAAAAAGCAAGCCTTTTTCGAAACAAAGATTGCTTATTTTCCAATGTAACTAAAGATCGAGAGCAACAGAACAAACTAAGCCAAAGAAAGCTGTGCAACTTCAATCGATGAAAAGAAGAATTGCCGTGTCCTTACCCGATCAAGGACAGGTTGAACCAACAAGCTATTTGCCTGCGAAATTAAATAAAAACAAACAGATTGTTGAAACAAAACAAACCACGAACCATAACATAAACAAGGAGAAAACTAAAACAAGTATTGGCTTAGTTAAGTACCGATCGGTTGCTCGGATTGACTGCTTGCTTACAGTTACAGAAACCTGGATGAACTGATTAAGAGGAGGAACTGAGGAATTAAATCACGCGTAACCAAAATATGACGTTCCATTATCCTCTCTAATCATATGCAAGGCAGGCGAGCTTGTTTGTGGAGTTTTTGATGGAGTAAGAATGATGGCAAAGAATAATTAGTAGCTGAGCAGCACACCAGATGATGCTTCACTTTATCACTATAAAGAACTCAAATAATAAATATATCATTGTAAAACTCTAAAGTATGAAAATATCATTATAAAACAATAGTATTTATATTTATGACACTCTTGTCTATTTTAAGACACTAATGATTTAAAAGAAATTCAGATTTTTAAATAATCCTAACTACTCTTACGGTAATTTCCCAAAACCCCACTCCTCCCAAATCTCCAAATTTTTTTAAATAAACCAATATAAAAAAATAATTGCGAAAATAACCACCAGTTTAACAAATTTACAAAAATGGCCTGATTGAGTCCAATAAATCAATTATCGCGGCTATGATACGCGATAGAAACTATAAATCGTGCAATGAAGTTTTTCTCCTCTTTTCCATCTTTTTCATTTCCAAACCGAGACAGAAACAATAAATTGCATTTCTGTCGCGTCTCTCATCTGCGAAAAACACAAGTACTCACAAAAAATTGATTTTTTACTTTCTGTCATGCCTACATAATGCTACAAAAGCTTTGCTTACCGTCATGTCAATGTTTGACCTTTTTCGCAAACTGGAGGCCCAAAAACTTCTGTCGCACAATGGAGGCGCGAATGATGCTGCTCGATATTCTGTCGCGTTCTGGATACACAATTAAATGATCTGGTGGATTAGTTTCACAATTTTATTGGACCTGATTTATTGGATCTTCAATTTATAAGCTAAATAAGCCCTATGCCATAAACTTCAGTTTATATAAGACTTCTAAAAAAAAAGACTTATGTTTATAAAATTAACTTTGAAATAAGATAAATATTTGACAACATATTCAACTTATAAACACAAAAACTAGAAATGAGACAACAGGCAAACACCCGAACTATTTATTCTCTGCTACATACAACAGTTGTTACAATTGATAGTCTTTTCTTAAAGAAACAAGAAAACGGATCAAGTATTTGCTCTAATTTTTCATGATGTGTAGACAGATTTTTTCTTTTCTTTTTTCAATTCTCAGTTTATTTTTTATTCCTTTGCAGATCTTTCGTATTTATCATGTATGATCGGTGCAAACTGCATACAACAATTATTGTATACAATAAGAAAGATTGGGTGTACCTGGTAAATATTTGTGTCGTAGATCTTGCAAAGTAAGGTTACTTTTCTTTTTTTTCTTTTTCTCTTTTTTTTTTTTTTTTGATGTCACTAAAGATGGTGAGAAGCAAACACGAAACTCTCCTGGCGCACAACTTCAGATGATGAGAATAAGAACTGGAATTGTTTGTGTCGTAGATTTTGCAAAAGCAAGGTTGCTTTTTTTCTTTTTTTTTTATGTCAGTAAAGATGGTGACAAACAAAAACGAAACTCTGCTGGCGCACAACTTCAAATGATGAGAATAAGAACTACCGTGTGCTCACCAAGAAGCTATTTGCCTGCAACATTAACCAAAACAAACAGATTGTTGAGCAAAACAGGAAACATAAGGAAAGAGGGGGAAAAAGAAGCAAAAAGAGGAGAAAAAGAAAAATAAAGAAGTATTAGCTTGAGAAAATACCGGTTGGGCGCTTTGGGTTAATGAATTGATTAAGAGAAGGAACTGATCGAGGAATGAAATGGTTTTGGATGGATGGAATGCAAGAGATTTTTAGATCTAGCGAACAATAATGACGTTACATGTCACCATGGTGGATAACGTCAAAGCATCCACCAATCATATTGCTCCTCTGTGGACAAATGCAGAGGAGAATCTTTCCCGTGTATATCTTTCACAACAGGGTTTTCTGATTTTTTTTTTTTTCCGTCACTCTCCTCCCACTTATAATGCAGGAGTAATCAATTTTATATCATTGTCTAAATTACAAATTTAATAAAATATTATCAATTGTCCTATAAATATATGTACTCAGCTCTAGACCCATATATCATATTTGAATAAATAGAGATATTTTGTTAAATTAACACTTTTATAATAATATAGAGCTAATTATTCTTGTATGAATGTTTGTAAACACAAATTAAGGACATGTTCAAGAAACCCTGGATTATAGTCAAATCCAGGCAAAGTAATTTCTATCAACAAAAAATATTCTAGCATACTGAAAAATATGTTTAGGTGGTCCATAGATTGCAAAATTTCTAACCTAATTACATAGGAAGGGTCTATAAATAATAAAAGAAACTCTCCACCAAATTATATTTTGGAAAAATTTACAAACCACCAACTCATCTCAATTCTCACATACACCACACGAAATTTTGTTATACTTTACTCCCCACAAGTATTTTTTTTCATTTAGAAAACCCTTAGTTACTATTTGTTCATCATTAAGACTTAGCAGGTAAGGATTAAAAAATTGTTAAAATACATGTCTATTGGGCCATTTTATTTTAATTCACTTAACATTGTCCATTTGCTCTTGAATAAAAAAAACATGATCATAAAAGGGTGTAAGCACATAAACGGCAATTCAAGTAACTGAATTAATCATTTGACATTAATTTTCGACCATTTCTAGTATTCATGCTCGACTCGAGAAGAGGCTAACGCCTGATGTTGGCACAACCGTTGACCCAGGAAGTTTACTAACGTTTGGTATTTCGAAATCGGCAAGAAAAATTTAGTCCCAATTTGACGTTTTTTTGGTTGAGGTGTGTGAATTTATTTTCGTATTACAGGTGACATTCACTTAGCAATTGAAAAATAGTTGTGGATGCGCCGGATGAAACCGAAAGAGTTGGGGAAGGATAAAGACTAAGTATCAACTGCAAATGAAGAAACAAGATAGCAAGTTCTGCGGTTCAGCAGAATCCACTAGAATCCATTCACCCTCCCGGGGTAAAAAAAAAGAGATGCACTGAGTCTTCCTTTTGAATAAGATTTGGTGCTATAGCTCTCAAACAGGAGATAGATAAATGTGTAATCACCTAGAAATACAATAAAACTAGCAATTTAGGAAGTGAAAAATACATAAATATACATATGACAATCACTTCTCAATGACAAAAACTAATTATGATGTAATTATAAGTAAACAACACATAGTGAAATATATGAGTAACATACTTCATTTTGTTAATGAATGTTGAGTTAAATTGATTTTGAAGAGATAACACATAAGTATTCTTAGACTATTCATAATTGAAATGTTAGTGTGAGATACAGATTACAAGATTTTTATTCTGAAGAGGAGTCGAATCAAATATGTTGAATCCGATAATATAAGATTATGTAATATATACAAATAGTTCATCAAATATTACAAGACTTAGTTTGTTTTTAGAATAATTGCTTCCGTAGTATCACTTATTAAAAGAAAATTGCAGCAGATAACTTTGAATAAAACCAGCACGAAAGTTACTGCTTCTCAATGGCAATGCGACGCTGGAGGAAATGGCATGCTTTGCATTGTTCTCTGGATCGGACTTTTCTTGAGAAGTAGAGACCGGTAGCATGAAGCCTCAAGTTCCTTGTCTACTATTTTTCATCCCATGCATATCTTTTTATGATGATTGACGGGCTAATCCAAACATCTGCAGTCATATATCAGTAATTAGCAGTACACAATCATCAAGAATTAAAAAGTGCATGTCTATTTCTTCATATCTGTCAGTAGATATGTTATTCAAACATTTTAACCACTATCCAAGCTATTCACGTCACAATTGAATAGATGCAAAATATGCAAGTAGTTATTGCTATCATAGTATTCTACCATGAAATTTTGTGAGATTTTATAATGAATAGTCCTTCATGTCTTATAATTTTTCAAAATTTTTAAAAACTTGAAAACCTACAAACTCGTTATGTATGATAACTACTATTTGCAATACCAAATCTGTTTCAATACATGAATCTATGTATCTTTCTCTCTATCTACCTACATATTACTAATTATAGACTTTACAAGAACTCTCACTTTAACCAAAAAATCAAAAAAAAATTCATATTCATCGAGAAAAACAAAACATATCTGACAATCCATTTGGTTGAGCCTAATAATAACGAGTCAAATTTAAGAAATACAATGGTAAGACAAAATAATAAAAATTCGGATTAAAATTACTAAATTTCGTAACCTTAATTAATACAAACTCTAAAACTAAATATTATAACATAAAAAATTCAAACTTCAAATTATTAAAATTTTGAAATCTTAACTAATACCAACTCTAAAACAAAAATTAAGAAAATTAAAAATTCAGAACTAAAATTTTTAAATTTCAGAAATCTTAATTATTACAAATTCCTAGACTAAACATTAAATAAAATATATAATTAAAAATTAAAAATATTAAAATTTTGAAACCTAAACTAATACCAAATCTAAAAATAAATTTTAAGGAAAATTAAAATTATTAATTCCAGAAAGACTCTGTAGAAGTTCCCATGTCAATTGAAAAATACAATAAATTCCCATGTAAATTGAGAAAAAAAATATCTGACTATCTATTTGGACCCCAGTATTAACAACTAAGATTTACGAAAAAAACCTTTAACTAATACAACTCTAAGAAAAATATTAAGAATTCAGAAAAATTATTAAATTTATGAAATCTTAACCAATACAAACTTTAATACTGAATATTAAGGAAATTAATAATTTAGAATTAACATTATTAAATTTTTAAAACTTTAATTAATTCAAACTATAAGACTAAATATTTAGGAAAATAAAATGTTGGAATTTTCAAAATAAAAGCTCACATTAACAAAAAAAAAATACAAGAAATCCACATCATCTATTTGGTGGATATCAATTATAACGGTTAAGATTCATGAAATAAATCTTTAGCTCATATAGGAAGACATGATATTTAAAATTCAGAATTAAAATTATTAAATTTCTTAAACCTTAACTAATACAACTTTTTAAGTTTAAATATTAAGTAAAATTAAAAATTATTAAATTACTCAAATCTACTAAATATTAAAAAATCAAAAATTCAGAATTAAAATTATTAAATTTCAGAATTAAGAGATATGCTATGTGTTTTGGATACAATAAATTGTTTCTCTTAGTCAGATATTTGCATGCACATTCTGTTTTTATATATTTTTTAAAATAAATTAGTTTCTTATATGTATATTTTAGAGAATCATCCAATGTTATACATGCATGGTTAATTTGATTAGAATAATTAGCCATAGTAAATTTTGATAACAAATAGAAGTACTAAAAATAATATACGACATGCTTTCAATGGAGCATTAGTTACCCTACATGTCCAAACTGTGTCCAAAGTTGCATATGTTGGCATATGTATCTTTGTTTGAACTTGCTGAAACTAGGCATTTTGTTTCTCAAAGCAATGTTCAATAATTAAAAAACTATAGGGAACTATATAGTCATAAAAATAATAAATAAGATGATAAACACATAAACCAAACAAACCCTAAAAAGAAACCACAGGTAATAATTATTTACTGGTTATACCTAAAGCACAGATGACATCGGCTATTTTTTTAATTAGAATGTAAAAGAACACTCTATGCTTGAATGCCCTTAGATTTTCGTGGATGGAGCAAAGCCCTTCCTGGCAAAGGCAGGAGCATTTTTATTTTTATTTTCTTCCTCACCTCTCTTAGTATTGTCAAATTCCTGAAGTACTTATATTGTCAATTTCCCGCACTACTTATCCTTCAGTGCTATTGCCCCTCTTATCCAACAGCATGCTGGATACTGGGTTTGCTCCAAAAAAAAAATTGGAAGAAAGTTGGAAAGTAAATTATGCAACTACCTTTGTATATAGTTCCCACTTCCACTTGCTTGTTGAAGGCCTCCGCATTAGCGATGGAACTAACATCTGCAAAAAGATATCCTTTGGATAATAGTTTCATGGATATTCAGCTCCAGGTGTGTACCTAAAATTTTCCCACAAGAAAAATGAATTAAATGCATGCACAAGCTCATGTCAACTTGAAATTCTTTTGGCAAATTATTAAATAAGAGATTTGGTATAACCTTTGCCATCACTTTCCCCTTTTCTTGCTTTGGCGGAGCAGTATTCACTTGATAATACTGTCATTTCTGAACATAATTGCTGTTCACTAAGAAAGAGCACCTCCTACCATATCAGGTCTCAGTTATGCTCTAGTGCATATTATTATTTCTTCAGAGAAACTAGACAAAATCTTGCATTGTATGTAAGGTGCAATACCATTTGTTCGGCAGCAATACTAAGGTGCAGATCAAAAGATGGATCTGTTTGCATGACCAGCTTTGGCCTTTTCCTTTTCGTTTTTTTTGTCTAACAGTCAAATGAAGACAAGTTAATCATTGGTGCTCTGAAAACATGTAGCTTACTCCATGCAATCTGATATGACCAGGATATGTGTTTCACAAAAAGATGAAGGAAGGGGCAGCTCATCCATCTTGTTATGCGTGTCAACCCAAAAAAAAATGATTACCACCAAGGTGCCTCATCTACCTGAAATTTAAGTTCAGATCAGCTTAGTCAATCAAGCAATTTTTAGCAACAAAAGCAAGTTAAAAGTCAATAATGAAATTGCATAATCAGGACAACACAAAGACCAACAAACAAAACTAGAACTTTCTCAGCAAAAAAAGAAAGTAAATTGGAGAATTACCTGAAGATATGATTTCCATCCACCAGTCCACCTTCCTTGTTGGTACATTTGTTCATTGAAAATGTTGTCGCCGATCTTTACAGAACATCTCCAACAACAAATATATAGTAACTCAGCATTCCTATCATTCAGCGGTCTTCCACAGTATCTTCATTTGTGTGGATCGGGTACTTTTTTTTTTTATACAGTAACTCGAATCCTTAGCACGCAGCAGTTTCTCATTAGATGTTCATTTATATGGAGTTTTTTTTTTTTTTCATTTTTTCATTTTTTTTCTATTTTTGATTTTTTTTTTCGTTTTTTTTTCTCTAAACATGGAACTAGATTTCTGATGTATGTACATCCAAGTATGAAAGAACATCATATCAAAAGAATTAGGAAATAAGATGGTTAACTTTTGACTAACATGATCGACGCACGCAGGGACCTGCAGGCAGCATGTGCAAATAACATGAATCAGGAAATTTGAAGTAAAACGAATCTGAAAAATAGAGGCAGAAAACAACAACTCCTCACCAGCACAAGAATGGCTTTTGCTAGTTTTCGGAGATGAAGAGGAAACCCTCATCCCCCAAAACCATCCCTGCTTAATCAAAAACATTTACATGAGGGATATGGGAGATGAGGTGCCAATCCTTCCCTTTCCCTCTCTTGCAGCGCTTCTGCAGGTCAGGGCAGTACCTGATGATTAAATTTTGTAGAGCAGTGAGGTCTTTTATCCCTTTGGGCAAGGATTTGAGACCATGGCACCCTGTTATTTTTAGTCTTCGGAGTGAGGTGAGGTGCTCCATTGATTGAGGGAGGTTGCTCAGTTTATCGCACCAACTTATTCTTAGTCTTCGGAGTGAGGTGAGGTGATCCATTGATTGGGGGAGGCTGATCAAACTATTGCATTTAAAGATTTCCATCTCTTCAAGAGAGCGGAGCTCCCCCAGGCCTTCCGGAAGTTGGGCAAGGGCATCACAGTCGTGTATTTCTAGGCTTCGGAGTGAGGTGAGGTGCTTCATCGATTGGGGGAGGCTGATCAAACTATTGCATGTAAAGATGTACATCTCTTCAAGAGAGCGGAGCTCCCCCAGGCCTTCCGGCAGTTGGGCAAGGGCATCGCACGAACTTATTGATAGTATTCGGAGTGAGCGGAGTTCCCCTAGCCACTCCGGCAGCATACAAAGAGCAGAGCAGCCTTGGATGTAAAGCTGTTGGAGAGCAGTGAGGTTCCGGATGCTCTCTGGTAACTGTATCAGCTCATCGCAGGAGTCAAGACCCAATGATTTGAGTGTAGTGAGGTGCCGCATCGACTCCCACGCAAACGCACTTGATGGTGACGTCACCCTCAGGTCCTTAAGAGAGGGCAATGCTACCACTGAACTGCAAGCGGAGGATGACGAACTTGGTGGTACCAGCAACTTCTCGTCGCACTTTCTTAAAATTAAAGTTTCCAACGATGGCGGCAAGCATGGCTTCACCTTCAATTTTGGGCAATCATCAATGCTTAATCTGGAAAGGCGAGGGAAACTAATTTCCACGTCATCCAAAGCTTCCAAACTAGGCATTTGCTTGATATATAAATCCACCAATGCAGGAAAGGGGCCTACACAAGTACTTCCAAGAGCAGGCATTTGTTCCAGCTCAAGGTAATTCAAGGATGGTAGCTCGACGAGTTCCGCTATTTTCTTCAAGTTTGAGAAACCTGCTATTATCAAACTGGTCAAACATGGGAAACGAGGAGGAGGTACATCAATTTGTTTTATCATCTTTTCTTCCAAAGAATAACCAGTAGTATGATTTTGGTGCATCATCCATTCTGGGAATCGCTCACATGGAAAACCATAAATATGAAGAGATTTAATCCCAGATGGTGGTTTAAGACAGTCAAGCACATCCAGCCCATTTTCAACACTAAGCTCATCATTATTACGCCAATTCTGTTGCCACTCAAGTGTCAACCTTTGTATTCCATTCTTTTGTTTCAAGCATGCCTTTAGTGCATCATTCGGATCCTTTACATACACGATATTCGTAATTGTTAGATGCCCCTTCATCCTTTCTAGATTTCCAAGCTCTGAAATTCTTGCAGATTTTTTGTCCTCTCCTACAACAAATAATCCCAATTTGTTTAGTCGAGTGAGCTGTCCAACCCCAGCCGGCATGCCACACAATGTGTCACAGCTTTCTAGATTCAAAACTTCAAGCTTCTTCAAGTTCACTATGCCTTCTGGCAACTCCACTAGTTTTGAGCAATACCCAAGGTCCAAACATTCCAGATAACTCAGTGTTGTGATACTTGATGGTAACCTCTCGATATTAGTACGCACCAGCCTCAATATTCTTAGACTTTTATTTCCACCAATAGAGTCTGGCAACACTGTAAATTTATAGCAACTACTAAGATCAAGACTTGAAAGCATGCGACAATTACCAATAGATTCCGGCAACACTGTAAGTCCATAGCAACTACCAAGATCAAGACTTGAAAGCATGCAACAATCACCAATAGACTCTGGCAAACTCTTTAGATGCTAACACCCTGACAAGTCAAGAGTTCTTAATTTTTGTAGTTTACCTATAGATTTAGGTAACTCATAAAGATTCATACTTTTCAAACGAAGAGCTTGCAAGTTCCAAATATTAGAAATGGCTTCGGGAAGTATTTCACATCTGAGTCCTGAAATGTCAAGGTACCTTAGACTTTTTAGCTCTAGCATGGGAACAGGTATTGATTTCATAGGAAAATCATCCATAATAATGCTACGCAAGTGTTTTGCTTTCTTGAGTGCATTTCCAAACGTGAAATCACCTCTTCTCACATACATAGCACGTGCCTTTTCAAGAGAATTTTTGGATGGAACAACATTTCTTGTATCTTCGGTCAATGAAAAGTATCTGCTGCTCTTTGTAGAACTTGTTGCCTTATCTGGCACAATAAGTGAAATTTCATTACTTATAATAGAACGGGCAAGATCATGAACCAAATCATGCATCCTGCAAGTCACATCCCCATCATATGCTTCATTCACATCTTGTAGAAAGGACATTTGCACAAGAGAATTAAAGCTCTCATTACCAACATTCTCCAACTGTTGAGCCCCATCAATTGAAGTGATCATATCATGAGCAATCCATAGGTCAATCAATTTTGTTTTATCAATTCTATGACCTTTAGGAAACACTGAACAAATCGTGAAGCACTGCTTTAAATGAGGTGGTAGGTGGAAATAGCTCAATTTTAAAGACATCATAACCTTGTTCCCTTCGGTTGTGTGCCTCCATATATCACTATCTCTCACTGCCATCCAACCATTTTTGCTTGCTTTTGAGGACAAGATGCTCCCTAGAGCTTTCACAGCTAATGGTACACCCCCACACTTGTGCAAAATTTCTTTGCCAATTTTAACAAGTTCTGGATCTGATTCTTCACTAGCAGTTCGAAATGCCCTTTGCTTGAACAAAGTCCAACTGTCGTCGTTTGATAAGGGTTTCAATTTGTGTCTGAAGATGCTATGCATCTTTATGGCAACATCTTCATCTCGTGTTGTTATTATGATCTTGCTTCCATTTTCACAAACATTTAAAAGAGAGTTAAATTTCTCCCATTCATCTGAACTATGAGGCCAAACGTCATCCAACACAAGTAAGAACTTTTTCTCTTTTAGCTCCCCCTTTATTTTTGCACCCAAAGGATCCAACTCCTCAATGTCTGGTTTTCTGCCAGTGACAGATTCAAATAATGCTTTCATAAGCCTTCTAGTATCAAACTTTTCAGATACATAGATCCACATTCTCAAGTGAAAATGTTTCTGCACAATGGCTTCATCATTGTAGACTAATTGGGCCAAGATAGTCTTACCCAATCCACCCAGACCAAAGATTGAAATGATTGAGACCTTCTGCAGGTGGCTATCACTTTTAACAACTTCCCTTATAATTTCTTCCTTATACTTTTCTCTTCCGAAGATTTTTGCTACATCAGTACTAGACATGGTCATACGATCATCAGTTGTGTTTTTGTCAAGCTTTTTCTCAAAATGGAAATTGGTCCTCTCTTTTGCAAGTGCATCAAATCTCCTATTGAATTCCTTGATCTTGTTAGCCACTTTGAGTCGGGAAACTGGATTATATTCAAAGAAACACTGATTGACCTTACTGCACAAGTGATTCTTAATTAATCCACGTTGCCCAACCTTTATCTGAAGCTCATTCAATAGATCATCAACATCATAGGCGACATCTTGAACTTTTTTCAACCAATTGGCTAGTTGTGGATCTCCTATTGCTTGCTCTTCGGCAGCATCCAGCCCATCTTTTATTGTTGACATGACACTTCTCAAATCATTCAAACTGTCAGCGACACCCCATATCATTCCAAATTGTTCAATGATCTCAGGACCCAACTTGCTGAAGGCAATATTAAAAAGCCCAGATGCTACAGATACTATATCCATTGCCCCTCTCTGTTGTTAATACAAAGCTTGCTTGTGATTGAGGCTGCTCCCTTCACCGATCCAGATACTAATGCAGTCCAGATGCTATATTATAAATAAGTGTGTATCAAACAAGAGGGAAAATAGCAACAAAAAAACTTGTATACGAGCAGCTGAAACTAAATCACACAGCACGGACAAAACACAGATAATTTTTATATAATTCAAAAGTTTATACCAGAAATCTCCTAGTTGCTAAGTACCTTATGCGAGTGAGAAAACAGCTTATGATATGTGAGCCAACTCGAGCTGGACTGAGTGTTTTGCTTTGGCTTGACTCGAGATTAAGGTGGGTGAATAACCATACAAATTCCGGTTGGGTGATTGAAAGTTTTGCTTTAGCTCGACTGAGAGTTTTGTTCCATCTGTGACGTCGGGCCGTATGAATCTGGGTTAGACAAGAGACTTCTGTTGGTTTACCTATTCATCTCTGAATAAGTCTACGTGAAACTCCATTCTAGTGTGCATGAGCTTAGTCTTGTATCGACGGTTCAGGAGATGTTTAACTAATATATGACTAGATCTCTACATCAAACTATACCGACTAAGTTAACTAAAACAAGACCAAAGTATTTGTGTAGGTTGGGAGTTATAAACATTACAAATGAGACTAAAACAACGCCCTGTCCAAGTGTTGGTGAAACCTTGCAAGTTATGAAAATTGATAAATCTTTTGCATAAGGGAATGGAAGGACCAAGGTAATTTACAGCCTATTTTTATTGAGAAAATTACATAAACTTCCCTATAGGTCATGGGAGTTCACAAATTCTCTAAAAAGTTTTATTCTTTGACACACTCACCACCTTATAAAGTATCAAATTATGTCAAAATCATCCTCATCGTCATACTTTAACTAGTTTGTACAAAAAGTCAAAACATAGCACTTAAGTGACTATATATCACGAGGGACGCTCACAGAAAACTTACTTTATAATTTCAGTAGTCATAACTCATAATTTTATTAGTTTGACTGGAAACTCATGAATCAAGACCTGATTACGCTAATCCAGAGGAGATTTTTCACGCAAACTAACGAAATTATGGCATGGTGTGAATTCCCTGCGGACCCTTGCATTCTATCCAAACTCCAAACTAACAAATATATGAATTGGGGGGCTAAGGGGCACACCAACCTACTTGTAAGGAAAGTATAAAAAGAGAGACGGAAAATTGGCTATTGACACTTTAAAAGATGGTGCATTTAGAAAATAGCATCCAAAAAAATACTTCAAGATTGTAGAACACTTCAAAGCAAATAATATTAATTTTAGGACGTTATCATCAAATCATAATCATTAGTTAGACATTTGACATTAATATCCTTAGTTATCTGGTCTTTCTCAACATCTCTGACAAGACTCTACCAATGCTCTCCATCCTTCGGTCACACCACAATTGTTGCGGCCACCTTCACTACTTGCCATATTGCCCTCATAACTTGTCGCCGCATTCCGCCGCATTCATAACCCAGACTCATCTATCTGCGTTGCCCTTCGTCCACGTCACCGAATGACCAAGGATAATAATATTAATCGTCAACCTAACAGTTGTTGGCTAATATTATTTGTTTTATAATATCTTACAATTATAGAGTATTTTTAGATACTATTTCCTAAATGGAGAAAAAGTAATGTAGTTCCCCCTTTTTTCTGCACTTCAGTTTTTTTGTTTGCACATCTTTGACATATATCTATCGCATATGGCTAGTATTTACAACAACTATTGTATACAATAAGGAAGTTCAGAGTGTAAAAAAGATAAATGATCTAACCTAGAAAATTATTGTGTTGTAGATCTTCGCTGCTCTTCAAAAAGCAAGCTTTTTTCGAAACAAAGATTGCTTATTTTCCGATGTAACTAAAGATCGAGAGCAACAGACAAATGAAACCAAAAAAAACCCCCCAACAGACTAAGCCAAAGAAAGCTGTGCAACTTCAATTGATGAAAAGAAGAAGAATTGCCGTGTCTTTACCCGATCAAGGAGAGGTTGAACCAACATGCTATTTACCTGCGACATTAAAGAAAAACAAACAGATTGTTGAAACAAAACAAACCACGAAACATAACAGAAACAAGGAGAAAACTAAAACAAGTATTGGCCTAGTTAAGTACCGATCGGTTGCTCGGATTGACTGCTTGCTTACAGTTACAGACAAGTGGACGAACTGATTAAGAGGAGGAACTGAGGAATTAATCGCGCGTAACCAAAATATGACGTTCCATTATCCTCTCTAATCATATGCAAGGCAGGCAAGCCAAATTAAGAAAGCTTGTTTGTAGAGTTTTGGATGGAGTAAGAATGATGGTAAAGAATAATTAATACCTGAGCAGCACAGCAGAGCTCCCTCCCTTCATCTGCCATGCCAAGTATTAATTGCGTGTTCCCATCCATTCAAAAGGCAAAGCATCCAATGCTTAGACTTGCATGTTTTTTGGTGCTTTTCTGGTGTGGATAAAGGCACAGAGCATCTTTGCTGCTCTCTTTTACAGCATGGTTTGTTTACACATAATGTTCAAAACCAACCGAGTACAACTATTCAAAGATGAGTTGTAGATTCAAGATGATCCAAAACTAGAATCTTTAAACAACACAATTGTTCACCTTGCAACCAATGAGTCCAGAAACGTCTCAAACTCAGGTAAATATGATAGTATCGTATCTGCTGAAGGAGCCGTTGGTGCATTGTATGCGAAATAACCTTGGTTGAAACCAAAAGTTTGTGGTGCTTTTTTAATGGACAAATGCAGAGGAGCATGAAGCATCTTTGCTTGTATCTTTTACAACAGGGCTTGCTGCTTTTCTCTGTGCCTCACCTCACCCCTCCTTTTTCGTTGGAAATTAATGATTTAATAACCTGTTTACAGGTAGTTTTCATAATGTTTGGCTTAGGAGCGGGCTAATTTACATGCTTGGTCTTGTGTCTTTGGGAAGATTTGATTCACTTCACAGAGCGGGATTGCTATCGTAGACGGTAGTACAGCACAGCGACTTACTATTCTACCATTGGACATGGGGTGTACAAACCTGGAGCCCTGTGGGCTCCCAAAGGTGCCCCGTCAGAACGATGGTCGCACAACATATAAGCATGGTAAAAAAAATTAAGATAAAAAGAGAGAGACAAAAATTAGCTTTATAGTACGATAAAATTATCAAATTAATATAATACCATTGGGATTTGAATCCATATATTAATAAAACACTCAATAATATTTTATAAAACTCAACTTTTATAATACTATAAAATTATTCTCTAAAAAAAACTTCATATATTAAACATACTGCTAACTCATGCAACCACATAAACAGTCCATAAGACTAAGAGGCCTTAATTTACAATAATCTTGCATAACAGCTAAAAAAGGATTCTACCGCTAATGTTTACATGAGGTAGTCTAATCAGGCAGCATAACAGCATAAAAAAAGAGGACAAAAGAAATAAAAGGCTCAAACGATCGGAATAGGCATCATCGAAGCTGAAGCAACAACCAACATAAAGATATAAATCACATTGAAAATGTGCATCAATGCATATATTCGGAAGAATTATCAAAACAAGTTGTTCTACAGTCAAGCTGCTTCAATATAGAAATTTCGAGCTTTTTGACAAAATGAAATGATCTACCACCACAGCTTTGCTGTATGTACGGGTGCCAGCATTAACACCTTAGCCAACATCTGAAACAAGCTAGCGAGCATCAAGAAATTCAAGACACAAATCACACTAGAACATATGGTGTACCAAACAAACAAAAAAATCAAATCAGAACTCAATATCAAGAACATACATCGGCTGATTGGCACACAAATAATAGTAACAAATCATACTAGCACTGTTCAACACTAGAGGCTAGCTAGACGCAGCTAAACCACTAGTATATTAAGCTAACCACAGGTGGTAGACTCAGGACTTTCTCAAGATGCTTCCAACATATTGCAATAAAAGAAATAGATATATAGACGAATCCTAGACCAATCTCTCCCAAAACTGATTATCAAAGTATGATTCTTCCAGTAAAAGAAAAGAATAAAAAATATCATGCTAAGATGAGAACCATTGAACTACCACTAAGTTATAAGTACAAGTTAGCACGATTAGAGTCATCTCATACAGACATACACACAACGGCAATGGAAAAATTCTAAGAAAAATTCTAAGAAAAAGAGCCATGCAAAAAGCAAGCAAATCTCGATCCTACCAGAACATTTGCACCCAAATATGCAACCCCAAACTTCCATAGAAAGACTACCCATACACACTACTTAGATGGCTAATCAGTCTGGTGGATAAATGGCTGAAGAGTGAAGAAAACTTTTTTAGAAACATATATACAGCAAAAAAAATAAAACTCCAAAATCCACAGTATCCTTCCAACTTCCGTAGGAAGCTCTGCAGCAATTTGCTGGCATAACAAATTAGAACATGAGCTTGACTCATCACTTTAACTGCTATAAGAATATAGAATGAGCCACTAACTCCAAACAGTAAGATAAGCAATATACATATGTACATTCAATCACAGAATATATGACATAGAATTAAGTGGAAATACCACCCAACAATCTGCTAGTACTTCTAATAGGGCAGATAGAAACCAACCTTAGAATATTTGATCTTACCATCTCAATCTCATTGCTATCATGCAATATGTATGTCCTATTATACCACTAGGATACTGCATTTCATACATCAAGTGTTGTAAACGGCGGCCTCGGCAGCCTCCTAGGTGCCTAGGCGCTCGACGGTGACTGACCGCGGCGATTTTGTCAAAATTGGTAGCCTGGGCGATCGAGTCGCCTAGGCGGTCAAAATCGGTTCTCGGTGGCGCTTGGCGGCGCAAGGCGGCACGAATCAGAGCTAAGCGTAGCTAGGGGGAGGAAGAAAAGGGTTCAAAACCTTACGATGGTTGGGGTAGTTTCTTTTCTCCACTTCTCCCGTAGTCCAGTGTCTCGTCGCTGCAGTTTAGATACGAGTAGGTCTGCCACCACCGCCGAGGAACAAGATCTCCTTCCGTGGTTCCGCTTGTCCGCCGCCGCTGAGGAAAGAGACCTCCCGCCCATCCGCCGTAGCCGAAGAACATGTTTTCTTTCTTCGAGGGAGGCATCGAAGTCTCACACAAGTCAACATATATTAGATTATGTGGATGATAGTATTGAACAAGTAGGGCCAAAACATGTTGTACAAGTAGTTACAGAGAATGCTACAAACATGGGAGCAAAGACATTATTGAAGGAGAAAAGGCCTAATATCTTTTGGAACTCATGTGCAACTCACACCATTAACTTGATGCTAGAAGCTATTGGCAAGTTGGCAAGGTTGAAGAAAACACTTGACCAAGCCAAGACATTTACCATTTTCATCTATTTGCATCATAAGACCTTGGCCTTGATGAGATCATTTATAAAGAAGAGAGATATAATAAGACAGGGAGTACCTAGATTTGCTTCCTCTTTTCTTACTTTGCAAAGTTTGATGGAGAAAAAGACACAGCTAAGGGCAATGATGGGTAGCCTTGCCAACTCAATCCCTCCACCCGTCCGCCGCAGTCAAGGAAGGAGATTTCGCCCGTCCGCCACAGCTAATCCCTCGCTACAATGCTGCCTCCTCTACTACACTTGGGATCATTTGAAGCGATTTTGTGATTGAGTTGCAAAGTGCGCCGATGCAGTGTGATTTTGTGATTTGAAGCCGAGGAAGCGATTTTGTGACTTGTGCTCAGAGCTACAACCCACAGGTCCTTATTCCTTAAGGTTTAAATATATTTTCTCTGCTGCAGTGCTGCCTCCTCTACTCCACTTCTTCAATTCTCCCTCCTCTGCTCCAGTTCTTGTGAATTTCATCACAGTTCTAGTTTCACTACATTTTTTCTTCTGTTTTTATAGAATGTCATCAACAACATCTGCCTCGGTGTTGGGAGGATCATCTGAGAGTTCTAGTCTTAAGAGGAAGTCAAATGATGTAGGGTGGGAGTATGGAATATTAGTTAACCCTGCAAATTTGGATAAAGTGAAGTGTATTTTGTGTGGAAAAGTTGTTTTTGGAGGGGTGTATAGGCTTAAACAACACATTGCTCAAATAGCTGGAAATGTTGCTAAATGTCCAAAGGCTTCACCTGAAGATCAAGCAAAGTGCAAGAACTCCATCAATGAGGCAAAGAACAAGAAGAAAACCAAGAAAGCAGAAGATGAAGAGATTGGGGAAGAGGTGAACATTGATAAAGGGATGGATGATAAACAACTGTAAGAAAATTGGAAGCTCAACACACCGTACTTTAGGCCCAATGGATAAGTTTGCAAATCATATTGGCCTTGAAATTTCTATGATTTCGAAAAAGTTGAAGCGACAACAAAATATTAATGAAGCAATATCTAAGGAGAACCCATCAAACTAAACGATATGTTGCTAGATGGGTGTATGAATCAGGTATACCGTTCAACGCTATCAACAATGATAGCTTCAAGCAAATGGTTGAGGCAATTGGCCGATTTGGACCTAGTTTTATGCCTCCTACTCAATATGAGCTTCGGAAGAAATTGTTGGAGGAGGTGGAAAGAACTAAGACATTATTGAAGAGCCATGAAACAAAAAGGACCATCACTGGGTGCTCCATAATGACTTATGCTTGGACTGATAGAAAGGAACATAATGAACTTGTGTGTGAATTGCAATATTGGAACATGTTTTCTTTCTTCGAGGGGGGCATCGGAGGAGTCTCACACAAGTCAACTTATATTTGATTATGTGGATGGTTGCATTGAACAAGTAGGGTCAGAACATGTTGTACAAGTAGTGACAAACAATGTTACAAAAAACATGGGAGCGAAGATATTATTGAAGGAGAAAAGGTCTAATATCTTTTGGAGCTCATGTGCAACTCACACCATTAACTTGATGCTAGAAGCTATTGGCAAGTTGGCAAGATTTAAGAAAACACTTGACCAAGTCAAAGCATTTACCATTTTCATCTATTTGCATCATAGGACCTTGGCCTTGATGAGATCATTTACAAAGAATAGAGATATAATAAGACCCGGAGTAACTAGATTTGCTTTCTCTTTTCTTACTTTGCAAAGTTTGATAGAGAAAAAGGCATAGCTAAGGGCAATGATGGGTAGCACAGAGTGGGATACTTGCAAGTGGTCTAAAACAGCAAAAAGAAAAGTGACAATGTCTACTATAATGAGTGTAAGCTTTTAGAATGGTGCGTCGTTGTGCCTAAAGGTCTTTGGGCCTTTGGTAAAAGTGCGTCATATGGTTGATGGGGAGAGCAAGCCATCTATGGATTTTTTTTGTACCAAGAACTCCAAGCAAAAACAGAAATCAAGGAGGCTATGAATAATTTGGAGAACTATAAAGCTTTACTTGAAATTATTGATGCAAGGATAAAAGAGAGACTTGATTCTCCATTGCATTTGACAACCTACCTATTGAATCCATATTATAGTTATCATGATCAATCCATTCATTTGGATGAAACTATAATGGATGGGATACTCAATTGTGTTGAAATCTTCTATCATGGAGATTTTGAGAAGCAAAAATCAAGTGATAAATGAAGAGTTGCAAAATTCTTAGGACAAAAGGGGGCTTTTGGTGAGAATTTGGCAAAAACTGGATGTCAAAATTTTAATTTTAATGCAGGTAAACTTGTTTTTAAATTTGTGCTATTTATTGTATGGTTGTTTATAAATATATAATATGTTCATTTGCTGCTATTTACAATTATACAGCTAATTGCGGAAAACTTATGGATGCAATGCACCAATATTGCAAAGATTAACCTAGAGACTCCTCTCTTTGACCACTAGTTCATCTGGATGCAAAAGAAACTGGAACACTTTTGAAGAGGTATTAACATAAATACACTCACATGAATTTTTTTTAGTTTTTACGGCCTCATATTTAATTTAACTCAACTTTATTTTATAGATACATACAAAGAAAAGAAATAGACTAAATGTGAATTGCCTAAACAATCTAGTCTATGTTCAATTCAATACAAAGTTGATGAACAAACAAAAAAAGGGAGAAGGTGAATAATATAGATGTCCTCCTAGATTCGGATGCTACTCATGCTCAGGGATGGATAGTTGATGGCGTGGATGATGATAATGATGAGATTGAGCATGGTATGGGGCTTACATGAAAACTAGTTGATGAAGCATTCAGGCCTAGTTATGTCTTGCGGCATCATAGAAACAATAGAGTGAGAAAACTTTATGAAGATGATTTCAACTCGAATAATTCTGATGATGACATCAATAAGGAAGAGGTTGAATTTGAGTCCGATCAAGAACGAGGACTTCCAAATAAAGTTTATGAAGAGCAAGCACAAGGGGAAGATTAGATATTTATGGGTCTACGATTTTTTCTATCATTAAACTTCTACTTTTGTTTGTTTACTTCGGTGCACAGATGATTAGTTGCTTGTTTGTTTGCTTCATTGCTTGTTGTTTGAGAATTTATTTGTTTGCTTGTTTTGTTATATATACTTTAATGGGGATGACTAGCTATAATAGGCCCCGCCTAGCGACCTAGCGCCAGGCAACCGCCCGCAAGGCGCCTAGCGGCTTCTTGCAGAGCCTTCTTGAACATTGCATACATGACTATACAATCTGGCAATCAGGATGTGTATTTCCTATTTCCTACACAGCTACAGGATTAGGAGCTGCATACCCTGTCGTTCAGCTGTTTCAAAAACATTTTCTAGATAATAAAATGATGCGCAATTTACATCTTGAAAAAAACTTAGACTACAACCAACTTTATGAATCATTGATATCTACAGATACAGGATAAGTCATACTATTGCCACAAGTTACATTATCAATCACAACATCAATTCAAATAAACACGAACAGAAAGTAGATAAGAGCCACAACCATAATAAAGTTTAAAAATATCCTCTTAACATAGGTTAATCATAAAACATATTATAACTTCTTGACAGAGGTGACATAAACAAAATTCATCCATTCCAGAAACTACTCAAATGTCTTATAACATCACCATCGCATCTCACAGATCAAAAGAGGTACGAAACTAAAAGCTTAAGACAGCAAACTAGAGACAAACAGCTAGGTTTTGAACGAAACGATAGATAGCACGAAGCGAATAACAACTCCCTCCCACGATGCACGGAGCTCACCGGTAGGACTTCTGGAACCTGGCGCGAGCACCGCGTCCTCCAAACTTCTTGGGCTCGCAGCGGCGGGGATCGGCGACGAGGAGGGTACGGTCGTAGCGGCCGAAGATGTCCTTGACCTCCTTCTTGGAGGCCTCGTCAACGTACTTCTGGTAGTAGGCGACGAGGGCCTTGGCAATGGACTGGCGGATGGCATAGATTTGGGAGGTCTTGCCGCCGCCGCGGACGCGGATGCGCATGTCGATGTCCTTGAAGCGGGAGCGCCCGGCCAGCATGATGGGCTCGAAGGCCTTGAGGCGCAGCATCTCTGGGCGGATCAGCTCGATCGGCGACCCGTTCACCTTGATCAGCCCGCGCCCCGGCTTGCAGTACGCCACCGCCACCGCCGTCTTCTTCCGGCCGAAGCACTGCACCGTGCCGGCCGGCGGCCGGGTCAGAGCAGCAGCCGAGGACATGATTGCAGTGGTGGTGTGGGGTGGTGCGAGGGAGGACGACGGCTGCGCTACGGTTTAAGGTTGATCTGGGTGGGGAGACGGCGGCGTAGAGAAGAGGGATGGTTTTTATAGGAGAGGCATTCTTAGGGTTTATTGGGTGTGTGTGGTGGGTTTGTGTCAATGACATGTGGGGCCACGAGATAGACGGCCCGGAGGGAGACGGGCCGAGTGGGCCTGGTAGAAATATCTGGCCTTAGATCCAACCCAACTTGAGTTATGTATGGTAAGGCCTAATTCGAGACATAAAAACGCTGTGATAGGACAAGCAGCGAACTAGGGTTTCGGCCCTCATGAACACTACTTGATCTTATCTGAGCGAGCCGTCCGGTGGCGCAGCGGCGGCCGTTGACGCTTCTTCCGCCTCCGCGCCGCCCCAGCGATGGCCGGAAGGTGGCGCGCTTTGTTGGTAGAAGAGAAGCGCCTTTGGCGGCCGCGCTGCCACCGGCGGCACGCAATGACGACTGCCCGCGGTCGGAGCGCGCGCGATGATGGCCGCGCGGGCTCACCCCAACCCAAAAAAAAAAAAGCGAACATTTTTTTCTTTTTTCTTTGACATTTATGTGGTTTGGGTTTTTTGTTCTGTTGGATTTGTTCGTGAATTGTTGTTTTATGGGAGTGATTCTAATGTGCTTGTTATTTTGTATTCTCCTGAGTTTAATGGTTTGGTTTGAGGGCCATAGCAAAGCTAAGTTCTTGCGTTTATTCAGTTTTAGAGTAGACGAAGGTTGTCACTATTTTTTACTGTTATTCTCTCGCATGCTCTGCAATTGTTACTGTGCATGCTTCAATAACCGTATGCACGCTTGATACTTCGAATATGCATGTGCATTTGTGAATCTTGCAGTCTTTTAAAGTTGTGAAAACCTTTTAAGTTGCTGTGAAGAAATTATGAGAAATTTCCAGGTTTATGTGGAAAGATATAGTTGGTATTTCTGTTGCAATGCAATGTGCTGATACCTTGATCACATAGACCAATCTATTCAGAGGCATGCTTTTTGGGAGGCGTCACCTCCAATTATATGGTGCATCTTCTATTGTGTATATGTTCATGTTACCAACTGACTTGCCGATGAAGCAAAAGTAGTAGGGTATGACAAAAATTACACCTTTATTAAGGTGAAGTTGGACAAACTATAATTGTGTATCCTCTTGCCGCGTATGTGATGATACAGGTTGGTTGCTTCAAGGAAGATGAAGGTACTAATTCTGCCTTGATGAAGTTCTAGTTGCATGTGGAATGTATCCATCTGCTATTGGTCTGAAGCCAAACACCATGGAGAAGTGAGAATCATCAAAATAGAATGTCCAGATCTGTCACTCCGCCGCGGCTTTTATTCTCTCAATGGATGCTGATGTGCAAACTCAGTGTGTAAGTATAACTACTATCTTGTAGAGTAACATCTTGGAAGTGTAACAAACAGCACTGCACATGAGTATGAAGAAAGTTGTAATTAATCTGTAAATTAATCAATTCCTTATATGTTACAGTAGCATTCTGGAACATATCACAAGTTATCCTTTTCTTACCCCTTGCCCGTTTTGTTTTCCGATTTAAGAGATACTGGCATTTGACATGGTGCCTTTGCGCGGCTTGGATCATGCTCTTTGCTTTTTCCCCAAAAGCAACATGTTTACACGGTCGCCTACATATTTTTTTCTTCTCAGTTCTTCTGTGCACGGTGCACCCACTTAACTTGAAACGTTGCAGGAATTTTTCAATTTTAAACACGTCGCCTGGAAGGCATACATATGCCAATGTCAGATTAGGGAAGAACCATGCAGTTCGAATTTGCATAAAATTTAATCTGAGCTTTGTTTAACTTTTCCATCCTTGTTAAATTCATTATTTTGATAATAGGAGGCACCCAGTGTGTACAATAGAGCCAAGTCAATTTGATGAAAGTTTAAACAATAGTACAGCTACACATTGTTACGGTAGAATTAGTGTTCGCTAATTGTACCTGGGGGCACATTAAAAACAAAACAAGAAAGAAGTAAACATTTTGACTCATCTCTTGTATCCTGGATTTCTTTATTTCACGTGTACACAGTAAAGATAGCTCCAGTACGCGCTAAGGGCAACAATAAGTAAATAAACAGCAAGATGAACAAAATAAACCAGAATACACGACCAGAACCACTACCGTTCAATCACATTATGCTCAGAAACAAAACTTCACCACCCTTTTGTATAAATATCTGAAATATGTTACAGCACCAACAAGGCTTTGCCTTGCCAGTTTGCTCTTGAACTGGATCGACGAGTCCCAAGTTACGTGTCTTTCTGTGAAATACCCAACGGCCAACCTGAATCTTCATATATATTGCACTCTTCTTTTTGCCAATGTATCTGATTTTGTTCCTGAACCCACACATGCAACTGAGATCAGAGAGCCAGTGTCAGCAAAATGCTGTGCTAGATTAGCCTAAAGACAAGGCGCAGACAGTCAGTCCTTCCTGATTTATTTCCTTCCTCTGTCAAATCTAGAAAATCTCCTAGTCCTATGCACCTTCAGCCGGATCGCTGGTACTTTTCGAGCCAATGCTTGCCAGATCATCTGGACTGCATCATCCTTCTTAGACGGGTACTGGTACTCAAAGTGTTTGTCAACCTCTTTGAGCCTCTCCCACATTCTAGTCCATCGCTGCCTGCTTACACCTCTAATCAGTCTCATCAAGTAACCCTCTTTGATGGCATCAGATGAGCGAACGAAGATGCAGAACTTGGAGTAATCTAGGAGATCCTCATATGGGAGCTCAATGTCATCGCTGATGATTACAGGGACACAGTGGCTTACTATGGCATCAAACAGGCGATTTGAAGAAGGGGTGTCCCCAGCAATGTTTAGGCAAAACTTTGATGAGTGCATTCCCTGGCTGGCCTTGTTGATCCCATGGTCTTGGATGCTTCCAAACGAGAAGTAAACATCCTTTTCGTCTTTGAGCAGATAATACAGCTCCTGCCGGATGTTACCACCCTGAAAAAGAATGTTGTTATATGTTAGCTCAAGTTCACCAGATATGTAATAAGCAATCACCTGATATATCTACATATTTATATTAGCTTTTGAATTAGGATTATATCTAGCTGCTAACAATCAAGGCAGATGCATAAAGTAAGCTCTGATTCCGAGTTAATCAGTTTAGTTACATCAATATTTCAATCATACTTAGCTAAATCTGAGCTTTTCTTAGAGAGATGGAAAATGGAAAGAGTCACTTCTTTTATTAACTACACTCAAATTATTTTTAGCCTATAGGTGCTTTATCAAGAATAGGAATACGTTGAACCACCAATGGTGGTAAATCAGATAAAGTTTCAGATGGCACCAAAATATAATTAGCAAATTTGTCTCTGTTCAGGAGCAACATTTTACTAATTAACTCTAGCAATTGCTATCATCAGGCTCAACTAGAAATTGTGGTACTTTGCAACCTGGTCAAAACACTTGGAAGTTTGAATTCATAAGTACCTCATGAGTTCTAATAAATTTAAAAGAAACAGAACAAGTTTTCTAATAATCTGTCTTAAAGGCATCAGCATTCGGCCATCAAAACAGCACCTTCGCAATAATCCTGACACAGATCTAGTAAGATTTGAATATATATTCACCAGGCGTAGATAACAAATGTGAAAATCTGTGTTTGGACAAGATCATTATACAATTGGAGTGATTTAAGTGTTCAAGTTTGAAGATAGGATTGGTGATTTCAATTGGATTTTATTCCTCTTGGCTAAACCAGATTCAAATTTGACAGTAAGTAAATCCACAGGGAAACGATGGTGGGTGTAACATTTGGGTTCGGCAGGATTTTGAGTGGTGATGTAATATATACAAGAAATTTAAGATGTGCATGATGGCATAAAATGGACAGCCATGACTAGACAGCCAATAGTCAGTGCATTGAACTCGATTTATAGCAGAATTGGTCGCATGGAGGCTGCAACGAGACATTAGGATGAGGTTGAAGTCTATGGAAAGTTGATAAAGATGGCTTCTACTGTTTTCCTTGTTTTGCGGTTGTTCTTTTCACCAAATTCATGTTAAAACTTAAACGTAAGTGAGTGAGTGAAATCAATTTGGATGATCTCTAAGTCAGTCCTTTTGGTACTAGAGCAGCAAAGTTTAGAACTTATTATGTTGGTTATAAAGATAAACATTCATCCTGTAAATATCTCTCATTACTTCATGAAACAAAAGAATTTTTAGTACTACATCACTATGCTATGATTGACATCTTACTAGATATGAATATGACATTGTGATATGCAAACAAATAAGCAAAATTACCTCCTTTCTGTAAATGGCCCCCCGGAAGTACAGCAACGTCTGCCGGTCATCGAACCTGGCCGAATCATTCGCGAATGCCTTCGCCAGGTGCCGGTATGGCGCGATGACATCCTTCTCTAAGCTGGCAACCTTCGGGTGGTACCTCCCGAAGTCCGACAACACAAACACCGCCGGGAACAGCGCCGAACGGGCGTACAGCATGCTGTTGGGGTGGTGCGCCACGATCACGTGGTCCGCCCCCCCGGACCTCTTCCACTCATGCCGAGCCATCAGATACCTCACCAGCTTCTCCTGCAGGAGCTTGTCCCGGCTCACCATCTCCGGCGGGACGGGCTTCGAGTGCCGGTTGTAGCTCAGGGACGCAAAAAACGGCACAAAGACCACATCGGCGTCCCGGGAATCGGCGACCCTCACGGCGGCGCCGCACGACCCTGACGACGACGACAGGAGGTCCAGCGTAAGCCAGTACTCCACGCTGTGCTGCAGATTGAGCCCTCCGGGGTAGGACAGGGCGGCGCCGTTCTTGACGTCCGGCCAGACAGCACCGTCCCCGGCGGCCGGCGTCCAGCCAAGAAGCCCGAAGTGGAACTCGGGCGGCATGTCGTACATGAAGACCCTGATGGCCGCGTCGCGGGGGCCGCATCTCCCGGTGTTGGGGTCGTCCGGACGGCCGTTCTCATCAAGAAACGACAACTCCGGGTCGCCGCCGGAGGAGGTGCCAACCGAGAAGGCGTCGGTGTCGGCAGGCACAGGGAGGCCGGTGTCCGTGGGCCGCCACCGGGCGCCCGCGGCGGCGAAGATGAAGATGGTCGACGCGACAAGGGCGGTCGACACGGCGAGCAGTATCAAGAGGGTGCGGCCGCGGGTCGCCATGAAGAAGACAAGTCATGGTTGGATTGGTGGGGGAAACATGGCGGATCTGAGATTAGATTGCAAAGGGAAACTTGGGACTGGAGCTTTGTTGGGTTTGGCTAATTGGTTTGAGGCGATGCGACAAGTCTTTGAGAAGTATCGTGAAACAGTGATCGGTGATGTTTGAGAAGGCACATGGATTATATTAAGAAGAGGCGTAAGCGACGATCGAATTTACTATTAGATTTGGTAATTTGTTTTGAGAAAATTTAGATTTGACACTGGTGCAAGGGGATTTGGCAGTAATTTGATGGAAATGGGTTGACATGGCAGGTGAGGTTGGTTAGGTTCTGGATTTTGGCGACCGTGATCACAAGAAGAGAGTATCGGCCCACCACAGCGAATTCATCTTTTGTGCCACGATTTGCTTTGTATTAGCACCTTTAGGTGCACGCGTGTAGGAACCGTACCGTTTTCGATGTAGCATGGCATGACATCCAAACCAACAGAAATATATCCTGGCAATGACCTGTTCGTATGTTTGTGTTTATATGAACTTTTTCGTTCTCTTTATACCGTGTTTATTGTTTGATGCAGATTATGGTAATCCATATATACAATAGAGAAAGAAATAAATTACTAATATATGTTAGAGTGTGAGTGAATTGACTTTTTTTCTTCAATAACTTAATATTTTAGATGAATTGGTCATTATATAAAATTCGATATGATATTAAAGTCAGATTGTTTGTAAACCTCATAATGGATTTAACAAGCTCAGAACCGAAATAGGTGGCTAGGTTTATGATTAGATTTGTGTAAAATTAGTTCATCCTAACCCGGCCCAAATTTGACCTAAACCGAATGTTTATGGAATTAGACTGGATTTTGAATTCGAGACTCGACGAGCAAATTAGGGTGGGCTAAACCCAAGTAGAGCTCGACACAATATGGACTCAACCCGATTATCCATAAGGTCAAGCTTAGGCCGAGCAAATCCTCAACACCCAACCCAAACTTGGCTTAGTATGGGTTTTGCACATACTTATTTATGAGGCAGGATTTGAAGAATTCAAATAGATCTTAAAATAATAATAATAATAAGACAGATTGAGGTAGGCCTAACCAATAAAAGAGTTGGATTAGATTGTGCATTAGAATTGGTCCATAAGTTTGAAAAAAAAATATTTGACTATTTGCCACGAAGAAATGCTTATTTCGAAAAATACCATCATTTTTTGTCTTATTGATTTCATGCCACTAGAAATAAAAAAGGGATTTCCCTCTATGTCATTGATAAAATTGAAAATTCGAAATATATTATCAAAAAAAGACAAATTGATCTCATGCCACTAGAATCCCAAAAAATTTCAAAAAATATTATTTTAACAAGATCAAAACAATTGATTGAAGTTAACATGACATATAACCTTTGTCTTAGTTTGGTCAAAGATGGGTGCACACAGCACGATGCAGTGGGTTAACCTTCTCCAACAGAATTGGATCTCTACATCCTTATATACATATATCTCTAAAAAGATTCCATACCTATATTTCTACTCTCTTCAACAGAATCTCTAAACCCCAAAAACATATAGATACAGGAGAGAGAATACCAAAATTTATCAATTCTCTGTAGTAATATCTAAAATAGGAATCAAGATAGGTATTTTGTTGGAGCAAGATAGGTATTACTGATACTTAAATTTCAGGCTATCAATCATTTTAAGTATCCTGTTGGACAAGATCTTAACACGCGACAGCAACGGCGTCGTGCATGTGCACGACAGCAACAATGGCATGCAAGCTTGCCTATGTGGGGGCAAGCACGGGCGCAGCACACCTTGGAAGTAGGCACAGGAGTGTACGCACGATGGTGGCGGCGTGAGCAGGTGGCACACGCATAGGCAGGTAGCAACAGTGTATGTAACATTATATTCATGTTCACGAATTGTCTCATTGCATAACATGTATAGGGAAGAAAAGAGCAGAATATTCTTGTGATTTTTCAAAAGGGGCATTTCAGTATCAGTCATTAGTGAAATTGAAAATTCAAGATATACCATAAAAAAAGACATTGGTCTTATACCATTGAAATCCCAAAAATTTCAGAATATGCCATTCTCACAAAATCAAAATAGTTGATCAAGATTAAAATGACTCTTTTGTCTTTTGTCTTTTTTTTGTTAAAATAATTAGAACAAGTGGGTGCACACGAAACAACACGGTGGCAGCAGCGCGTGCGCGGCAGGCAAGTATGGTAACAACAGAGTTCCAATTGTTTTAACAAAAAAAAAGACAAAGGACATAAGTATCATTTTAATCTCGATCAACTGCTTTGACTGTAGCAAAATGATATTTTCTGAAAGTTTTTAATATTCCAGTGGCATGAGACTGATTTGCCTTTTATGATGATATATTTCGAATTTTCATTTTTACCAGTGGCATAGAGTCAAATTTTCCTTTGCAAAAAATTAAGTTAAAAATAGCATATATGAAACGATTATTTAGTTCCAATGACATATAAACAATTTATCCTTTTTATGACATAACTCAAATTTCCACTTTTATTAATGACATACAATCAAATTCCTCAAATAGAGAACTCTTCCAATCATTTCTTGAATTAATTTTTTAAAAATACCAAAATGACACGTACAATCATCTTCTTTTCCTTCTCCAGTACCGTCCCACGCCGGTGCCATTTTAAAAACCTCTAAAAGTCAATCTTAGATATCTCCAGAATAAATTTTAGAATATTTAACATGTCCATAAGTATTTTTGCTTGTAAAGGAACACAATATTAAGTATAACATTTAGCATTGCAAGATGATAAGATTAGTCAATCACTGACATTTTATATAAAGTCTCTAGCCCTCAGTATGAATTGTAGACTGGGTTTTTAGGAAACCCAGAGAACCCCAAAAGTGGCCCATTTAGCAAATCCAAAAGCCTACAATTTAATTGAGTATATTTAAAGAAAAAGAGAGCTCCTCGCTGTGTCTATCTCTAGGGTTTTCCGCGTCCGTCCCATCCAACGGACAAATCAGTGGTGCGGCCGCTGCTACTCTTTTTCTTCTCTTCTCTTCTCTCCTACAACCTCCTCCTTGTTCTAATTGCTCTCTCTCGGTGTGTATCTACATTTATAGGGGAAGGCCACCGGGAGCTTCGAGAAGCGGCGGAACAAGACGCACACTATGCGTCCTCTCCGACCTGCGCCTCCTGCTGCTACCCCTCCGCCCGCATCCGCAAGTGTTCGTTTCCTTTGGATGTCTACTGCTTCAATTCTTGTCATACCAATGCATGCACCAAATTTGCAATTTACGTTATGCACTTCCCTAGCTTCACCTTGCATACCATCGTCATCTTATATTTGATGTTTACTCAAAACTATGTAATACTGAGCTGAATCTTTCTTAAGAACATATGGATTTAAGTTCAAGTGTGAAGAAGATATTGCTTTTACTCCTTCCTCTTGTAAATGTAGGCTTTGGATTGCCTAAACTTACATGCTGTATAGTTTTCCTCCTTTTATTTTTTTTAATGTAAGTGTAAATTTGTCCCCTTTGACACTGTCAGATGATGAGGAGATTGCAGTAAAATGACCAACAATATGATGGGGGGTTTTCTCCACATGCTTCCAAAATGCAACCCTCTGATGATTTTTTTTTTTTTTGCCCAGAATTTTTCTAAGCTAGGAACTGTCCCCCTTTTCTTTTCGTCAAATGATGGAAGGATGACACTGGTCCGTGACAACTATGTTTTCTAACTGATCCCATTTGTCCTTTTTTAAGCCTAGTGAAAATTTTCTTGATTCGTTTTTCCTAATTTGTTACTTTGCTATGAGGAACTATGAAACTATATTCGCATGTCAGACTTCAGAGATGCCATGGCATTAATGAGAAGATGTTTCATATTTCTGAGCAACATTTGTATCAGGAACATTAATTTGGATCCAGCTGAGTTCACCTGTAGTTGATCATATGATTTTTTTTTTTTGGGAAAATTTTGTCCATACCACTCAAAAACTACATATTTTTCTTCCTACTATCACTGAAAAAGTCATTTGTTCTTTTTTTATCATTGTCGCATCAGCTGCTTTTTTGTTTTTACCATCACTATCAATTCAACACTGTCAGAGGGAAATGGAATGAGCAAACAAGGGATGCATAGCTTATATTTAGCTTGTTGCCTTTTCTTACGAAGTGTTTGGGTGTATGCCTGTGTTAAAATTGATCACCAATTAGTCTAATGTTTGTGTGTATGCCTGTGTTAAAATTGATCATCAATTAGTTTAAGTATTTCAATTTTGCTGAGAAAGTTATGATTTTTGCAGGCCTCCTTTATTAGGGAATTGCATTGGTTTGAGTTGATGACTGGGCATTGCTTTCTTGAGTAGTGCATTACATTCTTGAGAAGCTCAAATGGCACTTTTGCAATGGCAAATACAAAAATACCCAAACAAGGGTTAAATATGTCATTTGCTCATTCTATTAGCCCCTGACAGCGTTGAATTGGTAGTGATGGTAAAAACAAAATAGCAGCAGACGTGTTAGTGGTAACAAAGAAAGAGTTGACTTTTCAGTGTTAGAAAGAAAAATGTGCAGTTTTTGAGTGGTATAAACAAAAATTCCTTCCTTTTTTTTAAGCTAAGTTTGCTTTGCCCATGAACACATCTCTGTTCTTTTGTTTAGTCAGGACTCAGGAGAGCTTTTTCAGTAGTTTCCTTGTTGTTGGCTAATGTATGATCTTATCTTCTCCGTCAACATTGGAACATTTGTCTACAGAAAAAAAATATGAGGTGAGCTTTTCGACTAATTGAAAATCTAAGCACGTCTACTCATCTGAAATTGCTCATATTCTCAATTCATCTTTAGTTCTTGTTGCTCCTATGTGTGTTGTTGAGGATCAAGTGATGAGGAAAAACTGCAACAATATGATGGAGACATGGGGTTGTATTCATGTGATTCCTAAGTATTTCAGTCTCTGATGATCCCTATAATCTTTCCAACATTCAGTTTTCTTGGGTCTATTATCTTTCATAAGCAATTTGTTGGTTCTCGCCATTTTCTGTGAGGGAATCTATGTAAGTTTCATTTGAATTTGATTTGTTTTATCTTTGATTGAGGTTCACTCAGCACTGATTGTTTTGCTTCAAGAACAAATGAGCATTTCTATTTCTATCAGTATCCTTGATGGCCAGAGTTAGTTCTTCAGCTTATGTTGCATTGCACCTCATCTTGTCGACAAGTTGTGTGGTTTCCTTTACCTTTTGTTGGGTACTCCGGCCTAAAACTGCTTTATGTTTTGTTTTCAGAGTGTAGAGTTTAACATTGCTATGCATTGTTCCAGATAACTGGAGTGTGAAGGTCATCAGGCGCAAGACCACAGGAACTGGAAGGATGAGATACCTGTGACATGTACCTCGCAGATTCAAGAGCAACTTTAGAGAAGGTAACTATGTCTACTTGACTGACTCTTAAAGGAGCATCACTTCACAACAGTTATCGAGGTTCACATACAAGAAATACCTTGCATCTTGCCGTTTTCAAGCAATTGTGAGATCTCTTTTATACTTAAATATAGGAACTAAGGCTGCTCCCAGGAAGAGAGCTGGCTCCGCTGCTGCCAACTAAGCCTAGCTACCGCTTCTGAAGCTAGCATTAAGAAAAGCTGCCAGATTGTATTATCTGTTATTTTTTTGTCTTCAAATTAGCCTGTAGTAGGAATCTATTTTGATATATTATCAGACAATGCTTTAAGTCCAGATTATTTGAGTAGTGTACTGCAGCCATGTGCTATGTTTTAATACATACTCCAGGTTTTTAATGAACATGATTTACTCGAGTATATGAAGGATCGAACCCTTTTAGCAAACTAAAAACTTGTTTGATGCATCTTGAATCTCCCAAGTTGCAGAGATTGAAGTTATTTGATAAGGTACATTATGTACGACAACAGATTTCCAAATTTATATACTGTTAGTATGATCAGAGTTCAGACTGCAATTTCCATTCTTTTTGCCAACTCGATCCATACAACCATAAGCTTATCAGCTAGAACTCACAAGCAACAACCAAGTGAAAGGGCATTCAGCTACATCATCATGAGCAGATTCTACTTTCTAATGCCCTGTATATCGCCCGGCTGGTTGAAATCCCTGTAGAATGAGTGTCGATGAATTGAGTTGCATTAATCATCTTCCTATGGTATGTCTAGCAGTCAGCAGGGCAAAAGTATTATTCTTGTTGTAGCTCAATCATGTCGTGTATCCTCGGTCGGTTACAGTATTCTGAACCATGATCCAAGGAATGGGAAAACTGCAACTAACAATCGCATAAACAGAGGTGCTTCTTTATACTTCCTCATCCTTGTTTACATTCTTCTCAATGGGGCTCCCAGGCCAGCATCACCCGTTCCAGTTGACGGCGATGACCTCTACCTGTTACTACCAGAGGGGTTGTTCCTCTCCTCGGGTAGTTCATGCCGTCCCGTCCGCCGCAACCACTACTCTTCCAATCTGGACCAACCCTGCTGGCATAATCACCGTTGCCTGATACCCATGATTGGTGGCTCTGTCTTCTGCTGTATGCGCCAGCGCTTTCTCCCTTTTATCGCTCTGTGAGGTTACTGTCGTTGAACCTTGCAAATGGTTGCCTCCTGGTGTTAGACCTAGTCCTCTGTCTATCGCGGTTTTTCCCCCATATTGTGTCAATTGCTAAAGATATGGCGGATTGACCAAGCAGAATTGCCAGAGCCAAAACGAAAGCCTTGAGCGCTGATGTGATGCTCAGACACAGCAATGAACGGCAGCAGGTACCCGTACGACCTGAAAATCTAGCATGGTGAAAAATGGTGGTTCAGTTAAAAGCCGCAGTTTTAGCAGTAGACAAGTCTTGAGGTTAAGCACACTGAAATTGCAAATAAATGCAAAGATCATAGTGGTTAAGATGGCAAAGTTCATTTGAAAGCACATTCTACGCACCTATGAAAAGAACGCAAGAAGTATTTGATTGCTGACTATGATAACCACATGATAAAAAAAAAACTAGGATTTTCAAATATGTTGTAATTCAACGGCATTCGGCTGATAGTGTATTGAAGAAAAAGGGAATTTTAGCAAATGGTATTGATTGCATTAGTGAATGAATCAACCCAGAATCCTAGATGCATTACAATAAAACAGGAAAAGAAGAGGTACTAATTAAAGTCAGAGAGAGAGAGAGAGAGAGACTCAGGACAAGGTATAGAGTTTGAGGAGAGACTCAACACTCCATTAGCCACCTTTAGAGATCTGGTGGTGATCAAAATCATACTTCTCTCAAGTACATTTGTCAAGGGTGCACAAAATCTCTTCCAACACCGCCCATCTTCCTTCAAGGCATCATCCCACATGTCGTCAAGGACAGGCAAGAACTTTTTCTTGTCAAAGGTGCCAAATATTCTTGTCTCGCTGAGGAAAGAGGTGGTCTCTGGCCTGACTGATTTGTCGAACCGTTTTGGTGCTTCACACAAGCCCATGCTCTCCAACTGTTTAGAAAGATTGTCTAGCTTTCTTTGGATGTTGCTCACCTTGTTGAAGTTGCCTTCAATGACACTGTCGACGAATTCACGAAGGGAAGACTGGCTTGCATCGCCATCCAACTTTCTACTCATGCCATCTGAGCTCATCAACAAGATCGTCAGCTTCGCACACTGCATCCTTGAGTTTTGAAACGAGCTCAACCAAAATTAATTGATGGATAATAAAAATAAGATATTATTATAAAACATTGATTGTGAGGATCATATATGAATTCAAACTTCACATGTTACTGAGACATCAATGTCCTACAACTAGCTCATTTTTTTTTTATTGTCTTACAGTAAATTGTCTCAATAGATAACATGATTTGATAAACTTTGCACATCCTATTAGGGATAAAAGGACTTTAATTTCTAGAGGAAGTGCACAAAATTATAAATACTTTATCTCTTATATAGATTTAAACCCAAAAAATAGAAACAAATTCAAAAAAATTGAAATCAATCAAAATTCTAACTAATAAAGTAAGAGATAAATTTTTCTTAACTCAACTATTTACATATGAGGTTAGAGATAATATTAACAATCTCTTATTTGATTTAAACTCTTAAAGATGAGATAAGAGAAAACTCTAACACAACCATTATACTTATTTCAAGGAAACCACATTATGACAAATACATTACTATAGTACAGATACTTCAGCATGAGATTATTTTGCAGCTCGTCACCATTAGCATTAGGCATACTTTCTAGGCAACATATTTTCTGGAAATGGGACTCTACTGTAGATCATCACCAGCCACCTTCTATATCAAGTGTTAGCAGGCCTCCATGGTGTGTAGTGCTGGAAGTGTAATTTGAGCAAGTATTTTCAGGCAAATGTTCTATTTCGTCAGCATGATGCTCCATCAACTGTTTGTTCTTATGACTTCCAACCTCTCAGCAACTTAGGTCATCGATGGCCGCTCTTCCCCCTTCATGCTTAAACATACCTCTACGAATTTAGCAATCTCTTCAAGTAGCTCCATTCCCACACCGATATTGTTCCCATCCAGAATGCTTTGGAGCTTCTTCTCCTTCATTGCTACTAGGAAGGACAATGCAAGCTTCAACTCCAAAAAAGATCACAACTCAAAAACTGTAAACATCACTCTTCTTTGTTAATTCACGCTCCTATAAATATTCAGGACCTAAATAGCCGAGAGTTCCTTGGACCATGATCATAAATTGTGCTTCATCCTTGGCAAGCATTTGCACAACACCAAAATCAATCACTTTTGCCATGTAGTTGTCATCTAGCTAGGAGAATGTTCGGAGATTTCATGTGTCCATGAACTATGGGAGGGGATGCTGAGAAATGCAAACATGATAATGTTTCTGTTAATTCAGCAGCAATCCTCAGTTTATCATCCAGTGATATGGATGACCTTTGTCATAGATCAACTAGAAGAATGTGTTATTTGAGATGAATTCATAGACCAATGGGAACTCCCACTTCCAAACAACCTATTAATCTGACAATATTTCTGTGGTTGATCTGTGAAAGTATAATGATCTCTTACATAAATTCTACTTTCTCACTCATGTTGCTAACTTTGAAACGTTTTAGAGCTACAACTCTATTATCCTATAAAATCCCTTTGAAAACTATGCCATAACCCCCTCGGCACACTTCGTTGCTCGTCAAAGTTATTAGTCACCTTTTCTAATTCTTCTTTCAAGAATGCTCTCATTGTATCTACTCTTCTTGACCGGATTTCTTCAAGCAAAAGCAAGCCTCCATTTTGCTCAAAAAAAACTATCGTTTTCTTTGATAAGCTTTCTCTTTTGACATTCAATCACCAAAGAGAATATATAAGCTAGAAGAATGACTGTGCAGATACAAATACCTACAGTGAGCAAATGTCTTTTTTCTCAAATAAGAGCAAATGAACGAAATAATACTAATTGTTCATTGATTAATAGCACAATTTTTTTAATTAAAAACCTGAAAGCAAAAGTTTTCTACATGGTCATCAATTATATCGTAAAGCATGATTATTCTGATTGTAAGTCTAATATAAAAGGAATGCTCTAGCTAGATCAGCAATTACCTAAGACCATCTTCACAAGTTGTTCACCTGTGGGGAATGTGAAATTGTAGCTTCCAATTGTGTTAGCGCAATGGCCATGGCAAAGATATTGCAAAGGAAAGGCGCACTCATTGATGCCTCCCATTAATGGAAAATAGGGAGAAAAACAAAAGGAAGGAAAGTACTTAATATTACGTTTGTTAAGTGAGTCAAACTTATAGGGTTAAAAGATAACAAGTGGGATTAAGAGAGAGAAATAGTGTAGCTAGAGTAGATAAGGATGGCCCTCATAGTCATCGGAGCAGCTGCAGAGGTATCCTAGGTCATTGATTGAAGCCTTGAAGGGATGCATTCGCTGTTCTTGATGGCATGTTTTTCTTAATTTGCTTCATCGCAGGATTCATTTCCAGCAACACTGTCGAGGTACACCGTTTTCGTACTCATTTGCAAAGTCGTGGCCTTGGGGTAAGAGATGTCAAACTAGAACCACTCCTGCTCAGTTACAAAGGCATAACTGCATGGATTGAAATCTAACACGGATGTCCGGAAGTTATCCCTGTTCCTTATGTAGAATGAGGTGTTGAAGTAGGTGAAATTTCCTGGAATTCTGACGACAACGCATCCCTGTGCTGATGGGCACCACACTACTATAGAACAAGGACAGGCACAAACTCAAGACGAAGTTGCAACCAAACAAAAATCAATCTTATAGAATTCTATAATGAGTTCATCAAGCGGTTCTAAACAGACAAATTCACTGAAAAATATGCATCAATCTATATTATTGCAATCAAAACCAAACAAGTTGTTAGTTTCGATCGAAATTGAAATTGGAAACGAGGTTGGAGAATCAGAGTGGAAGACGAATTCAAATTCAACTTAGATTCATACTCGCTAAAATCAACTAAAATTGGACTTCAAGTAGCTGCAGCCAATCTTAATCCGAATTAGATTAGAAAATTTGAACTGAGTTGCCGTTGAAAACTAAAATACAAGTGTAATACGAGTTGTTTGGTTTAGAGAATCATCTCATGTTAAAATAGATCATTTCAACTTAGATAAAATAGGGTGTTCCACAAAATTGGTTGAATGACCCCATTCTATTTTATTTTTATTCAATTTCAGCTATTATAGAATGAATTGGTGTTAAAACAAGATCTTTCTATTTCACTGACTAAACAAAAATACTTAAGATCAGATAATTTTAGAATAGAAATATTTCTCAAACCAAACACCCTCTAAATATATTCTATAATAATAATAGTAGCACACATCACAGAGAGACTTATTAATTGACTCCAACTTGTTTGGAAGTTAATTTTCAAGGCATTCGTTCATTTAATTACTACACTGCAAGTGGATGTGATTGAATTTTTGGTTTGGTTCCAATTAAGTCCTCGATGATTGCATTGATTACACTTGCACTACAGGCATCAAATTAAAACTCCTGCGTCGCACGTTCAATGAATGCGAATTATATACAAATATGCCTTGGTTGAATGTTGTTTTGGACAAGGCACAATTGGATTGATCCATGCGATAGGGATAAATTCGAACACGTCAACAGTCAACCATCAAGACTGTTGCATCCCCACATCACTGACTGCATCTTCCTGCTACATATCTGCAACCACACACTATTATATTTCGATCTGGAGTGTATGCACCTAACCAAACAGCACGATAGTCAGTCTTGTCGGAGATGATGAGACTAGACCAATTAATTTATCATCAATAAATAACACTTAAGATCTAGTTATGAGGATCTCAGATAGTTAGATCCTACTATATATTCTGGGTAGGATGTAAGTTGCTTGATTGATTTGATACAAAGCTAGCAGCCTAACCACATCCAGAAGGAAATCAATCAAATAGAGGAAACATACATAGCTCACTAGAGGTGTCTGAAAATATTTTAGACAGCACAACATTCAGAACAATCAAATAGAGAAAAAGCCTGTCAGAACCAATTAATTCTCCCCTAGGCACACAGCAAGTTTAGATCCTACATTCAGTCCTTGTGTCCATATCATCCACTACGGCATGAACCACTTGAGCTTTGACATCACTTGATTCAGTATCCTCATTCCGATGAAAAGTCAAGCAAATGCATCCACGCCGTTGTTTTCTCAGGACAGGTCCTCGCTAAGATGTCCTTCAGGCTTCCCACTGAATGTAGCCTCTGCTCCAGTTTGGATTGGAGAACTGGAACTCGCTGTAAGAAAACAAAATTATTAAACAGAATCAAGGAGATCATACAAGTCAATTTAAGTTGGATTTGTAAAACAGTTGCCTTCGATATCCACATAATGTAGAGTGCTGCAAGCTGAGCTTGTATGCGTGTGTCATCAAACTCATCACCAGGAGCATTCAGGCAGTCTGACAAGAGGTATATCTCCTGGGCTAGAAAGAGTTCCAAGAGAGACGTTGTTGGACCAGAATTCTCAGTTGAGGGGCAGGTTTCCTCACTGGTGAGGAAGCGTTGTATCCAACATTGTGAAAGGAACCGACGATGGGTCCACAAGGCCTGCAACAACAGACAAAGACGACCACCGTTAGACAGATGGCAGCAATCACAATCTTGATCTTACCTTCTGCACGGAAGAAAATTTAATATACAGCTAAGAGTAAAAGGGGGCAAGCATGAAACCTCTCTGCCTTGGTGGCGTCTGATAAGCAGCTCATTCCATCTAAGTTCCTCCTGTCGGACCATACCCAAAAAAAAAATTATAAAATCATGGCTAACCAACTAGCTGTGGCCCTAGAGAAATTAATGTTGCAGTATGAAATACTGATACAACACAGAAAGAAGTTTCTACACACTTGTGTTTCGCTTTCTATTTGTTGAATAATGCAAAGTAAGGATAACATGTACGAAGGGAATGCGATTAATCATGGCAAATAGAAGGATTAGCTATTTCCAAAATACATCATACCTTCCACAGTACACGTACTTCTGGCATCCAATTAAAGGAATCCTCTCCATTTTCTACATGGCAGCTACCATCTAGTAATGCAAGAAGCAGAGACTGCAAAAAAAGCAACAAATTGGGCAATTATATATCAATGCACTCAAATATGAATGACTATCAATCAGAACAGTTGCAAACAAAGCTGATCAAATAAAGATTTTCCCCAACAGTCGCAGTTAAGAATTTTCCATCTTTAGTTGGTAGTTACTGATATGTACCTCTAGAAAGGTCATGGTTGGTCCAATGACTAATAATGTTTTTTTGGTAGGAGACTAACTTGAAAGGGTATATGCAGGTGCAGAGGCACAAAATTTTCATTAGGAAGGGGGGCATCATGGGCTGATATAACAAATACTAAAGCAAGACATTCAAATTGTTTTCCACAGCAATCAGTAGCTTCAGAAATAAAAAAAGGAGCTAACCCTGCGGAAGTGAAAGCAGCAATTGTCAGCAACATGTAACTCATTCCATCTTGTTGACTTCTTCAGCTCATCCAGCACCTCCAAGAAACATAAATTAGACGCAGGTGGGGATTAGCTTGAATACTTTTGCAACAATTGTGCCAATGATTGGTGCTTTGCACTTTGTTGTAGTGCTCAGAAGTTCAGATATCTTTACACAATCAAGAAAGGAGTGCGGAATGCCGATGATGTTTAATGAATCAAAATTTTAACCCCACCTGTTTTCTTGCCATGAAAGGAATAAGCCAGCATCGATGCCTCCATGCGCGGTAGTTCATCTTTGATTTCTGAATAAAAGGAGAAACTTCATCTTATGCGCACTGCTACTTATGTCATGTGGAAGTAATTTAATAACCCATTGAAAAATAATACGTTGAGCTCGGACAAGTAGTTGAGAAAGGTGCTCTTAGCATTCTGAATAAACAAGCATTTATGAGTTATGACCTCTGCTATCTCTTTCACTAGTACAGATTCCTTCTCTATAAGCTCCGCCACATCTTTATGTTTTTCTGCAACCTTTTTGATCACCCACCTCCTGCAGCAGATAATACTTTAAACTCTATGCTATTCTAGTCAATGAAATGAACATAACTTTTTGGTGCAAAGCAAATGAAATCTTGATTCAAACAGGAATATACACCATGGAAATCAAATTGTATTTGGTCTTTCTATGATATTTTGCTTATAACATTTGTATCATGAACCAGATTTCCTACCTCTTTTACAATAGGAATTATGCATACGGTAACAACAATTAATTGTGAAAGTCTGCTAGTTTGCTGACACTATTATCCCGTTCTTTTAAGGAAAAAAAAGGAGCATAAGCCTTTTTGCTTAATCAATAGCCATTTGCCACCAATTGGAAGATGATTGGATTTGCACCAGAGGGACCATGAATTCCATATGCCATATAAATCTAGCATTCCTCCGTACTTAATAGTCATGTTATTTCTTTGAACCTGTGATCTGAAAGAGTTATGATGCATTTCTGATTTGATACATTCATGAGTACAGCCAGTAGTACCTGTGGCTCCAAGTGCTTTCGCTTTTTGGTGAATACGAGAGGATCAGGGCACACAACTTCAGCTCATCCATGAGCATTTTCAAATTGTAATTCCCTGCTAGAACCATCTTCCTGCATGGAAAGAAAAGATCCGCAAGGCAATCATGCAATATCCCTTTCAGTTCATGGAGAGGTACTTGACAACTTGATCAAAGGTGCAAGCTTTTAGCCATACAGTGAAGCCATTACCTTGAGTTCCATGCCGAAAGGAAGTCAGGGCACAGTATGAGCAATGCCTTGCTGTGCCTCATTAAATCAGCCGACGCAACCAGAGCATCCTGTGCTGTTCTTGCACTGGAATGTGCATGATGTGCAGCCCGGTAGAGGTTGGCTACGATCTTTGCCGAGATTGCGAGCTTGTGGTCTCTACACCAGAAGAATCTCTGATCAAACTCTGGTGAATCCGAGATGGTGTTGCCGATTTGGGTTCCTCGTAGTGATTGTAACTGTGTTGGGTGCAAAAATCCCACCTCATCGCTGCAAGAAGTTTGCAAGCAGATCAGGAGATAAATGGACCAAGATTGGGATGAATTGGTGCAAAAAAACGAAAAAGAATGGAGAAAGAGGCCACTGACATGAGAGGATCGTGGTCAAGGATTCGCTCGAATTGTTGCAAAAGGAGCTCTTCTTCCTCTTTTCCTCCATGGGGGGCGGCTTCTTCTTGTTGCTCCATGTTGTTGTTTTGCTCAGCTACCTCTATATACTAGGACAGGCGCTTCACACGATGAACTATTAGATGACCAAATACATGATTGGTGATTAGACATATCAAAGATGCATGGTACAGCAAATTATAGAAAACTAGGTACATCCACTGCTCCATTCTTACAATTACAATTTCTACGTTGCAAACCTAAACCACATGACGGCAACATAACCTTTTGGTACTACAGTCCTTAAAAAAAAATTGATCTGATAGCATGGTTGTAAATGAAGAACATATGGCTTTAGTAGAAATGAATATCCAGCTGCAACACTCTGAACAACACTAATAGTAATTTTGTGCAAGTTATATGAACATGGACATATAAGTGAAGAGTAATAGAAGAGATGGTCACCTTACCTAATCTGTTGTGTGGGCTAAAGAAGTGATGACTAGAGCTGTCAAAATAATTCGAGCTCGCAAACTGTTCGAGTTTGATTCAAGTCTTGCCTCAAGCTCGAATCTCCGTTCGAGTCAAACTTAATTTATTCAAGCTCAATTCAAGTTCAGCTCAAATATGTTTGAGTAATATTAAAAAAAAACTCCAATACAATTCTGCAAAGAAACACATTGTGTTAGCCAAGAAACAGTTAATGATAGTTAGACTACCTAAGAGTGCAGTTTGTATTGTTCACCTGAAAATAGGGCCAAAATCGTAGATCTGAAGAGATTTTCCAATGAGTTTGACTTGAATGTGAAAGTTTGACAAGTCTGTAAGTCAAACTCGGAATAACAGTTCTATGAATAGTTTCCACTGTGTTGGAATATTTCTTGTAAATCTCGATTGCTTGCATTATGTGAGATCATATACAAAAACATTCCAAGTTGTTCCTCAACTGTGACACTCCTGATGTCATGTAATAGATACGTTCTCCTAAGAAAACTTAAAATAGCTCTAAATATCTCCGGTTCCATACAAAATTCTATCCGACACCGACTTCATGCCCTTCAAGAATTTCCTCAACACGTTTGGCGCCGGTCAAAATTGATGTATAAATTTGGTCTTTTTCCCCTATTAACACATGATAGTAAATAGGGCAAAACTACAAGAAACATCTCATCATCCTCATCTTCCTCTATCCTCATCAATGTCATAAGTCGTTCTCTTCTAGAACCCATTTTCACTAGTCAATGCAAATACAACACTAATTAACCCAAATATTAGTTACATCAAAGTACCAATCTTATAAACCAGCTAGATACACCTTGAAGTGTTGCAAACTCAATTCAGTATGTAAACCAATATAGGATTAGTAGCTACTTATTATGAGCGCACTTACAAATAACTATAGGATTAGAGAAAAGAGGTTGTGCATATTTTTAAAAACATTTTGCATCAATTGCTCCCAGTGAGCACTGAGGCCAACCAAATAACTTCTGACAAGCATCAAAGAACCTAACATAGAGCAGAATTCAAAGAAAGAGAAAAACGCCTAGATGGAGATTAGAGAATCTCTAGATTGATAGCCAGATGATAAAGAGAATAACTAATCAGCATCTTTTTTTTTGAAGATGCACACTGCCTTCAACTCAGCACCGCAAAGGTGCGTATCTATAGTCTCAAACTACTTCCCTATTAATAACATGATGTCCTTTCAACAGGTGCTAAATAAAGATATACTCAGACATTTCTAGTGCAATAAGAGCAGAATTAGGCATTGTATATTACTATTACAAAAAGTAACCATTATAAAATAGTCGTTGTAGTGAATTATGTATATACACCACACTTTTTTCATCTCATCAACCAATCAGTTCCGACTCCTGTGAAATTTATTTTACACTATTCAAATAGACCTCCTTCGAATACTAGTTCAGTGAATTATGAATATACTAAATAGCCCAAAAATTCAAAAACATCCAAACTTGCGGCATTTCCAAAGTTTTCTACCGTCTCAGTATTCCATAAAATTTCTTTCTTCACAGTATGCCCAAGATTAAACATCCCCTTCACAATATTTATAAGATTGTTTACTCTTGTGGTGTCTCTTCGAATTACAAGTAATTTTCCTTAAACTCAACCATTGTCTCCAAAGTGTTCCGTATGAAGAAGGAAGTTTTAGAAATTTAGCACATGGAGTATTTAGAGATACAGGAAGATTTTTGACTCAAATTAACCATTCAGTATAGTTGGGGCAACTCAACACCATTAGGCAAAAAAATTTAATTCAGAAACTATACTTTCAGACAAGAGTTGGAGATTACTATGTACCTGGATCAAAGATTTCCAAGCGCTTGTGTTCTTGCTCTGATCTGCTCCGATTTGAGAGAGACTAACACCCCGTCACAGATCTGTGGGAAAAAGGAGCGGCACCGGCACCGGCGCGACGCTACTCTCAAACGGTCCTCCTCCCTGGCGTCGGCTAGATCTGGACGTTCAGTGCATATAAATCAAAAAATGCCTCCCAAAACCTTGATGGGGAGGGGGTGATCTCACCGGAGAGGGGTGACGGCGTCGTGCGGGGAGGGGTAGGCGGCGGCGTCGCGTGGGGAGGGGTAAGCGGCGGCGAGAGAGACCGTGGGGGAGGCGTCGTCGCGAGAGGGAGCAGTCGCGAGAGAGAGCGGCGTTTTTTTTTTCCCGGGCCGATCCGGTGGGTTTGGGCCGGAATTGTGCCGTTCCCAGCCCAACCCAAACAGATTTTTTCCTGTGCCGAATTTAATTCCGGGTGAGATTTTATTGTTCCCGAATTTGGTCTGTTTCTAGGTGGATTTCAAGGTGATATTAGAATGATATTTGAATTTAGAAGACGTTTGGATAGTCAGAATTTAAAATTCTAAATAGGCCAGGAAGCCCAATCCGATCGACTTGAGAAAATACGCATGAGAGACCCAAAAAAAACCTAGTTGTTTCATTTTCTCGTCACTCCACCTCCTCGTCCGCGTCACCGCCATCTTGATGCTTCGCCATGACGCCACCACCTCTCCCACCCCCCTCACAGGTCACCTCACCTCCACAGCCATCATCTCCTCACCACCACCACACAACCCGCCAGATCTCACTGCCGATCCCTTGTGCTGTCTCTCTCTTTACCTCTCTCCTTCTCACTCTTTCATCTCTATGTCCCACACCGCCTCACTCACATCCTCTAAGTAAATTCAGTAAATTCTTGTATGCTCTTGATTAGATATTGCTATTAGATGCGTATACTGAGTGATTCCCTACAATATTTGTAAAGTAATGTTTATTAGTTAGATGTTAACCTATGATATTTGTATTAGACACGTTACTTTATTTCTAATAGATTAATGCTGTGAGATTCTTAGTATACTAAGTTGTTTGAACTTTTGTTTCAGTGTTTGTATTGTTTGAGTTAGTAGTCTGGTGTGGATAAGAGTTTAAAGTCATTATGATTTGTTCAATTACTGATAGGATAGGAGGAATATTATAGTCTTTGTTGCATTAAAGGACAGGGTAAGAGGAACATTAGAATCTGACAGTTCAGCTGTTTCTGTTTCAAGCTTTCTGGATGACAAGGTGTAAAGTTGTTATATTCAGACTTCTGACTTCTATTTCAGTAATGATCTTATTTTACCGAACAAGTTATGTAGAGGAACAATACTTGAGAGTTGAAATTGATCTGTTTGGCCAATACCACACAAAATCTAGACTTTTTTTTGTATGAACGGTGGAAAGTGTAAGGTTTCAGAGTTTGCTCTGCAATGGTTCCAAACTTCCAGTAAAAACATCTAGACTTCTGGAGTCATTTTGATGTCACTTACCTCAGGCTAATGTTGTGATTGCCTTAAATGTGGAATATGATTTAATATAAACCTGAACAGACAAATCACATTTTTTTTTATTTGGCTAAGAGATCATGTGTCTAGATTGCTTCAAATTTTCCTTGTTTTTTTTTTCTATTTTTCTTTTTCTTTTTTGTAATTTTGTTTCAAAATTTTTGGAGTTTTGTTATTTTTTGAAATTTTTTTGGATGACCGGGATTTTTATCCTGTTTCTTTCCAAACATACGCCGGGATTATTTCACGTAGTATTATTTTTAATGGGATTTTTGAATTATTAAAAATCGTGATCGAATATGATTCGTACTGATATTTTTATCCCTAATACCTAAATAAGACCGGTCCATCTAAACAAGTCTTCAAGATAATACCACCATGATATAAATTAGTTTTACTAAACACCATGATTGAAACTCTTTAATTGAGATGACCAGTTAACTCTATCAATTATTTTTTTTACGAATAACCCAATAAAAAAAGAAAATGAAAAACTAACTTAAAACTTTTAAAAAATTTTAAATTGACATTCAGTCACCAGCCAGGCCCCACGACTGATCTTCAGTCGTCAGTTAAGCTAGCGACTGAAGACGTGATACAGCCCAATGCACTGCTGGTTTAGAACCGTGACACATTCGCTTTCAGTCGTTAGCTCAGCTAGTGACTAAAAGTGGTATAAAATCATGTCTCGGCAATAAATTACACAAATTGATTGTAGTCTAATTAATTAAGAGGTTGATCTCTTTGTTGAGAGACCAAAGTTCAAATCTCACTTACAACATTACCAAATATTTTGGTCCTGGGTTGGCTGTGCCACTTCTAGCTAAGGTCAGTTTTGAAATTTTTAAAAGTTTTGAGTAAAAAAAATTCAATTTTCTGCTGGAAGGAGGATTATTACATTCTTTCCAAACTTGCCAGGATACTAGGATAAGTAAGCAGTTGAAAGCTTTCCTATTGACCTTTTGCACTGTTTTCTTGAGCAATACTACTAGTCTTCAATTGTCTCCTGGGAGGTAGGAGCTAAGTTGAACAACCCTCCCCAAACTATATTGAGACAGCAAATCAGATTGATTCACACCTCATATTTAGACAGCAAACCAAATTGATTTAAATTATATTCAGTTCAAATTGATCCTCAACAGCAAGCAATATTGAAAAACACATTAGGCAAAAATAACATTTGCTTCACATTGTATGAACTAACCTGGTTTGTAAAAATGAGGTGTAAATACAATCTAGAATTTTTCTAGATTCGCTTGATGAAGCACGAGATAGGGAACTCTCTTAGTCCTGACTATTCACACCATAGAAAATGGAGGAAAAAAATGCATCAGCTAGTGGACGATGCAGGTCATCCTCTCTTTTTGTTGGCTATCTGTCGTCAGCGATTTTTCTTGAGTTGCCAATCAAGCGAAAAATTTGCATCTTATTGGAGCCCTCAATTGACAAGTTACTCTGTGACAACCAAGGAAAATCTTATCCAACGTGATGTGATGATAAGTTGAGCTCGTAGAGAATTGGAGACTGCTCAATACATTTCATGTAACTGAGTCTATGATACTAGCATCCAATGTAATTTGAGTCAAGTAGTTCCAAAACCGTAGGAACTCTATCAGCACTTGAATTGTTAGGTTTCCGATATGATTGGACAAACTTCTTGCAGCTATTCTCTTCTAATGTCGAACAAAGTTTGATAACACGGAAACTTCCTTTAGAATGGTTTTTTGTATAACCATCTATCATGCCAAAAGAGCGCCTGCTACCTGTTCTCGATCCAAATCGTCATATTGGCCTCAAACATTGCTGTGATTACCGTATCATCAGGCTTGTGAAAGCACGCCCATGGCCTTGTTTGATCTGTTTTGGCAAGTCAAATTCATTTCATTCACAGATTGTGAAATTGTGCAATCTAAATTAGAATAGAAAAAATCCAATGAGTTGTCTGCCTCAAATCTAATCCAATTTGGGCACATACAGTTTATTTTTCATTTCTTTTATTTATCTTTTGGCTCTCATGTTTATAAATCTAACCAGCATGCTGATCCCTACAACTATTCTCCTTCACAACCCAACAAAGATAAAGGCAAACACATGTTGTGATGCTATGTCTGAAACTTTCAAATCTTATCATTGTACCATCTGGTGAAGAGTTAAAAATTTTGAGCTCAGTATTATACTGACAGTACGCATGTGTAAATACCATTAACTCAGAGCTAATGGCCAAATCCATGATCTAGAAACTTCCAGAACGTGAAATTTCAGTATTGGATTGTCAGATAGGCAGATAGAGGTCAAAAGGAGAAAATCTCATAGGCGAATGGATGGAAATGGGAGCCCAGAGTTGTCATTCATGGACATGCTTATAAATTGAGATTTGTGAGAGGGTATTGGTGCAAATGACAGTTGAAAAAAAGGAAAGGAATACAATGCTGTCGGGAACTTGGAAGGAATGAATGAGGTGAGCACGAAAGCTAAAGACTGCCTTCTTCTTTCACTTTCCCCACTCACTCTCCCATTACCTTTTCTTGGCGACCAAAGAAAGCATTTCCTGCTTATGGTGGTGCTCCAAAGAAACGAATCCTAGTAAAAGGACGCTACAGCTGGTTATTTTTTTCCTGCTTTGGGTTTCTTTAATCTCACCTCCCATTCCATTACTCTCTCCATGTGAGATCCTGCCCATTCCACTCTGTCACTTGCAAGAACCTGAACCCGTCTGTTTAGTCTTGCTGTGCTTATTCTTGTTTCTGACACAGGAGGATTTCTTGCTTTCTTGATCCAATTGCGAGAGGTGCGTATCCATGCGCAGAGTATGCTATTGTTTCTTTTGTTGTCCTTTTATGACTTGCAATACCATGCAGTTTCTGGTAGTATTTTTGATGTCAGACCATGTTCTAATGGATCAGTCCTGTTCTTGTTTTCTGTCTCACATTGGTCTTTGCCAATGTTGTGGTTTTGCTGCTGCTTCTACCATTGGATGCTGTTCTACTACTCATTTGGGCTGGTGGATTGTTGATGTACTTATTAACTCTGAAAATATTTATCTTTGCCAACTGAGTTTGCTCCATTTTGGACCGAAAATATTGGTGTTTCTTGAACAAATCTCCCAAGTGTGTGTGACCTCTCGGTTTGGTATAATTTTCTTGTTCTTCAACAAATGGTGTTCCATTGAATGGTTTGCTCGTGTAGCTCGTACCATTATTGAACCGAAAGATTAATGTTTTCATACCTTTCTTTCCTTTTTTTTACGAATAGCTTCAGGCATGTATGGTTGTCTCACGTATCGTATTGTTCTTCTAGTACAATGGTGTTGTGGTATGTTGGACTTCGAATTGTTATGTATACCTTTCCAAATAAAATGAGAGGATTGTAAGGGGACTTTATTTTTGCTGTAATGTGGATTTGGGATTCTGTCCTGTTTGTTTTCTTCCATCAAAAGTTCAAGCTTTGTCTTCTTACTTTCCTGCCGATTGGAGGGAGAATCAGATCTAGCCTTAATGGATTCTGCAGTTTATTTTAGACTTTTAATAAAATTTTCTCTTTTTTTTCTTTAAGTTGTTATAGAATAATTGGCCTTGGCTTCTGAGTTGGTTTTCTTATGTACAGTGTTGTTTTTTCCATTAACAAGGATGAGATTTTTGTGGTTCTTCTAGTGTTTAAAATTGTTCTGAGCTTTCGTATCTTTCTCATGACCACTGGAGGGTTTTTATGGCTAAAGGATAGGGTGTTTGATCCCATTAGTTATTACTCCCTTGATTAGTGTTGTTGATATGTTCATCTCTTTACTATTTCTATTTAATGCTCAACTACTACCGATGAAGTGTTTTGAGTTAGTACCAAGTAATAATATGCTTCTTTCTTATTGTCAGGGCAGTTGAAGACTAGATAAAAGGGGGTAAACATGGCATGTGATATAGCCAGCTTTGTGCTCCAGATCAAGAGAATTGTGTATTCCTTTATCAGATTTGGATACAAATCTGCTTGTGATTATCCTATAGTACTCGGCATTGGCATTTTGTTGCTCTTACTGCACAGATTGTGTCCTTTCCTATTTGCTTACCTGCTATCTTCCTCTCCTGTCTTCCTCTTAACCGCACTTCTCCTTGGAGCACTTCTGAGTTATGGTGAACCAAATGTCCCTGAGATTGAAGAAGTATCAACAAATCAACAAGTTGTGTCCCTTAAATCCAACATTTCCATTACTGACTGTTCAATGGAGAAGGTTGAGAATGTTACAGTTGAGACTTATATAGAAAAGAGAACCGGCACTGAAGAAGTATATGTTGAAAAGAGAGCTCTCGTTGAGAGTTTGCATGATAGTAACTCTAAAGAAGAAAGTCTCTCCTCAATGACAGATGATACTCTTCTTGGCGCTGAGATTAATGCCACTGTAGAAACAAAAGACCATGTTGAGGAAATTAGCAAGAAGGTTGAGCTGCAAGAAGTTGAAAGCGTTAAGCCTAGGAATGATAATGCTGCTAAAGTGCATCAGCTGTATCGGTTTGGCGAATTTATGAGCTCATGTTGGCAACCTGTTATAAGGCAGGATGATCATTATTCAGATTCTGAATCTGATCTTACTGACAGCTCTTCTCCTGGTGCGTCAATGACTGACATTATTCCAATGCTTGAAGAGCTGCATACGCTGGTAGATTTAGAGACTGTTCATCCTTGTTCAACCACCAGAGAGAATGCTTCATCAGATGATGACCACGACGACGACGACAATAAGGATGAGGATGATGATCATAGTTCAAAGGAGGATGAATCAATGGGCAGTAGGAAAGAAAATGGAGGAAGAGTTATAGTCACACCGAAAGAAGAGAATCAGAGAGATGTTATGGATTTCAATTCTTTGGAACTGGAAAAGAATAGTAAGCTGGAGAGTTTGGTGGAAAGGCGGCAGTCAAAGAACATTTTGAAGTTTGAGCTTGACAAGAATTTAATGGACATGCGTACTGCTGATGCAATGAAAAAAATGGAGGAGGTATCACGCTTCCATGTTCGTGTTCCTTCCATTTCCACACTAAGGCAGAACCCTTTTGATTCTTCAAATGATTCAGAGGAGACAATAGAGTTGCGACAGGTTCCTGAGTCAGCTCCATCTGTTCTCCTTTCGAAAAGGAGCGTATTTGATTTTCCATTAGATCAAATTGTGGGCCATGCCAGTCAACAACAAGAAACTTGGAGCCCTCGTTCATACTTCCCAGCAACACAGGGTAGAAAGCATGGAAACTTTTATGGACGGCACTCTACTAATCTGCAAGATCATAATGGCATCAAACTAGAGAGAGGTGAACTTAGCGGACAAGATGACCATGATAGTCACTCAGACAGTGACACAGAACAAAATGAGAACAATACCATGTTAATTGGTTCATTGGAAGCACATTTAGGTGAAGAGATTAAAGTACTAAGCACAGCGGTTTCAGATGTGGGTGTATTAGAAGTAAACTCTGGAATGGATGAATGCATGAAAAATGCTGATCCCCACCCTGATGCAAATTCATTTCCTATCCAGAAATCTACTTCTAGCACATCAGAAGCCAAGGATTTAGTTCATGCAGGTAAAAGCAGTTCATTTTTACTTTGTAACAAATGTAATGTAGTTTGCCTATTGGAAATGTTTGCTCAACTGAGGCTGATGTGACTTAGGTGTTCAGCAATCCATCGTGTATCCTCCATCCAATGTAACTGATTCTGAGCTGCATGTTGTTGAAGCAAGCCCCATCGAAGAAATTAACTCGTTTTTTAAGTGCCTTAAGGAGGAAGTATTGGTTCAATCCATTTCAGAGGAGAGTATTGACTATCCATCGACAGTAAAATTTGAAGTTGAATTAAGTAAGCTGCTATCTCCAGACTCCAGGATGCATCTCATTGAAGCAACCTCTGTAGAAGAGATGAACAAGGTATTTCAGCAGCTTAATGAAGAATCAAATACGCATTCTGGTTTCACTTTTGGTACACTGCCTGTCATGAATCATGGTCCGGAACTGCTAGTTGACGATTCTGGAGTGCATATTGTTGAGACAAGTTCTGTTGAAGAGAACAAATCTCTGTTCAATAAAGTTCATGAAGAAGCACAAGTGCATTCTCTTTCACAATCATCTGAGATGTGTATCATTGAAGCAAGGTCAGTTGTAGAGTTGAATTCACACTTTACACAACTCAATGAAAAAGCACAAACATATGCTGCTTCTGAATCTACTGGTCATATTGAGTCAACTCAAGATAGATCAAGTGAGGTAATACTTGCAGGAAATGAGCAGACTTCTGAACTACTAATTCAAGATATGTCAATGGAGCTGTTAACCGCAGGATATCAGCAGACTTCACATAGTTCTGAGCTGCAAGTTATTGAAGCAAGGTCTATCGAAGATATTAACTCATTTCTTAAGCAGAATCATGAAGAAGTGCAGGAGCTTGCCTCCTTGGAACCACTTGTACAAAGTAGTGAAATGTCCGCAACTGTCCCATTGTCTTCAAACTCTGCTCAACCTGGACACAATTCAGAGCTGCATTTCCTTGAGACAAGCTCAGCCAAAGAGATCACTTCAGTGTTAAAGAAACTTCACGGTGAAGAGGTGATACATAATGTACCTGATCCCAATATAGAGCTTGAGCATGGGTCAAGTGAGCCGATGTCCACAGACATCAAGGAGCTCTTGTGCAGTTCCGAGCTACATGTTGTTGAAGCAAGCTCAGTAGAAGGGATAACTACACTATTTAAGCAACTTGATGAAGAATTGCAGATGCATGCTGTTTCAGATTCTACTCTTCATCAACCAAACGTAGTGAAGCTTGAAGGTAAATCAAACGAGTCATTGAATAGAAACGCTGAGCTTCCTGTTCTAGAAGCAAGCTCAGTTGAAGAGATGAACTCGCTATTCAAGCAACTTCAAGAAGATGTGCAGGTACAGACTCCTAATAGCTCAGAGCTTAAACCTGGTCAGGAGATAGGAACTGCTTCTGATATTCTGGTTCTTGAAGCAAAGTCCATTGAAGCTATCAATTCAGCTTTCAGAGAGTTAAGCCATGATCATAGCAAGATGTCGCATGATGGTGAAATGGAACTGGGACAAAAGGAGCTTAACTCTGGACTGCAGGTTGTTGAGACTAAATCTCAGGATGATGATGGTGATACACCTGACTGTGTTTCTGAAGTAATAAGAGTTCAAAGATTCATCTGAAAGAGCTGAATCTGCTGTTGCTCAATCAACCAGCTGAAGAGATGGAGTCTGCATTACATGATCCAGTTACTTCTGATGGAGTGTCAAATGGCATTGATGTGAGAGATTATGAACTAAAACAAAACCCATAAATCGACAAGCTCAATAACACACTTGGAGAATGACAGATCTACTTGGGTATGCTTTTTTCTTCTCTTTTCTTCTGTTTATGTGTGAGTGTGCGATACATAGGCCAATATTAGAGTTGTAGTTTTGCTCTCCCGGCAGTTTTTTTTTTTAAAAAAATTCTTTTAAGTGTGAGATTTAGCTTTAGTGGTTGTGCCATATATATTGTATGTTTGTTTATCTTTTGGTTTCATATTATCTTAATATCTTTAATTTAAAGAGATGAGTGGTGATGTTTTGTAAGTTTATTCGTCAAGGTTTTGATTTGTTCAGCTTTAAATTAATTAAATGAAATGTCAAAAGTGTGGAGAGGGAAAATGAAAGCAGGGATGGAAGAACAATGCTATAGTTTGACTTGTGACTTGTGAGCTTATGCTCCTTTTTCCAATCAATGTGTGAATTGTATTGGATGGTGTCATTTTCATGGAGATAATTTCACTGATCGTGACGCTATTGGAGGAGTTGCATCATTTCATTTGAGATTATAGAGCACTATTATTACTTATTAGTCTTGCTGCGTCGTCAGTCGCATAATCTATAGGTTTGCATAAGGTTTCTTTTGTGTGTGTGTGTATGTTTCTGTTTCACACTCTTTGTATCTTCCAAGAGACTTGTCATGAGGGTTGTGCCAAAATCAATACGTGAACAGCTTGGTTTTTCCCCTTGTTGAGGAGGTAACTTAACTAGCTAGGTTAGTGTCAGCTTCTTACTTGCTTTTTTTACCCTTCCTATCAGCATTTCTTTGTGAGGGGGAACTACTGGACTACTTACTTGATGGTGTGCAACAGCTAGCGTTGGTCGTCACGATGAAAGCAACCAAAAAAATATTTGGTTATGACTTGGGAATTGGTAGCCGACATGCATACATACGCATTTTGAGTGTGACTCCGGCCGCGCTTGGTTTTTTTATGCATGGACTCTAGCTTGGCTGCAATGCATGTATGTCTCTCGCTTGTGTTTTTTTTTTCTTTTAATTCATGTCGCTTTTGGTACTTTGGAAGGTTCCAAATGGATGGGATGTAGGCATGTAGTGGGCAATTTAGTTGATGGCCTCTGGTGCTAGTACTGGTTCTTCACCTGCACTGCACATCTGAATGCTAACTATAGAGAACAGCTGTTTGGGTCCTTCAAGCCCTCCAAGTTTTACTACTCCAGCAATTCAACGGAACAACTAGTTCCCAATTGAGTCCCAATCTAGGAGCTGTGCAACAAACAAGAGAAATCCTACACGGCCTGTACTATGGTTTGGTTGGGATCCATGCACTTTAGTTATAGCTGTAGGCCTGTAGTTCTCACCAACGGCTGGCTGGTGAGTTGTGTAATTAAAGATGATTGATGTCTGATTAAAAAATTTGATCACCATGCAATTGCAATGGTTTCGAGGGGGCGTTTATAATTGTGGCTAGCTAGGGAACAACGTTTTTGCTGTGTCCATTTCTATTTCTATTTCAAAATATATAGCCCTACCCATCACACGGCGTTTCTAATTTCTACTCGTATATAGCACATAGTCTGTTCTTTTAATATTCTTGGGGCCTTCACCAGATAGAGAGATGTTTTTTCTTGACCGTTTATATGCAACTAACTCCGGGGAATCGTGTTCTCTACTTAATTCGAGTTTTAAGTTTCTTATTTAAATCACCTCATCGAGGCTAGCTTACAATGTTGATTAGCTACCTTGCCCTGGTTTCGGTGTAGTAGAGACTTTTAGTTCAAAAAAAAAAGATTTATATTTATAAAATAAGTCCTTCGAATTATAAGTCAATAAATTAAGGTTAAATCTCAACCAAACTTCTTAAGCTACGTTGGACAGTTTGTTGTAAAAACTTATTTTGACATTATTTTTAAATGTGGCCATTTGGTAACCACTCATATAACAATAATATTTTTCTAAATATAACAAATATTTTCCTTAACCATTATGCCCACTATATCAAAGATTATGATACTGCAATGTTAAATGGGGTCTTAAGGTATACATGAAGAAAGCAACTATGGATAAAGTCGCAGAGGGGAATGTTTTAAGCTAGCCAATGTGTGGATTAGTGGATTCCATCCTCTATGGAAGTGGTAAAGAAAATACTGAGGTCCGTACAAATAAGATGATCGATAATTCACTAAACTCCATAAGACTAACATGGCCTCCAAAGTGCACAATATTTAAAACAAAAAAGACTTGCAACTAATAAAAATATATGATGTAGTTGGTCTCGTCGGTTGCAGCACGCAACAGAAACGCGGCCCAGTGTGCTTGGGCGAGTAGAAATGGGGGCAAGGCGGGCCAAGCATCTGCACCGTTTACGTGTATTTTGAGGGAGCAAAAACTTTGCTAGCATAGCATACAAGAATACCAAGAAAATAAACGCGCATGAACATGTATCGACTACGCGACAAGACTATGTACCCTTGGAAGCTTTCTCCTTGGTTTCCCCCCCCCCCCCCCCCCCCCCCATCCCATTTCTTTTTGAACCCTTCTCCCTATTAATATTTATTAATTAAAACCAAATCTGCTCTTAAAATTCAGAGGAAGGATATGATCAGCGTGTGACGACCGTTTCCCTCACGGCTCACGCGGCTCTCCAATGCTTACTGCTACTACCAAGTACCTACTCCTCGCTGCCTCTCTTATAAACTCGCGCTACTCTCGCTCCTCCTCTCCGCCGTTTTTTCCTCGAACACCTCACAAGAAACCATGGCCGACCGCGTCCACCCCATGCCATTGCCGGCCTCCTCCTCCCCACCCCACCCCGCCTCACCTCCACCTCCGGCCGACGAGGCTGCTGCCACGGAGACGACGCCTCTCCACCCCAGCTTCAATCTCCCCCCGCCGCCGCCGCCCGGCACGTACATCATCCAGATCCCCAAGGACCAGGTCCTCCGCGTCCCGCCCCCCGAGCAATCGCGCAGGTACAAGAAGCTCAGCGCCCGTCCCGCGCGCCGGCGCGCCCTCCGCCGCGCATGCCTCTGCGCCTGCGCCGCCACCGTATTCCTCATCCTCCTCGCTGGGGCCTTCGTGGGCGTCATGTACCTCGTCTTCCGCCCCCGCGCCCCCTCCTTCTCCGTCTCCTCCCTCTCCATCCACGGCCTCGACGTGCTCGCGTCCAACGCCACCACCTCCCCCCCGCTCTCCCCGGAGCTCGACGCCGGCGTCCGCGCGGACAACGGCAGGAACCGCAAGGTGGGAATCGACTACCGCGGCGGCGGCGAGGTCACTGTCACCTACTCCGTCTTGCGGCTGGCCGCCGGCGAGTGGCCGGCGTTCTACCAGCCACCGAAGAACGTTACTGTGTTCTTGACAACGTTGAGGGCGAAAGACGTGAGCTTTACAGTGGAGGAGAGGAAGCAGCTGGCCACGGAGCAGAAGGCCCGCGCCGTGCCGTTGACGGTGGACGTGAGGGTGCCCGTTAGGATCAGGTTCGGGAAGCTGAGGACTTGGACGGTGGACGTGAAGGCGAGGTGCGAGGTGACGGTGGATAAGCTGAGGGAGCAGGCAACGGCGACGAACAGAGGGTGCAAGGCGAAGGTGAAGGTGCTCTGGTGGTGGTGGTGACGCAAGCACCTTATACATGGACATGGTCAATAGCAGTGGTCGCGGTGCACTAAAGTCTAAACACAGAGATTAGTAAACTTGTGAAGTCATTAATAATCGCAGTGTGTTACATATAAAATTCACGGGGTAAATTGGTGAAGTTTCTTTTTTTTTTAACTCCTTTCTTGGGGTGTATTTTTGGTTTTTCAGGAGATGATATGTTCACTTGCACTGTTGCGTATGTAACTATGAAATATAGATTGTTTTTTTGTACAAAATAAAAACAGGTTTAATCTCGGTTTAGTAATCTAGGAAAAATATTAACAGGAAAACCAATAAAATCATTTTAGTTTTATGAAAGTCCTAAGAATGGCATTCTCGAAAAACAACATAAGCATTTCAGTGGTATTTTTCCCTAAAACGATGGTAGCATGTATTTAATTTTCCAGTGGCATGTATCTCATTTTTCTTAAAATGATGGTACTATCCTATTTTGTGAAGGTTAATCAAACATTTTATATGTATTATTCAATATTAGGATTTGGATCTCCTACTTTAAAATCACAATGTACAAATATATATTTTAGAGCATGTGAACCGTCCGAACAATATTCGTACTTTTGAGATTGAGTCGAGATAAAAATCTGAATTTCTTGAAAGAAATCATTAACACTTCAAAATCTCTCATACTTTCATCGTAACAGTTAATCTGACGACTATCCAATTATATCTTCTATATATTTTGACTTCAAAAAGATACAAAACTCAAAATCCCTATAGCATGTGATCGATCAGTAGTAGTCTCATATTCAACATTTGGATCATGTCCAAGATAGAGGCTTTTGAAGCACATAACCCATTTGACTGTGGCTTGGATTAGTTAAGATTACATTGAGAGAGAAGTTTGAAGTATGGTTTTAGAAGTCTTTTATCTCAATAGTTGATTTGTGATCAAATCAACCTCTCAAAATATGTGTTTAGCTTTTTTTAAAAAAAAATTGCAAGGCAGGGATCCGAATCCGCTAGTGCCGCCTATTGGAAGAGCTCCTTTATAGTTTTATGGCGTATCAAGAAGCAAGCTGCCATCTGTCGTCTCCTCTCTCGCCGGCGCCGGCGCACCTCCTCTCGCGGCCAGCCCCCCTCCTCGCATCTTTTTCTTAGGAATTCATGTTTTCATTTTTACTTTTTTTTTTTCCTCATGTAGCCATGTAGGCTACTTTTCTAGCATAACCAAAAATACAGTTTTGTCAGTTACCCTTGGTGAAATAGTTTAATCATCTTTCCATACAATTTTGTAAAAATTTCTATACATAACAGGAAAAAGATTTTTTTTAAGATATAATTATACGAGATACAACATGTGTTGTTTTCCTGGTTGTTTTGATGAAATGCACTGAAACATTCCGTGTATCGCCTCTTCAAGAACCCATACATACAACAGGAGGCACAAGAAATCTGTAAAAGAAGATAATTCATAGGTTTTTCTTATTTGAACATGAATGCTTGCTCAATTTGCATTCAGAGATTTGCTTCTGCTACCATTCTTGTTTTTTCCCATGGCATGTCTCTTGAGTCTTGAGGGGTTATTCCAAGTTGTGCTCTAGCATTTTTGTTGGTGTTCTGGAATTTTGTCAGAAATAAGGCATGATGCGATAACAAATGCTTCTTGTGTAGTGCAGGAGTAACATCACATTAAGGCCGGAATACATATTTGAAGGACAGAAATTGTCCAATCAAAGAGAAGAGATTGAAATACATATCATGCCTGGGTCGATGCAATCATTCCAGTAATCTCATCGCTTTTGTGAAGCTCTTGTTGATTCATAGCTGTTGGATCTTTATATTGTTATGGCTTCTTGGCAAGATTACTAACTCAACTGAATTCTACCTCGTCTTGTAACGATATTTAGTAGAGAATTTTTTTCTCATGGATAAATTATGAGGACATAAAAGGCAGTAATTTTTGTGATGAAATTTTTATTTATTTTTTTTCATATGTGGTCAGGCCAGTATATTGTTTTAGAATGGATGGACGGGTTGACTCGGATTGAGCAGATGGCCAAATGTTACAATAGGAAAACAACTCCAAAACTCTCGTGATCTTAAATCACCTACACCTTAGACCTTGTTGAAATAAAAGAGTGAGATCACACAAAATACCAGATCGAGCATCACAAATTCTGAATGAGTTGATACATCTGTGAACTTTATCTTACCACAAAACATACATTACGCACTAAAAAAATTCCAAACTCTCTATTGGTACCTTACCACATGATACAACACGAACCGAATGACGGGCAACTCTCAAGATATGGCACTCTCCTTCTTGCAGACAAAACTCCTTCGATGACCAAGTTTACTCTATTCTGCTTTGTATATAGTTTGTTCACTGCTCTTTTATAACATGTTAGAGTTCAACACGGTACCATTGCGCAATCATGACACATGTATTAATTTATTTGTGTTTTTGTTCTTGTTTTACGCACAAAAATTAATTTGGTGTTAATTCCCTTGGTCCAAGTCACATTATATACAACCCTCTCTCATCTTAAACTAGTAAAAACAGACTAAATTTTAAATTTATGATCTTACATCTTTATCTTATAAGATCTAAGAATCTATTAGCACTCTTTGTAACAAACCATTCTAGTTTCTATGCAAAATAGGGGCGTTCTGCCTATTTCTCTTAAAAACAAAACTAGGCGAGGCTCCATGTCCATTTACAATGATAAAATTGCCATTAAAAGAAAAAAAAAAAGCATACAGCTCGCCTTGGTGAAATAGTTTTTGTACTTTTAAAGTTTCAACTTGTGGTCTAGTTAGACTGAGTCTAATGCATCGGCATTTTGTGAGACGTTTCAGTAGAATATTTTCTAATATATTTTATGTCACGTGTGCAAAACACCCCCTACTCCAACGCAAAGACGTTTCGCGAGACGTTTCGCACGGACCCACGAGTGGTACATCTAGGTGGTTTTAGTAAACAACAATAACTTTTAATTCAAAAATCGAATATATGCGATATTTGGTCTCTATATAAAGATAATTAAAAGATCTACAATTTTCTCAATATAATAAACATCTAATTTGAACTAAATTAATGCATAAACCAAGAAACAAAATTATATATAATTCGGTTACACAGAAATCGAAACAATTAAAATAGAAAACGCTGAAGCGGATGCTGCCTCATCAGGCGTTCTCTCTCTCATCAGTTGAATTTTTTAATAATATTTTGGTGCATGACCCACTTATCAGCACAGAGGCTGTAACATTGGAGTCAGCCTAATAGAAATAGAATTCTGATTTGAGTTTAAATTTGTGGTTTAACAGGTGCGAATAGTAGAGTTACATGATTAGCAAATAAATATAAAAAACTCAAAACTAGGTTCTTTATTACTTTATGCAATTCTTTTTGTCATATTTAAACTAACAAAGTAGGACAAGTCCATTTCCTTACATCCCACTATATCTTCTTCGAGACAACTGGCATATGATAGGTTGATGGATTAGAAAAGTTTGGCGTTGCAATGTTGCATCATAATATATTCTTCAAAGCAAGATGGAGAGGTTCTTAGGAATTCCAGGCTCTATTTGAAGGCCAGTTTTTGTCTAAGAAATTAGTTGGGTCTAGATAAATGTTTGGTTAGAGCGGGATTAGGAAACTAAAATGGGCTAAGAAGCCCAATCCAATGGAAATTGAAAACTTGGGGTTCGGCCTGGTTATGTGACTGCATCGTCCTCTGCGCCCTCCTCGCGCAGCCACGGGCCTCCTCCCCCCCATCCTCGAGCAGCGGGCCCTGCCCTTCCTTCTCCGCCGTCCGGCTACCTCTCGTTGCTGTCCACGCGCCGCCCACGGTCGAGAGCCGCTCCCGGATACTCCGGCTCGCCTCCTTGCTGTTTTCCGGCAGGTGTATCAGTCCGAATCATCTCGTGCTGTCTTGTTTGGATGTTCCAATCTTGAGTATTTTGCCTGCATATTTTGATGTATTTGTTGTCTTGTTTTTCTGTCCTTCGCTTTGGATATTTTTTCCAGAGTTATAATATGTATTGTACGTGCATTTTCCCTATACATCCAAACAGGGCCCCTGAGTTGGAGCTGATGCTGTAGTTCAATGTTTGGTGTTTTCCCAGTAGGTTTCAATAAAGGAATTGTGACTGAAAATTTAGCCGATGGGTAGTGTCAAAGTTAAAAAGGGGAGATCTTTGGGTTCTTAATATGTGTAGCTTTGTCTTCCATAGTCCATACAATTTTATCTCTACGGGCGCTTGTGCAGAGGAGCTGACTTAACTCTTTCCTAACATTTAGACTATATTGCTTGTCATGGTCCTATATTTAACTATTTTCAATTGTTTGTTTTGCAGACATGTTTGGATTGGAAGTACTTAGAGGAATTCCACATATCCTTAACTTTTAGTCTCTCCTTGTTCAGGTGTGGCCCCAACTGAATCCCATAAAAGTGCAGCAAAATGTTTCCATGTTGTTCATGCTCACACTTCCTCACAAGATCACCGATTAAATGTTAAAGTAACTAGCAGTTAATATATAGCTATGGTCATGTCGACTTATCTTGCATATATTATTTTCATTCCTATATGTATCTTTCATATATTGGATATGCTGGATACATCTTTAAATTTGTCTAATAGTAAGAGTGTAGAGAATACTAGATAACAAGATGGGAAAAAAAGAAGGAAGATGATGATGGCCTCTTGTATATATTTTTTTTTGCCACAGTAGTTGCTGTACTTGCACAAGTATTTTTTAAGAAGAAACATAATTGCACAAACAGAATATACCAAATTCATCGACAATGTCTAGTACCAGAAATTACCATAAGAATGAAACTCTTAATATGGCTTACCTAATATAGCTTACACTAGCTATATACCAGCATACAGAATTAGCATGCAGGCCAAAATGTTGAACATTCATGGGAGTGTTTCTTTTTCTAAGCATGTTTGTAAGACGGTTTCGTACGAGAATTTCACCGCCATGTCTTTTAGCGTAATGAAGCAAATTATATATTTGAATCATCAGAACCAAATACTGTGAAAATCCTGACTAGTCCAAGGCCACCCACAACGAACCAACCTAACCGGACCGCATTCTGCTAAATTTCTTTTTATCCTGATTGCACAAGCACCAAAATTACCTTAAAAGAAGAAAACCAAGAACAGTGTAATCAACAAAGAAACCCAAAAATTCAAGAAAAAAAAATAAGAAAGCTCATAAAACATTGCCTTATTAGCACCGAAAGAAGAATTTTGCACTTCACTTCATTAAGCATTGAAATTCGCCTAAAAATTTCAAAATAAATTCCTATATAATCTTGTGCTCTAGAGAACAGCATGAAGTAGCATTAACAAGCAACAACTTGGGGTGTTCAAAATGGCACACATTCAAAAGGTTACAACAATAAGTGGCAATTTGTCATGCAGCAACATATAGTAGAAATATATTGTAGAAATATTATGTCCTAACACTATTGGATCCCATCACGGAAAATGTATGGATGTAGATAATTATTATTACCTGAAGGAGCTCAGAGACGAAGGGCTGATCTCCCCCTCCACCTTTGTATGGAGTGCTCTTGTCATAGCTAACTGTGGCCCTTGCTGGAGTGACTTCACCGGAGCCCTTGACAGATTGAATATTCATGCATTAGCTTAGGATTCAGGGGTATAAAAGATCCCTTTGGATTTAATTCTCCCAGGAACATTCTTCCTGAACACCCAAATAGGACCTTAATAGAGTTTTCTCAGGAGCAAAATTAAAAAGAATCATCATTAATTGGCGGCAACATCTACTACAGGGTTTGTCTAATGCATCTCATGTAAGAGGAAGTTGGACAGATTTTGGTTGGCAATGGTAGTTGGTGATCCTTTTTTTTTTTTAGTTCTATGCTTGGGTTGCCTGTATAGGATATCTGCTGTAACCCCGCTGTGCTCAAACTTATTTTTTATTAGTGTAATTTGGAAATCTGGGTAGTTTTGGTCAAACATATTGCATATTTCCAAAATTTTCCAAACATATGTTTTATTGATACAATTTTTCCAGATTTCCTATACATCATAAATTTTTTTTTATATATTATACAAGATACAATATGTTTCTTGTTTTCCTGGTACTTTTAGTCGAATGCACTGAACAATCTGTGCATCCTCTCTTCAAGAACCCATTGATAATGGGAACATCCTACATACATTAGGATGCATAGGAAATCTGGAAAAGAATATAGTTCATAGGTTTTCTTTGTTAAACTTCGCTGGTTACTTAATATGCTTTCAGAGATCCACGCTGGATTTCCTGGGAAGGCTACTATACTTGGTACAAAATAGGGGAAAAAAAAAGAAAATACTAATTTGATGCAAATTCAACTGTAGCAGATGTCGGATCTGGATCAAAATAGAGACTCCTTGTCTATAAACCCGATATAACCCTCTAATCACCTCTTTATTTTATCTCGAACACCAAAATTAACAGAAGAGAGGCTAGAGGTGGATCAAGTGCCCCGAAGCTTCTGCTGAGACCTAGGGCTAGGGTTAGGGTTTAGCTTCACCCCCATCAGCAGCCATGTCCGGGCGTGAGGTCCGCGAGTACACCAATCTCAGTGACCCCAAAGGTTTGTGGCTCCACTGTCTTCTCCGATTCCCTTTTTGCCATTTTTTTCGATTTTTTTGGGTGGCATTTGAAGGCTGCTTGGTTCTGTATTTTGTGCACACAGATAGGAAGTGGGGGAAAGGGAAGGACAAGATCGATGATGAGGACATCACCTTCCAGCGCATGGTGGCAAAGGTTAGACCGGATCGTATTGCTCTAGCCATCATTTGTTTTTGTATATCTATGTGCTTTCTTGAATTTATTTAGAAAATATTCTGGTTAAATTTCTTGCATGTTGTAGTTTAGATTTGGCCTCTTATTGCAATTTACTGAAGTGAGCTAGTAATTCCTTCTTGTGAGGTGTTACCTGGGCCTCAGCTGCTGATTTGATAGTTCACAACACAAAGTTAAATGCTTGCATCTCATGGAGCTTATAGGATGTCTTAAGGAACTAAATTCTGTCAAACTTTGCTTATAGTGCCAATTTGGTGCATTGCATGGTATGCGTTGGTAGAGGTTGGCTGATTTGCGTAGTGCTGTGCTTGGATTATATGCTTGGGTGGATGGATGCAGAAGTTGGTAAGGAAGGAGGATAACTTTGTGCTTGTTTTCAGAGCTTTAGTATGGAGAAGTAACTGTAAAATGAATTCTCAAGTTTGAACGTAGCCTGGCAGAGTTGCAAGTGTGAACACTGCCCAGCAGAAATCAAGTATCTGTCTTCAGTTTTTTGAGTGAAAAGTGTTGTTGTATACTAGTAAACATTATGTACAGTTATGCTGCTTGTAAGTATTATGGAGAAGCCCTTTTATGCTGAATCTGCACTCCGGGGCTGCTTGGCATTGTTTGATGTGATGAGAAGCAAAACTTAGAGGGTGTGTTAAGGTTGCTATTGCACTCTCTGTTGAGACCAGTATTGGTTTTTTAAGTAATTGCATTGGTAGATAACATTTTCATTGCTTGGTGGTTATAGTCTTATGTTGATTTCATTTCTTAGTGCTTCCAATAGGTATTCATCTACAATGTTCTGATAACATGCCCTGACAGGGATTTTGGCGCTCTACTGGGTGGTTGATGCTAACAGATGCAGGAGGTTGCTGGCGAGCGTGGAGGCTATCTACATGGGCGAGGAGGTACTTTATGTTTCATTTTTGCAGGAAAGATCTGTGCAACTTCCTCATTTACTTGTTTTTGTTGTTTCTCCTACGTTATTCAGCTCTGGACAGTGATGATTTGCTTTATCTCAAAGAGCAAATGGAAGCTGAGGAAGATGCAGAGCGTCTTCTTCGCCGTACAGAGAAGCGGGCATTTGCTGCTTTTAAGATATCCTTTCTTGAGTGAGACATCACGGTCTCTTGTCCTATTTTATTTGTCATACATTTGGTTAATTGAATGATATGTGTGGTGTGGTCTTGTTATCATCAGCATGCCACTTGTACTATGCACTACACGATTTTCGTTTCAGAAAAGCACCTGATTTTTGTTGGAATAGGTTGATAAATAACTGGCTTAGCCAAGTGAAATTTCTCATATAATTGTGTGGAACTCTATGTTCTGCTTGTTAGCACTGTTTACTTTCTTTAACTCATTATTACAAAGCAGCAAGCCTAGCCGATTCCACACCTGCTGTTCCCTTGGCTCTTCGTGTCGAGCCTAAACCCAAAAGTGATATAAGGTAAACTGTCTGTAGAGAAGGCTTGTTCTTTCGATCTACGACTTTCTTTTTCCTATGATTGAGTACATAATTTGGGCAGGCAACAAGATCTCTTGAAGAATATTGTTGAGATCAAACCAAAGCGACCAAGAGCCAGCAGCCCTTCACAACAATCACAGAGCAATAAACTAAGTCAGAACCATGAAGATTCTGCCAGCAAAATATCTTCATCTCAGGGTGCATTGCTAGGAGAGAAAGGATCATCTTTCGGGAGCGCAGAATATCCCCTCAGTGTTGGCCAACCTATGTCAAAAACAATTGAACCAACAGAGGCTAAGCCACACAATGCAACTGGAAGCTTGCTTGGTTTAGCTTATGAGAGTTCGGATGAAGAGCAATGATGTGTGAGAAATCGAAGCAATATCTAGTTTGTGTATTAGGTCTTTCCCCCTTGTTTACATTATGTTTCGAATCAGGTCTAAAGAATGATGAGATGCTGCCTAATGATTGTCACCTATAGAAATTCTCATGGTTCTTTTTTTTTGAATGAGTTTGGCAGTTTAGCGCACTCTATTTTTCCTGAAACAGTACATGTTAGCCTTCAATTTTTAACTCAGCAATCTATGCATGGAGGGGGGTGGGGGTGGTTTGGCAAATTGTTTTTGCACCACTACACATTCCAATGTTTATATTTGCCACTGCCTCATTGACATGTAGTCGTAATCCCATCTTGCCAATATTTCAGAACTTAAAGAGTATGTTTGGAACACAGGATTTATACAGAATTCTTTTTTAAAAATTGGGCGGCAAGACATGGATGGTGTGTACTCACAGTTTTATTACTCATTTGATGTTTGAGCAATGCTATACTTAACTCTTGTTTTTACAAATCTTCTTTACAAACATTCACTGAATGGTGCAGATCTGGTGTGTGGGATTGTGGATGATAATAGATTAGTATGTAAAAAGAGCTTGCAGAAAATTCTGTAATATTCTGACGTGCACACATACTTGTCATATCCATTCTGTATTTTTACGACTGCCATGAGCTTGTGTTGTAATATGCAATGAGAAGTACCATGTAGCTAGCAGAATTAAACTGCAAAAGAATGATACATTTATTTCGTGTAATGGCATTAATCATAATGAGATGTTGGTAATGGTATGACATGCCTGTTTTGGTATGAAAATTAATGTTCGTACTCTTGCAAGGTGCCCTGCAGTACCCGGTTGTTTTATCCTCCCAGGCCCCGCTCAATTTGAGCTTAAGACTTGACCTTAATTTGAACATGGATGCCCCCATTGTCCCAACAAAGAGCCCATTACTTGGTGTCTAAATTCTAATGCCCAATAAGTCAAGAACCAATCAATTACTAATATCTAATGAGTAAGCCCGAGGACATTCTATCAAGAACCAATCAATTACCAATCAATTATACAAACCCAAGTTGATGGCAAACAAGACGAAATTCGACACCGGCACCAAGCCGGAGGTTCGGACTTCGGAGCAGTGGCCGACTGGCCGGCGGCGATTCCCTGGTTTACTTCGTGCTCAATTTCAATTTGCAGTCACTAAGATAGGGTTCATGTGCTATTTAATTGCTAAGTTCTTAATTTGTAGTGCTCATTTGTTCTTAGGTTCTGCCTTAAATTCATGTTGTTTTTGGCATATGCGCAATTATTCAATTTGGTAAATATGCAATGGATTGCTAGGGTTTATGCCATTATGTGCTAAGTTCTGAGAAAATCAAATTATAATGAAGAAAAGGCTTGTACAATACCTGATCAGGGGGATATGCGGTTGCTTTACTTGTTTTTCCTTGTCAATTAATTGTAAGGATATGAACAATCACATAGTAATGTTCCACTGTAGGTTTACAATGCAGAATCAAAAGTCAAAACATGCAAACAAGTTATTTTGGAATCTCCGACCTATCCTTTTGCAATGCTATTTTGGAGTCCCTGGTCTCGTCTTTTGCAACATGTAAACAACAAATGCTTATGGAAGCTGTTTCATCTCACCGCCCGGTCGGTTTTATTATATGACTGATCGCCGTTGGATATCGATATGATGTGGTTTTATAATCTTGATTTGCCGTTGGAATTATGGAAGAAGTGGAGAGATGTATGCTCCTCTTTTTCCTTTACACGAGGTGGCGGCGGCGGTGGGCTTCATGCTGATCCTTTCGGAGGTAGGTGGCCTGGCGGACGAGGAAATCGCATGGGATGGCGGAGAAACTGTTGCTTTGAAGAAGAACGTGGAGGAGGAGAAGGCAGGCGACATTGGCATTGGCATTGGCATTGGCATGGCAGGAGGGCAGCTCACCGAATCGAGTAAAACAAGTAAAAAGAACAAGGGCGGGGCAGCTATGTGTGTCATGGATCAAATAGCACCGCCTGGATTGCTTGCTGCATGCTGGAGGCTGTCATGTCCGGCGTCCGCTGGAGCAAGGCCGTCCCCGAACGAGGCCGGTGTCGGCTGTTTGAGCGAGCGCAGCGGAGTAAGAAAGGCTGACGAATGGGTCCAATACTCCAGTTTCCCACCAGATGGAGGGAAGCGGAAACAGGGGATAGGTCAAGACTCAGAGCAGAATAGGCCCGGCCCGATTTCAGCCCCACTACCTGTAGGGCTGGGTCACAATTTTATTTTGAGACCTGGACACCAAACCGGATTGGGCTCAACCTGCTCTAGTGGTTTTTTTATAGGATAAGATGCATAAGTCGATGTGGTCCATATTGGAGTAACTTGGGTGCTCATAAAACAGGACTCGGGTAGAATCCAGTCAATCCACCCAACACAAATGCACTCAGACTTTTTACTAGTCCAATTCGTATTTTGTATAGATCTATGAGTTAAGTAACAAAGAGTAATCTTGTCTTCTCTATTTTCTGTATATCTTTGTTGCTCTAAAGTCTAAACTAACAGAAAAGCAAAATAGATATGACAGGCGTACAAAATAGAAATTATAAGTATCTCTCATATCAATTTTAGACGTATAAAATCAAAATCAAAATATCTTTGAAGATCAATTTTCAATCATGTGTAAATCTTCCACGACGTTTAAACTCTATAAAAATCTCGTACAATTTAAAGGGTATTCTAAGCCCATTATAAATTAATTTATAGTATTCTATAAGTTTCTTCCCACTATAAGGCTTACTCCAATGGCATGGTGCGAGCCAATGTGCATCTAGGTGGCTTGCCGCGTGAACTCAACGTAATTGGCTCATGCTAACGTATGGGAAGGAGGTGAGTACACGTCGATCTATAGGTGGGCCCACACAAAACGAGCCGATTTAGCATTAACGTTGGAGTGTAGCTTGACTCAGCAATATGTATTTTATGGGTTCCACAAGTGTGACATCTTGTATGCATCCAAGACCACCATACTCTCTTGCTAACAGGTAGATACTGTTAAAGTAGGGCTCAATGACAATAACACATATGTGTATGTGTGGGTGGACATGGCAAGCAACATGCGTGGTACCACAAAACACTTGTGCTATGTGGGTGTGCGTGCATCTCTTTGTGTGCCCACCCGCGCGCACTTGCACCTCTCTTACTAACAGGTGGGTCACATGCCGTATTGGTCACTTGTTAATGACTTATTTTGATGTTTCAATTTTCTAAAAAAAATATCACTTTTTTGGGTGAAGTGGTAGTCGTGATTGCTGACAGGTGGGTCCAGTGTTATTTTGGTCCACATGTCTATCTAATTGTGTGTGGGGTATTGCTTTTATCAATTTTTTTTGTGTTTTTTTGTATAATAGAAATAATTTAGATAAAATAGAGTATTTGTTTTTGATGATGTAGTACACTATTTCTGTTTTAGAATTGATATGTTGGAGTGTTTGGTTATATGCTTAGATGTCACACTATCTGTCTTATGTGACGTATTCAAAAATAAAAGACTGTTAGATATAGTTTAAGTGGTCCTACAATACCACATGAACATGAGCCCACTTGATAAATATATAATATTATGAGATGTACATGAGTAAGATTCATATGTAATTTTGTATACGAAATTTTGATTTTACTTTTTTTCCTATGGAATATGCACCAATATACTTATTTCATGAGCACACTAAAAATTACACCTAATCTTTTCTGAATAAATATAACTTGGCTTTTGTGTCTATCGAGCTCGCTTCAAAATTTTGCTCACGTGAATGGACCTACTTGTTGGTTAGGTGACAAATTTTCATTGCACACTTCCATCATAGAATTGTAGATATTAATAATAACAATGACAAGTATAAAACTGCATAAGAATTAAGTGATTTAATATATAAGTAGAAATGAAGAATTGTACACGGCAAAATTAAAGTTAGCAACAAAGAGTACAAGTGTGTCATATAAAAATAAAATAGTAAATAATAAATATGGTGATAAATTACACAACTAAAAGACAAGAGGGAGAGACGCTCCCTCGATCTATGTCCATATATAGGGGATACCTATAAATGACACTCTTTTTATCTTTTCAATAAAAGTGACAATCTATTCTTACAAAGAGCGTACTAAAAATTACAATTCATCTTTTTGTTTTTTTACTCAATCCAACTAAAGCTTTGAGATTGGCAGTGTTAGTTGGAATTTTTTTCTCATATGATAGACTCATTTGCTAGTAGGGATGATAAAATTTCATCACACTCTTGTATCATTGATATTAAGACTAACATTCTAACAATAATTTAAATACATAGTGTTTGAATGAAAGAACAAAGAAGACAGATATTAAAGCTAACAATGACAATCACGAGAGTGTAACACACGAGGAGGAAAGTAGACAAAAAATAGGTGAATGTGTTACATTACTAAAAGGACAAGCACATATTTTTTTCATATATGTCTACGATAAAAGAGAAATATAACACTAACAAATTACACCTTTTTTCTTTTAAGTACAAGCGATAGCCTAACTCTTATGTGACATTGTGAATTGCATCACTAATGTTGTATCTAACAATGTATAATAGAAAATTATTTATAAAAGTTTTACGAGCAATAATTGATAAGTGTATTCTCTATTTTGAGTGGGATTCATGATCATTTGTATGTGATGGTTAGTCAAAATATTTTTAGAAAATACAAATAAATATTTCTTTTTTGATAGGCTAGAGATAAATTTTATATTGAACACATTTTGTAACACTCATTATATATAGGTCTTGCTTAATATGAGATCAATGTGTGGTATCATGTCTCTTATTATTTTAGTTTTACTTTTTGACGCCCTCCTCAATCTGCAGCCTTTGTATGATCAAGCACAGCTTGGGCTGCAAAAACTCCCTCATCCCCCCACCCGGAAGACCAAAATCAAACCCTCTCGCCTCCCCTCTCCCCCTCCCTCCGCCGCGGTAAATTGGAGCTCCATAGCTCGGAACCGAGTAAGCAACTCTCCCTCGAAACCCTAAAGTTCGAACCTTTCTAGCGCAATCCCCCCAAATTCCTGTTTTTTTGGCTGTTTTTTTCTGAATTTTTCTGCGCCAAGATCGGTTCGATCTTGCTGAGATGCTAAATTTGTTGCTGGTTTTAGCTTTAAGGTGTGTATGAGTGAGTGCTGTTAGCCGGACGCTGCCGGGCATGAAGGCGGACACGGGTGGCGGCGGCGGCGGCGGCGGGGTGTTCAGCGAGCAGGTGCTGGCTGAGAAGCTCAGCAAGCTTAACAACTCGCAGCAGAGCATCGAGAGTATCCTTTTTCTTTGGTTTATTTGTAGCGTTCTTGCAGTTTGTGCTGCTCTTGTTGGTAAATTTGGTAATCTGTGTGTTGATTGGTTTAGTAATGTAGATGAGTAGTACAGTAGTATTTCAATGTTTAGCATGCATAGGGATGTCATTTGGAATGACAGTGTTTGTCTCTTGCAGTGTTTTTCTAATGCTTGCCTTCTTTTGTTTTAAAGATTGTTTATTGTCTTTAGTTTGTTGATGTAGATGAGTAGAACTGTGATGTGCTTAACATGTTTAACGAATGGTGAACGGAAGTAAGAGCATGGACATTCGTATTATCCTTTCTTTGCTCAACAAGGTTCTAGGGTCCACTAGGAATGGTTCAGAACAATTCAAAATTGAGAGGTGGAGAGCAAGATGAGAATGTGAAAGTAATGGCTAAAATTTTAATTTTATGCCACTGTGGGATAAGAGGATGCCAAGAGTGCCCATTAGTCTTCCATTCTGCTTGGAGGTGAGAGACAGGGTGGCACCTGAAGTGTTGTATTTGTGTAGCTGCTACATTCTTGCAGTTGTTGCGAATATGTTAAGGATAGTACAATAAGCTAGTTTCTTTCCATGCACATCAACTTCTGTAGTTCACGGCATTTTTCTAAGGGTAGAGTGGAATGAAGAGGATGATAGTAACATCTCAACATTGTAAATCAGATACTTATGCATGACAATAAGAAATATTTTTGAGGGTAGCATATGTGTGTTTTGTTTTGAACAAAAGAAGGGATTGTTGTGAGCCCTATTCCAGAGAAGTGATTAAGGTCTCAGGGTATTAACTGTATTGATCTTAAATTCTTCGGGTGATCCTCTGGAAGTGCTTGAAGATAAGAGGTGTTGTATGAAGGAGAGGGCTTATGGAAGGCTTTGAGGGTTTTCCTGAAGTGTTCTTTGGGGAAACCTGAAAATGCAATCTTTTGAATACCACTGGAAGTCTACAGAAAGTAGTCCTGTTTCATGACTTTTGTTGCTTGGTTAGTTCTTTGAATGACCTTTGTGGGGTTTTCGTGGAATCCCAATGCATTTAAAACAATGCTATTTTGATGTTAAGGATCTACTTGTGTGATCAAAATAGTTTGTTGTTGCCTTTTGTTGCACAGAAGTTGTATCAGTAAAGCGGCTTACCTTTTAATTGTGGCTGTGTACCCTCATTTAGTAAATTAATAAATTAGATGGGAATGCACCTTATTCTTGATTAAGAAGATTCTACCAGGGAAGTATTTTGGAATTTGAAGTAAAGTAATGATATTTGGTATGCAATATTCGGTATCATGCAAGGCATGAAAACGGTCGATGATATAACTATTTTCTTAAAACTTTGTACATGGATATCTTATGCAGAACTTTAAGCCCTTTATAGTATATAATTCTTGATTCTAAGATAGTCTTGGTGAGTTGTAACATAATCCAGGAGCAATTCTATGTAAAGTACAGATATTGCCAGCTTTTTTGAGCCAAAACATGCTAGGGATATGATGTGCAGAGAATTTATTGTGGGAGTGTAATGAGATGACTGGAATTGTAGACCATCTTCTCATTGGAGTCTATCTTGGTTGTTAGGGTAACATATGTGGCAAAATGGAATCTGTAGTAACATGGGAGAAGTGTGCCTTTCTTGTGCTATAACTTCAGACTTGGTGTTATTTGGATATGCATTTCATCTCTGCATGCAGGAGTTATGCTGTTGTCCTGCTTGATAATCTTACGCCAATCAATCAAGTTTGATTCTGGTAGAATTTTCAGCCATAGCTAGTAGTTCTTTTATTGTTGACTGTCACAGATTGTAAAGATGTGGACACATCATCTCATTTTTGGAAGTGATTTGCAATAGATTAATTCTTTGGTTATTTACCTTGTGCGCTTGCAACTTTGCTTGGTATTATTACTGACCTCAAAGATTGTAAAGATGTAGTACATACCGAAGTGATTTGTAATAGATTAATGCTTTGGTTTATTTACCTTGTGCGCTTGCAATTTAGTTTTTTTTTGGATTGCTAATGAACTGTTGTAATAGTTCTCATGTTCAATGGCTATTCATGATATTGAATTTGTCCGGCATGTTGTTTGCCACTATTGCTGTATTGCATCAAGATTACTGCAACTTGCCTTTTGTATTTCTTAATCCTTAATCAGCACTTTCACAATGGTGCATTTTTCACCGCAAGAGAGCCAAGCAGGTTGTTGAGACATGGGAGAAGCAGTTCAATAATGCAACAAAGGATCAAAAAGTATCATTCCTGTATCTATCAAATGACATCCTGCAGAATAGCAAACGCAAGGGAAGTGAATTTGTGAACGAGTTCTGGAAGGTCCTTCCTAGGTCACTGAAAATTGTTTATGAAAATGGGGAAGAAAATGGAAAGAAAGTGGTCACGAGATTGGTAAGTTGTTTTTATTTCTTGGTTACATGGTTAATGCTTTATACTCCTAACTCCTTTCAGACATTTCCTGAACCACCTTTATTCTCTAGAGTGGTGCTAGTGCTCATTTTTTTCCAAGAACATTGGGTTGAGGGATCTAGTGTCAATACTAACATGGGGTTTGTGATTCGGCATTAGCTTTGTTGGTTTAGCAAACTGTTCAAGTCATATTCTGCTGTTGCTTTATCTTATTTGACTGTGCATGCTTTTGTCTGGTATATTGTTCTGCAGATATTTGTTTGCTCTTATGTCCTCTTCAGGCATAGTCATGTGTGGGGTGCATTTGGACTCACATATGTGCAGAAATGTGAGCCACAAGCCATACAAGAGGGGGTACAAGTTAGGAAAATGAAAATACCTCTTAGTGTTATTTCCATCTATTTCCAAGAGACCGATTGATTTGATTAAAACATTTGTTTTCTCAACGGACTGTCAATCTTGAAAGTGAGCAGTCAGGTGGGAAGTTAGGTCTTTCAGCCTTTACCTTTTGCTAGGAAATTAACCATCTCCAATGTTTTCAGAGAGTGATATTTGACAAGGAGAAATTTTTAAATTTGCTTTACAGTCAAGCATGAACACTGCCTTTATCTAAAAGAGTGGGCACTGGAGTTTACTCATTCCCTTGGTCTACAATTGGTTTTAACTTAGAGGATCTTGTGCAGAAAAATTAGCTGTCTTTCTTTCTGTAACAGTACAAATAAGAAACAGCAGGGCTTCTCTACCCTAGGTAATTTGCACAAGGACAACATTTCTTTGGTTCTCTGAAAATTGGAGAGCAACCATAAGAAGATTGATGATTTGCTCATGTTGTCTCTCGTCTCTCTGTACACGTTTGTCAATAGACATTGTGGGCATAATGCAGTGATGCATTTAGTTGGCCTCCTGTTTGATAGCATAATATCTAATGATTGATTTAACTGTTGTTGTTTGACCTTACCAGTACTGTATGATTATTCACATGCCCTTGTTTTTCATATCATAGATAGGTGATGTTGACTTCACTGGACCATTTGGAGTGAGCCTATTTGGATTTGTTGCAAGAGTTTCTGCTTGTAGGGGTCTAGGTTTGAAACCCAATATATGATTCAATGTTCCATCTATTTAGATTGGACACAATGACTTGGAAGCCCTGTTTGAAGCATATTCCATTTGTATCCTTCTGTTTCTCTAATTTTGTTTTCTTCTTGCATCTTTGCATCATAAGTATCTCTTCGTTTCCTACTTACCTGGGTGAGTTGGCTGTTAGTCCTATTGTCATTATCTCCTTTATTTATGCTATGCTGCCTGCATCTCTATATCAGTTGTTTATCCTCCACATCATCGCTATGACCCAATGTCAGAGTCTGAAAGTTACTTGCCTGGTACTGAGTAATCTAGCCTCACAGCCACAGAAATATTTGGATTCTGTGATTGATCTTCTCTTTAACCTGTACCTTCTAACTTTTGCTTTGGTATCTTAGCTGTATAAGTATGTGTCGTAGACTTATGAAGAGAAAATTCAAGTTTGGTTTTTCTTTTTTAAATATTTCTTTCAAGTCCAATGACACAGAAAATACAACCATGGTAAGTTGTTTGTCCAAAATTTACTTTTTGATTGGCAGCCTGCATCATGGGTGCAATATGCAATGCAAAAGATACCACTCCATTATTTTTGGAATCCGCCTCCTGATTGAATCGCACATTGAATGCTTGCTATATTTCAAGTTTTGTTGCAAAACGATACCACTCTTTTCTTTTGGAATCTACCTCCTGATCTGATTGAACCACACATTGAATTCATGCTACATTTCAAGTTCTATCCAATGGACTATCGTCTAAGCTTGTACAGCTGTGGGTCCTTTTAGCCTTTTACTATCCAAAATATTGATTTAATTAGTTATTAATAACTGATGAAGTTAATGATTCACTGCGTTGGTTTTGATCACAAAACCAGAATCAAAACTCCTTTTTCTTATCTTGCTTGTGAAACAACAGATAGAGATTTGGGATGAGAGGAGAGTTTTTGGGTCTCGTAGCCGAAGTCTGAAAGATGATGTTCTTGGTGACAACCCTCCTACATTGGATAACGACATGAAGAGTTCAAATCCTAGCTCTATTCCTACTTCAAATTCCATAAAAGGTGGTCGTAAGGATTCAAATACAATAAGAATAGTAAGTTGATAATTCTTGTCCTGCAACAATATTTTGTTTTCTTGTACTTACAATGGGCTCAATATATTGGAATGAATTTGAGAGAGCTTTTGCCGTTTTTGTTCTTTCATTAGAAACTGGCCGTTGGGGGAATGCCTGAAAAGATAGTAACTGCGTATCAATCTGTGCTTGATCAACATTTTGATGAAGACACAGCTTTAAACAAATGTAAGAATACTGTTAGTCTTTTGGAGAAGATGGATCGAGAAGTACATGATGCTTGTACCCATGGTAAGGATTTTGCTTGCTTCACTTATACTGTATGCTGCATAAAGTTATGGATATCTGTCATTCGGGAAAAATGAGAAGTGGATGCGAAAGCAATGAAATCTCTGACATCATAGCATTTTTGCTACATCTCTTGGTTATAAGTATCTGCTGATACTTGGTTTCTTCTTGTATAGGTATTCAGCAAGGGTCTTCACTGATTTCTGACCTTCAAGAACACGAAGCAATCTTGAAGCAGTGCATTCAGCACTTTGAAAATGTTGAGGCCATTAGGACAACCCTGATCAATCAACTAAAAGAAGCCCTTAGTGAACAGGTCTTGAGCACCCATTTATTATCTTCCAATTTTTCATCTCAGTGACCTCTATATTATGCTTACAAAATGTTGTGTTATTTTTTTCAAATACACCAGGAAGCAAAGTCGGAGCTTATTCGCAGCCAGTTGCAAGTAAGAATTATATCTTTAGTTTGCTCTTACATTTGTATCTTCCTTTTCATTACTACCCCCTTGGTTTACTGTTGAATCTACTGAGGCTTATATGGGATATGGAACCATCATGATGAGGCCTTAGATCACTTCATTTCTAATATGCTGTAGCTGTTTAGCTCTTACCCGCAGTGTATTTTTTTTCGAGAAGAGACACTTGTTACCTGCAAAGTATTATCCAAGTCCTTGTGGACTTGCAACAGTACTTGAACTATAAGGCCAATAAATAATCTTTCAGCATGGAAATGAGAAGGTGTTAGTGTGACAGCCCGCAATTCCAAAACCCTAATTCCCCAATTTCAAACCCTAGAATTTCCAATCCCTAACCCTAGATCCGAAATTGGACTTGTTGGACTTGAAACCGGTCCACCTTGGACTCCACCGGACCCAAATCATACCCAAACAAGACAAAGCTTAGAGATAAGTTTGAATCAAAGAAGTTGGGATGAAATCTTTTGAAGAAGAGTTCAGACCAAAGGGGATATTCGGTTTAAATGGAAAAGATTACGCCGTCGGAGCTATAAATAGAGAGGATTCGGGATCCTAATCTCATACCAAGAAAGAACTCGAAAGCTCTTGGAGAACGAGATGAACTAGAGTACGGAGTCACTGCAATTGTCGGAATTGCCACTAGAGCCGCACCGCCCGAGCCATTCATCGAAGCCACCGCATCTCTGCCTTTGAAGTTGCATCGTCACTGTCGTTCGTCGAGTCGCCGTGATGTCATTTGAGTCGCCGCAGCGTCGCCCGAGCCTCGTTTGCCGCTTGTTGCTAGATTGGGAGAGGATGAGCTATCCGTGTTAGTGTCAAGCAAAGAGAAAGAGGTGTGAGGGTTAGGATTAGGGTAGGTTTAGTTTTAAGGTCATGGACCTTTTTTAATTATTTTATCTACAATTTAGTCCTTGGGATAGTTATGTTTAATTTCGGTTTAACAGGACAACAGTTTGGCAATTTAGATGTGATCTTTAGAAACCCTAGTGAGTCTGAAACCCTAGATCGGAGCCTTGCTTATTCTCATTATTAATTTTCTATATTATTATTAAATTATTCATATTTGTTTGATAGTCAGATCCGTCGCCCAAATGTGAGTGTCTACAGGGAGGATGTTGCAGATCTAATTTATAGACAAGGCAAGATTGTGTACACCATCGTGATGCATGTTGCATGTTGAATATTTATGCACTAATTATCTATTTTGTTTGCAATCTATTATTACTTATCATATCTGAAAAGACTGCATGTTTTAATCTATTCAATCTGTAGTCGTAGTCCGTAGTATGCATAATATGAGTTAGTTGGTATCAGTTGTGATCTATGATTTAGATATGTTGTTTAGCATCAGTTGTGCAGTTGGTCTCTACAAGTTGTGCAGTTGTTGGTTAATTAATCTGTTTAAGTTAACAATTTTTTTGGTGAGTATCCAATACTTGTTTCATAACTGCTATAGTTCTGCGAGGGGCTGGACTAAATTTGGTAACTTTATGGCTAATATAACTCGCATGGCAATGTGATAGAAGTGGTGGTAGTAGTGAGTTGCGGCTTGATACAATGACTTATGCGTAGTCAGTGCGGATGCATATGATAGGGCAGCCTCTTTATCATCTATATGGCCAAACACTCAGTTTCCTTAGTGTCGGTCGTGCGTTAAAAAGAATGTAGAACGGTGTGTGTGGCATTGACTGTTGTGCATAAGGGATGCTATAGTATAAGACCCCTGCAGAGTTAAACTAAGTGCGAATATTCACCAACAAGTTCGATAGTTTCACAAATAGTGTTTTCAAATACTAAAAGTAACTTTTGCATTACTTTACTTTTTTTAAAACTCATATGCATCTTTAGTTGTGGAAACCGTGTTTTTTGTACATTGTTAGTCTCATGTTGTTTTGTGCACAAATCTATATATGTATAAATGTTTGCTTGTAGAGTCTCAATGACTCATAGGCTGTAGTTTCATGGTGGTGTATGTGGACAGTATAGAGCTTTCGTAGGAGTAGATCTAGTTGACTACGGGGATCAAGTTTATGCCTTCAAAGAAGAGCTTTCCAGGAGAATGCATAGATTGCGAAGAACAAACTAAATTAGTTTTGGGTTTTATTTTAGAAAACTCTATTTTTGTTATCTTTTTTCAGGTTTGTGAGAATTTTTTATTTAATTTAAAGATTTTTTTTTATCCGCTATGCCAATGTGCCTGTATTTCTACTTGTTATCATGAGATTGTCAAATCTCCAGATCCCTAGGTCAGAGTGTGGCAGCTAGTTACACAGAATTTGCCCTGATTGCGAGGTGTTACGACCCTGCCTAGTAGGGTTTAGAAAATCGAGTAGTAGGTAACTTGTTTTTCCCTGGACTAGATTGATTTTGTAAAATTAATCGGTTAGGTATGTTCGATTGATGGTTAAGAGTTTTTTACTTTAAGATAGGGTTATTTAGGGCTTGTTGACCTAATTTAGCCTAAACTTATAAGCCCAATATGCTATTGAAAGGGGATTAAGGGACTATTTTTGGCCTAACTTAGGTTAAACTTATAAACTCAATAAGTCGATGGAGGGAGGCTTAAGCTTATTTGTGGTTTCTAGTTTAAAAGGGGTTTCAACGTAAAGGATAATTTGAAAATTTAAGCCCCCGTTTGGCCCGGGTTTGACTCATCTGAGAAATTGAAGCTCAGATAAAATGCGCCAAACATGCCCTTAAGCTTAAGCTTATTGGGACTTCTAGTTCAAAGAGAACTTAAGCTTATAAGATAAGCGCTAAATTTGAGCCCCATGTTTGGCCCGGCTTCAGTTTATCTAAGAAGTTGAAGTTTGGATAGGACAGGCCAAACTTGCCCTTATTTATTGGCGATCTACACCAATTATGGTCGAGTTTTGCATTCTCCATACATTATTTAACAGCATTCTTTGAAAAATTGGAAAAAGAAATTGAAACTCGTTGGAGTCTTCAAACATCGTAAAAACACCAACATGTTGGTTCTCAGTTATATTGCTGGCTGGTCCCACTTTGTAAAACAGGGTATTGGCCTATTCTACATTGGTTACTGTAAGTGCTGGGCAACTGGTTAAGACCGGCCATGAGTGACATCTGGTGTGCAACTAGTTTTAGGGACCTTGCTTCCACTTGGATCTCTGATGGTTGAGGTCCTTTACATGTATTTGAAGGGAGGTCCCCTATCCAATAGAATGGCTCAAGTGCAGGGTTCTATTCATTGGGTTAGATGTATACTCTATCTAACAGGTGACACGTGTTAATAAGAAGAAAAACAATTATTTTTTCGGCATAGTTTCAATAAGTGACATCAGGAATGGATTTGCATCTGATATGATACATGGAACTTGGCATCGGAGTAGTTCTACCTATCCTATGAGCTACTAGTTGGATCTAAACCATTTGATCCAAGATTTGATATCTCCTAGATGTTTCTTATCCTGACCTATGCCCCTATCTAATGTGCGCCCAATGGTGGTGAAGGATTTGGGGAATGTTCAATTGTTAGGTATGGTGAGGGCAAAAGTTCCTTGGAGGGTACAGGTGGAGTGTAATTTATTGCTGAAATTTTAGAATTTTTACAGAGTTTTCCTGTGCTCTAGAAAGCATAAGAACTATAAATTAATATTGAGCAAAATTACATTTTCTAAGGTACAGTCTTTTGTGGAATAATAAATTGAGTATGTCAGGAGACAAGGTCATTGAGGTTGGGAAGGGAGATCCAATACTGGGACAGGTACCAGCACAGCCGGCTAGCCGGCTAGCCGGCTAGGTAGATAGGGCATGGTGGTCAGGTAGGTGGGGGCTAGTGTCAGCATGACCAAGAGGGAGAACCAGGGAAGGGGTGGGGTTGTGGCGGCTGGGGATTAGAGGAGGTGGGGCAGCTAGTAGGTGATTGGGGAGTTGTGGGGATGTGGGACATGGAAGAAAGAGAGGAGGATATGGCAGTTGTGTTTTTAGGGGAGAGAAGGTTTAGATTTTTATGGGCAATGAGCCAATGAACACATGTCCAACATTGTACAGCAAACTCCTAAACTCCCTAAAGCTAGATAAAAAAAAGAGAAGCTAATTTATGGATCACCACTTCTACCAGGCACCTGCATCCAGCAGAAGTCCATATTGGGCCAAGGGAACAGTCACACTTCTGTTATCCCAAACTTTTGTTCTCTATCAACAATTTTTGTTCTTTTCTGTTCGCTGTCATGAGGAAAAGAATTAGCCAGAGAAACTTGTAGATTTTTTGCTTTACAATTAGCAAGGAATGGCCTAATTAGAGACTTGTGCAGATAAAATGCACTGTTGTTGTAATCGATGCTGACATTGATACTTCTGATTTCGATAGCCATCACTGATATATCATGTCAGCTTAAGAAGTGGTTGCACTTGCACGTCAGTTGTAGGATTCATTCCTGTAACTCTGCTGTTTTGTTTTATAACGAATATACTTGATTTTCTTTAACATTACTAACAGACCATCTCAGTTATAGTAGTGATGTCTTTTTTGCCATCTAGATGTATTTTAGTATATATTTTGATAACTAATATAATATGGAGCCAATTCCTGATTTAAATGATTTTTATATTTATGTTCAATTACAGGTTGTTCAAGCCGAGGCTGAACATGCCATGCAACTAAGGCAACGCCTTGGAGGTGCTAGTCCAGTCATGATTACACTTCCATCAGAGCAAACGTCCATTCTGGTTCAGAGTACAACAGCAGTAAGACCAATATCCCCAAAATTTCAACCACCGCGGCCGGCAACCTCAATTCCTGGTACAGCCGGCACTGTGGGTGATGAGTACAAGAAAACAGCAGCAGCTATGGCAGACAAGCTTGCATCGTCGTCATCCTCTGTGCAAATGCTCTCCTCCATTATCTCATCCCTTGTTGCTGAAGAAGCTGCTTCCATGAATGGTGGTTCACCTTCTAGAGAGCACTCTGCAGGACCACCGGGCTTCCCAGCTGAAAAGAGGCCTAGGCTTGAAAAACCCATGCCAGCCGGTGATATGGGTGCTCCTCCCTTTTTTGGGCAAGTACCTCAGGCTCAACAACAAATTGGACCAGCACCAACTTCAGTTGCAGGCATGCAGCCACCAGCACAGGCAAACCAAGCTCCAACTCCATTTCCACCACCCCCACCGCCTCTGCCACCGGTACCACCACCACTTATGCAGCAATTTGGTCAAAATGCTGTAGGAATGGCACCCTTTGGAATGATGGGTGGCTCTCTACCACCTCCGCCCCCATTGTCTAATATTTTTCAGCCAGGATTTCCAAGACCAAGTGGACCATCTCCTCCACCTCTTCCGCCACCAGCTCAGAGCCAGCCACAACAGCAGCAAGCACCACAGCAACAGCAGTCTACCCAGCCACCACAGCGACCACCGACATCAGCTGGTTTCTTTCAAACACCAGGCATTGGGTTCTTCCCTCCAGTGCACCAGACGCCATCTGCCCAACGGCAGTGATTCTATAATCGTCATTGGGGAATCACAGGCAGCCCCTTGTCCTAAATTTGTATATTAAATAATCATCTCCAAGCTTTATACTATTTATCGATAGGTCCATGAAAGCAGGTTCCATGCTTATGAATTGGAGAAATCTGTAGAATAGGCTTGTGTGCTGTCTGACTGTTGCTTTCTGTTGGGGGAGTTTGTTTAACTCTCCTGGTCCTGTTAGTAGTTAGACTCTTTTGCATAGTTTCCGAGGCAAACAAATGGTGACATGGACTTAAATGGCCCAAATGAGTAGACAGGTCATAGATCCAATGTGAATTGCAGATATTTATTCTTCTGTTGTTTAAATTTCTTTAATATGTTTGTTGTACAAGTTAGTTATTTTCAGGCGGTGGAAGTATTTTTACCCTTGGGGTCGGATTCAATTTTTCTTTCTTTTCTTTCTGGATGGTGTGTTGACTGTAGGCAATGGAGAACAGGTACAGCATTGTATAGTATATAAGCAGTTTAAACTAGAAATTATACACACTTCTGCTTCTTCTAGGAATTCTTAAGCATCTTTTCGTGCAATAGCTCAACATGTAGCTAAAGATCCTTAAAATAGAGAGAAAAAAAAGAGAAAAAAAAGCTATGCAATGTCTACAAATGAACACCCATCTGCTAACTCATTTTCCATTCCATCGTTTGACAAAAACTATAAACTACAAATCTAGGAGAAACCCTTCATGATCTACCAAAAAAGAACTACAGGCTCATGAGTCATGAACCGCCTAATTAACTAGTCTACAAGATAAGAATGACACATAACTACAAAAATTACAACAAGAGATCTAAGAAACAATTAAGAAACTCCCTTGTGTTGTCGATCTTGCAAATTGCAACGATCAATTCTGCGTGGGGTTGGACCTACTCCGCGGCATTGGTCTCATGCTGGCGTTGAACTCCACGTTCGTTTTCCCGTTCGCCGGCACCGTAGTTGCATGGAAGGCGCCCTTGCCGACATGGAAGGAGTTGGTGGCGCCCATGGGCTGCAATAACTTCCTTGGACGTCGTTGCAATGGATCATCATCTTGTGTTGCGGCAGCAGCATTCTTCTCATGATCAAGAGACAAAGATGGGGAGGTGCTCACAACAAGATGGAGCAAGAACACGGCAGTGAGAAAGAACAACACCCCGCTTAAAGTTAAAGCCTTCATGGTGTTGATTGTGAGGTTAATGGAGGTGTTGGGGTGCTTAAGAGGTATGGGGTTGGGGGGTGATTTATATATATTGTTCGTTGCATGCAAGCAAGCACACTAGCTTCCACTACTTGGGATCAGAGGAATTTTTAACTTTTTTTAATTGTGGCAGGTAACAAAAAGAGATCTGGATCAATTTCTTTTGCAGGACTTCGTATAGGCAAGTGGGAACATGAGGGCCGGCCCTGAGATCTGGATCAATTTCTTTTGCAGAATCAAGCTGTAATTACTAGCCTTTTCTTTTCACTATTAATCAGTTCTTAAGGTTCCTAAAAAAAAATTGTAGTTCTTAAGGTTTAAATGTAAAAAAGAAGCTGGGGAGTAAGAAAAAAGAGGAGGGCCATATATATATATATTCAGAGGCCGAACTGCGCAAATATACCGACCATGTGATGCTCATCTTTGACTAATATTTGCTGCGAGCCATAGGAGACTTTATTTTTGCCTTGTCATGTGATCACATCCTTGTTTAATTTCCTAAAGTACAAGATGTCTAAGACTAATTAAATTAATAGTGTATCTATGCTACTAATGTGTGTCCACAATGTTTCAGATTTCGATCACCTACCTTGCTTCTTGGTTGAGAGGTACGGTCCTAGATCGAGGGGAAGCAATATGGAGTTACTTTGGACATTAATTGTCCAATGCAGTTCAGTATGAATCTATTCTTCTATTTGTGTCGAGAGAAAGTTTGACAAAAGCGATGATGTTGCCTCTTTACTTCTGAAGTTTGACACAAACAATCTCTTTTTTAAAAACATGAAGGGAGCGGCTTGGATTCCAAGTGATGCCAAGTTAAAATGACATAAGCCTAGTAATTAAGAGCTAGAAATCATAGTTAAGAATTAATAACTAACAATGTCTCTCATCTCATCTTGCATGAGAGATGAGATGATCATCTGTCTCCTGGTCCACGGATTTGAGAAGTTATTAACCAAGTTAAAGTAAATTGCACCTTAAATTATTATAGTTGTACCAAGTTTTATTTGAATCCAAGAACTTGAGGATTTCACATTTAGGTCCATAAACTTATATAAGTGATCCACTTGATACAATTGAAGTGATTCTCTATTTGATGCGCTGATATCACAGGGATTAGGCGATATTAGCGATGAAGTGAACTTATGACGTGGAAAGAAGCCAATTTTAGAAATCTGTAATTTGGTCCCTTTGTTAGAAATTGCATATAAGCAAAAGGTGGAACACGACGGCGTCGGTCGGCAGATTTCGGCCTCCACTACTCCGGCATCGTCCCCCCGTCGCCCGAAGGAGAGGACCTCCGCGTCGCTGTCTCAATCCAGATATCCAGCAGCCCTGGTAACGTCAGCCCTGGTGCCTGATGTTAGATGTGTTGCTTACAGAACTCAAGAGTGATCAAACTAGTGCAATTTTGTATGAAAATTCTTATATTCTTGTTATTGCATCTGTGTAATTCATCTGGTGCTTAGGTCTCTCAAATTCTTTTTTTGAACTAGTTAGATTGCTTCAGATTGTAAATCTGCATGTTGACAAGTGTTTTTTTCCATGATTTGACTGAGACCATGTCAGGAACAAGGGAGCCCTGTCCTGTTAAACCACGTTACCAGTGTTGTGTGGTTGCAAATGAGTAAATCGGCCTAAGTGAGCTAGTGTAAAGAGTGTGAGATATAAACACTTGAAGGTACAGAGTAATACTCCACTTAATCATTCGTGAGTTGGATCAGTGGTGCATTTGAGTTATGTCACGTCTTCAGTTGCTAGCACAGCTAGCGACTGAAACTCAGTCGCGTGGTGTCTTCGTGATTGAAGGTTGGTTTTGAAATTTTTAGAAGTTTTAGGTTAAGTTTAGAATTTTTTTTATTGAGTTATTCGTAAAAAAAAAAATTCATTTCTCACCTGCATTTCTTCTAAGCTTCTAGTATTCAGCAGTCTGCACATCTAACATCAACTACTGGAGTTTTCTAGCCCAACAAGCTAGCAGAATATGCAGCCATTTTTGGGATTTCCCTGATGATGATAACCATACAGGATTACAAACTAGTATTTAAGAGAAAAAAAAAGAGAAGGTTACAGACTTTTCAACCAACATAAATTACGAGGTATCAAAAATATGAAATGCTCCACTCTAAATTGGCTGGCGGCATCACGTTCAGACTTTGGCCTGATACTATCCTAACATCAAAATCACAACTAGTAATTTTTTTTAAGCGCAACCTGGCATGTGATTTGAGCATCATGTAAGGATCTTCCTTCCATTAGTTGCTTCTTTATCAAATTCTTCGCATCACCGTTTTGCGGATATCTTGATCCTGTTGAAGAGCTAGTCCAAGCATCAATAGCATCACAGTCTTCGCATGCTAAGTCATACAAAAAATATCTCCTTCAAATTCACGGCTATTTCCATTATACGACCTATATATTTCATCAGCGTGTCTTCTGCTAGGAACCCGATGAATTTGAGTGACCTCAATCTGTAGTGCTTGAAATTGGATACATTGAATCGAACCTTCATTTCCTTACAATTCATAATACTTCTGTTGATAACCCTTTCTATATCACATACATGATGTTTACATACCTGCGTGCAATAGGATAGCTGTTTATATCTAGATTGCAGCATAAGCACATGCAATGCAAGAAGAAAGAAGCTATATTAAGTCTGAGACATTTATCTTGCAAAAGAAAAAGGGTTAGATCTCATATGTTCCTTATGCATCTCAATGACAGTTAGTTCCATCTTAAAAGGAGATCGTGCTGTAAGGTTAACCAAAAGTGCAAGGGAACTGGGAAAAGGTGTGAGCAAAACATACCTAAATATAAAACTCTTCTAGGATGTGCGCAGCCTCAAGGAGGAACGTAGTCCAAGTGAGGTCACTTTCAACACGAGCACCATATAGCCTCAAAAACCTCAGCTTGTCAATTGCTGGAGCGGTTTGGTTTGGACTTCTGGTCGAATCCAAATATGCACATTACAAAAGGAAAAAAACAAAAGTAAGAAGCAATGCAATGCATATAGTCTTCATATGTGCAGAGAAAATTATTGCTATCACTGTCACATTGTTCTGTTTGACTTATGATGGAATTACCAAGGAGCAGGACAACCGTGCGAGCTTTGGAAGCCAGTTCAGCTTGAACCTTTGAAAACAACAGCAATGGATCGTTTGCTCTGCAAGTTGTGGGTGTTCTATCTGCACTACCGTCCAAATGGTAGTGTAGCAGTTCTGCGAAGAACTGTCCTACTTAGTTAGATTAGACTTATACGGACAACCAAACAGCTCCTCCGTTTTTGCATGGCATCGTGGACACACCAATTAAAACACTACTTAGAAAAAAAATCGTTTGATAACGAGAGGGGATGTAGCTCAAATGGTAGAGCGCTCGCTTTGCATGCGAGAGGCACGGGGTTCGATCCCCCGCATCTCCAATGCAAACAATTTGTGTGCGTGAATAGCAAATCATGTTGCCTACATTTTTAAATTAAAAACACTTTTAATTAACCATAGCTTAATATCATTTTGAGTTAGGCAAAACTTAAAATGATATTTATTCTGATCTTACTAGTGCCTTAAATGAGCGTGGGCATACGGTGCACCCCGTCCTAAACTAAAGCAAAGCATCTTTAACTACGCACGACACGTTTTCCCACTCCTACTCCCTCCCTCCCAACTCCCACTGTCCCACATACATTCTTCTCTCCAAATTGAGATGGCGTCGTCGGCGTTCAAATCCACCACGCGCCGAACACTCCACGCCTCCGACGACCGCAAGGCACCGCCCTCCCGCCGCTCCCTCAGCGTCAGTGCCGCGCCTCGCCGCGGCGGCGGCGATCTCGAGGAGTACGCCAACACCCGCACCAACCCGCTCTTCAACTGCGCCAGCTCGTCTTCGCCGCCTCCGCCGCCGGCTGGGTGTGGCGGTGGGGAGGTGGCGAGGCGGGGGAGAGGGAGGGAGGCGAAGGGAGGGGGACAAGGTGGCTCCGGGGGGAGGGCGCGGTCGGCGTCCGTCGCACCGCCGCGGCGGTGCAGCACCTCGTCGGCGCCAACGGAAAGTGGTGGTGGTGGGAGGAGGGTTTCGAGGGCGCGTTCGGTGGCCGGAGAGGTACGCCCGTTTCGGATCTTCGAGGTTTTGGTTTGTGCTTGTAGCTCGGATTTGCATCAAGGAAAAGATTGCAGCTTTGATTACCATTGGTCTCATAATTTTTTTTTGTTTTTCTGTGTACAACTATTGCATTCCAATGAGACCATAGCTGATAGAATTGTGCAAATGTGTCTAACAAAGAAACAGAGAGTTTTGGCATATTTCATAGGTTGGGAAGAACGGGGCAAACATATGGCAACTTTTGCATGCTACCTTAAGCTGTATATACTGCAATCATATTCTAGAATTGGGAAGTTCGATATACATAATTCTTATGATAAATGAGTCTAAGCATGTGCGAACCTATAATAGCATCTTGCCTGATGTGAAATATAGGTTTGGCACATTCATCATGCACTAACTTCACGTTCATGTGGAAAAATTCCAGTCTTTTAGATCAAGGTCATAACTTGCCGCTCATTATGACTAATTTGGTCAATTGGTAGTTTTAGAAATGCTTATGGAAGTGTGTTACTCTTTTTTTTTTTTTTTACCTTTGTAGTGTCCAGGCAATCACTTTTGACAAAACTTGGCCTGAACAAACCATAATCGCATTACTAAATTAGGCATGTGTAAATAGATCAGAGATTTGCTTTCCCAAATATTTGAATTTTTGCTGAGATATTATTGGGCTTAGTCGCTTCAACTGGAAAGCAACTGTGTCATGCTGATTGTATTTGGTCTATTCCATCAATTTCAAATAGAGTTTTGTGGTGTCACAAATTCACATTTGTGTAAAAACCTGATGATACAGAGTTCATGGTCAGTTTTCTTCATTGTTAGATTGTTTCATTTATTCCAAGTAAAGTTTGCTAAAACACTAGGTTGAGTCTAGTTGGAATCACTCTAAAAGCTCATAGGAATTGATATAAAAGCAGCATTTTATGTTTACTCCATATTATGGAAAGCCAAGTGCTTTAAAGTTTGTCTTGTTCAAATTAACAGACCGATCACGAAAACAGGGATGAAATACGGAACTTACAGTCTTGGAGGAGTCGACATCCAACTTCAAGCACATCAGAGGCATCAAGTGGAGTAAGTTGGTTCTATAATATCAGAAAAAGATTGGCTAATCAATATGTATCAGGAAGAAACTATACGCTCATGATAAGTAACACATCCAGGGCAAACATTGGGGAGATGGAGTGTTTACAGGTTCATCGTCTGAATTATCAACAATGAAGGTGATATGTGAAACGGTTTTTGCAGTCTGAGTTTGATTAAATGATATATAATGTGTACAGATGAACTCTGTTGGCAGAAAGAACAAGATTGTCACGATGTGTTTTTTTTTTTTTTTTTTTTTTTTTTTGGTGGTTTCTCCCCAGGGACTTCAAGAGACCAATGGAAATAGCCATTCAGAATCTACCAGTGCTTTTTCTGAGATCGAAGATGACCTTGAGCATGTGAGAATTACTTCCATTAGTACTGCAGTACTGCTATTCCTTGGTGAAGCTATGACCTTTAGTACAGTGCATCCTTGTCTATTCGTGTTTCATGTTCATATGTGAATGAGATTATGGTGAGTTCTGGTGTTAACACAGAAATCACTATGGGTCTACCATTCTGATGCACTTATGCACATCCTTTGTCCTGCTGAATTATGAGATATTGTGTTCACTTGAAGCATTGACAGGTTGGACAATCCTTTACTGGGAAAATGTTCTTTAGTTCTCATTTCCTTTGTTTTGGGGGAAACAAGCTGCCTTTCTTTTCAAACTCCTGCTTCAAATCTTAGTTGTCATCTTTTATCCCTTTAACCCTGTTTCACTGTCAAATCATGCTCTAAATGATATTTAGATATTTTGTACTGTTCAGAACTCCTGCTATCAAGTGTTTTGCTCTTGGTCTAAGTTGTTCTGAAAATGTTAAAACTCCTTTTTCATCAACAGGCTATCTGGAGAAATGACCATTCAACTATACCTGTAAAACAAGTTCTGGAAATTCCTCCTGAATTTGATCTAGAAGCTGCTGAATTTGTCTCTGGAATAAGTGAGTATTCAACAAAACTTAAACAGGACCAAATTGTGGAAATTCCTCGTGAGTTTGATCCAGATGCCTCTGAGCTGGTCTCAGACATAAGGCAGCATGCAACAAAATTCCTACAGGGAGAAATTGAATTTCTCCTGGAGCTTGATCCAGACGCTGATGAGCTTGTTGATGACATAAGGGAGTACACAACAAAGCTCAAACAGGTCTAACATTTATGATGCCAATTATGCAGCGCCTGCAGTCTTATGCAGTCAGCAAATTTAACATTTTACTACTTGATTACAGTCCCATGAACGAGCTCAAAAGCTACGAGCAGATTTGGCTGTTGAAGAGCAGCGTGAACAAGAGTTGAGTAGATTGCTAAAAAACATAGTAACTACAAATTTTTCTGAAACACATAAAAAGCAACCAAGAAGAAAGGTTTGTTATACTTGCTATCTAATTGTTTTAGATGATTCTGTTGATCCATTGTTCTCAATCTAGATATTTAGTTTTGTTCATTATATGACCTTGGGCTCATCATTCTTTTTCCAATTGCCTTACTTTGATCTCTATATTGTGGTTTCAGAGAAGTATAGAACGACTAAAGGTGTCGAAATGTTTAGCTGAAGAGGCAATGAATTATTTTGAGGAATGTGTATCAATTTCGACATTGGATAGTACTGATTTCTCATCATTTGAGGACCCTCCACCAAATTCAGTTGTTAGTGTCCAACCAATGAGCAATAGTAGATTTCCCAAGAAAGGGGAGTCAACCTTTACAGAACACCACTTTCCTACTGATCGACTTGGTCATCATGAGGTTAGCTTGTACCTTAGCTCAACATATTTGTTGAAGTGTATGCTCATTTAGTTTGCTTTTTTTATGTTTTCTCAAAGTGGCTCTCAAATTTTGGAAATGAATGGTAATATGAGTAGATGACTCTTCCATTGGTTAAATGTGTCATGCGTTGTCAGGATATGTTGTGCATCTGCATGATATATCCCCAGTTTGTTAGTGATCTAATTCAGCGCCCCAAGTGCACAATTTCTGCTATTTCACTCAGAAACAAAGAATTAACTTTAAGAAAAGAAAATAAAATGTGAAGATGGTCTTCTTAGTAAAATTGAGAGATGGAAAATCAGGTAGGTGCTAGCACAACTTAGAGCTTAGAGAGGACCCATCAGAAACGCACCATACCTGAACCAGAAACATCCTGAAAAACATACCAAACGCTGCTTTATGCATATATGGCATCAGAATCTCATAGATAACTTCAGATAACTCTCTTTAGTTATCTTTGTCCTTAATTATCTAGCTGTTTTCATACTCCTAGCATTATTTATGTTGACACTTTTTTAGTCTTTTTTTTTTGGATTCGTGTTATATAATCATGTGAATTTTCTCTGGGCCCTTTTGTAGAATGTATTTATGTAAATGATATGAATAATAATGATCACACAGTAAACATTAATTCCTGTTCCTGCAGGGATTGGACAACCAGACCCAGTGCTCAATTAGCATCACTGGATCTGATGTATCTGATAGTCTCTTCTTTGGCCGTACTAAGGTTCCTGACTTCATAATTGGACACAACTCCGGTGATGATCTTGATGGCTTTGACACACCATGCAGTGGAAATTCTCGTTTCTCTTTCGCACATGAGCCGGCAAAAACTCTCAAAACTCATGATGGTCGGCAATATTTAAGGTGTTCTGGAAGAGGCATCAGCAAAGAGCCAAGAGAGATAAGGTCAAGTTCTTGTGATGATGAGTATGTTTTCCAGAATTTTAGTGAGAGCTTACTAACTGATATGGTGACCTTTAGGAACCGAATAGAATCTGGAGGTCTTCTTATTTGTAATATCAGAACATTCTGATGGTAAACATAGGTAATAGTGCCTGATGGTAAAAGAACTATACCCATACAGCCATACGTGTATGATATAATTATATTTAACTCAGTATTGTGCAATATTATTACGGGTTGTGTGATACAAAAAATTTCATCCAAAGCAAAAATTTCCTCTAGCTAATTTCATCTCGAGCTGTAAATTTGTATCATTGAGTAATAAGTCAACTCTTGATGTGATTCTACTTTTGTTCATCTTTTTGGAACATTGCAGGTTTGACTTGGTGTGTCTTATTCTTTCCTTTTCTTCGTATAGAATTATATGCATGTTGGGTATATTCTTTTACTTTTAGTCTCTGGACAGTTGTATTTGCAGGAAACTTGCAAGCAAACATAATTGTTCTTCAATAATCTGGCAACCTAAAATTTTTATTCATCTCCTAATTAAACAGAGGCGGAGTAGATGAGAAAGGAGGTTAACCACCAAAACCATACATTCCTCTGGTTACCTGTACTACAAGCAACATGTTCAAGGTACTTAGTACTTAAAAATTTTAGTTTTGGAAGTAGCAACTTTGTGGGCATCCTTTTCGCATTTATTTTCATAACATCAACAATTTGGACTCGTACTTCTCTGAAAACTACAACGGAGTTCGAGCACTGCTGCAATCAATTGCATGACAGATAATTTATGACTTCATAGCGATGCAACTTCGTGTTGGGTTTAGGTTGTTTCTTCTGTACTGTACAAATTTCAGCAAAATACTCTGAAGATTTTGATTTGACTGTTCGGTTCTTGCTCATAAATTTTTTTGTTGTTTTGCATCGTTTTAAGGAAAAAAAATTGTCTTGGTGCATTAGCTTGTTGGTATCTGCGGTTTTTGATCAGGTGGCCTAATAATTTGACCAAAATTGTGTGTCATGAATGGCGTCACAACCATGAGCACCACCGTCACTTTACGCATGTTTCGAGCTTCGATTTGTTTTTTCTTCTACGTTTTACACGTGAATCAGACACTGCAAAACGCATGAATGAACGCTACTGAAATGTAATTACTAATTACATGATGCCGTAAAATAGGACACTGTACACAAAACATGAAGAATAGAAAAATTAAAGAAAAATAAATAAAGATCTAAGAGAAGCGACAGAATGACATGTGATTAGATCAAGCTTCGGCTGGTGCTTGGTACTATTGCAAAGTTTTCTTGTATTTATATGTGCACTGGAAGGACAGTGAATAGTCTCTGGAATTGACATTTGAAGTTTCTTATAGTTAGTCATCACAGGACAAAAAGCTTGTTTCGTCGTATGTTCCACATGATAATTTTGCAGTGATCATTAATATTTACTCTGTCAGTTCCAAAATATGAAATTTTCAAATGAATAACACAAGGGCGCTCGTCAAAGTCAAGACTGTATTCGCCATTTGTACCATCAATTAATATTAGAAAAGATATACGGCACGCAGATGATCAGCTACAGTACCTCGACTAATATATGAGTCGGTCAACGTTTACAGTAAGATACATAAAACATCTGATATCATATGTAATATATTAGACGTGTCCACGTATATTAATAGATAGATTTTCTTCCTCGTTTTGTATAAAAGAATTAATTCAATTGGTATGATCGCTTTCATCAACATTTCTCAAACCCTACTTATAATATTTTGAAACGAAGTGAGTAATACTCGTAGTCACTGGTTATCACAAAAAATGGATGACGGGATGCTATGTTCTGAGTTGTATCATTTGATTGATTTGTCTGGAAGTAATGCATGCCTGAAACGTCGCCCGCTGTGTCTGATGATTCTTGAGGTGGTTTTGCCTGCATCTGCATCTGCATGCACAGAAACAGACAGGGTTTCTGCAGAGCACTACTTTTGTTTTGGCCATGTGTCAACTTGTTATACCTGGTTCCATACAGCCACACAGGCAGGCATACACCACCAAGCCAACCATGCTCAAACCGACGGCTTAGACTGCAGCCATTTGGATATATTCATGCATGCATCTCATGAACTCTACATGTGTTCTTTATGCCACTACTACAGTACCATGTGCACCCTTAAGTAGCTATCGGTTTATGCTCTAAAAGTCTTAGTCTTTACGTGTCTCTCTATACTCGTTTCTGTTGAGAAAAATTTCATGGAACTGAACCAGAGAAACAACACTAGTCGCAGCCACAGGTTCCTCTGTTGCCTTTTATTTGTACTAGAACAGCAATCCCTTCTTTTTAGTATTGCTAGGCTTCTATGTTAGTGTTGCCCTGTAGAATGATTCAGAGGACAACGATTTGTACCCTCGCAAAACAACAAATACTATTTAGGATGTAGACCAATGTTTGTGGCATTTTTTTTATATAAAAAATTGTCTAACATGTATGGATAACACAAACAAACTAGTCTTTTTAGTTTCATGTACTAACTAATTCATCTAAAAACTTAGTTGTTAAAGAGAGATTGTTTCTTGGTCTCAAGAATCCATTAATTCCAAGACGTAGACTCTAACTTGTGCCAAGATCTGCCCACCCTACGACTCTTTTGGTCGCATCACCGAACACTTATATTATTTTTAATATAAATTGGTGTGATATCATATTGAGTTTCATATACTAATCAATTTACTTAAAAATATAAATTACTGAAAAAAATGATAAATCTCTTAATACTTCAATAGTTTAAAAAAATTGTTCACATCTATTGATAACACTGGTGGACCGGAGAACACCGTCATTGAGTAGAAAATCATCTAGCATGCCATGTGAAATTAATTGTGAGAGCTAGATTCAGACATCAACCTAGATTGCAGTAGTGGATATAATTAGTGTGAGATCCCCAAATTTATGATCTGGCTGGGTTTCTCACTCGTACCAAATCTATTCTTTTATTTCAAGCAAATTCAACACACAAATTTCACCCATCCCACATAACTGATGTATCTTCAATTTCATCTGAGGCCTCTGCAAACAAAACTAAAATTTAGAAAAAATTTCTTGTATATTATTACAGAAGTTTTAAAATTGTGGTTCATGAAGTTTATAAATAAAATCAGACCCAAATATCAATAAGAACCTAATAAAAAATACAAAATATGAAAAATTTATGGTGGCATAAAATAATCTGTCGTAACCTTTAAGGACTCATTCGGAACATAAGAAATATAAATAATGAAAAAGGAAAAATGTAGAAATTAAATGTCATGTCCATTTAAATCACAGAAAAACACAAAAAAAGAAAAATGTAGAAATTAAATGTCACGTCCATATAAATCTTACAATAGCACAAGCTATTCAGTTAAATCACAGAAAAACACAAAAAATTTAAAAAATAAGTTTGAAGTAAAGTTTTTTTTTTCCTGCAAAATATGTAAGTTAGAATCTATTTTTATGGAATATAATCACTCCTTTCTTTTGTTCCAAACGTTGCTCATAGGAAATATTCTTAAAGATTTAAAACCTACAAAAATTCTTTGTTTCAAACGGACCTAATATGGCAAGTTGGTTCCTTATGAAGTTATGTGCAACAATACAAGAAATTAAGGTGTGATGTGAAAGTTGCCAAAACCCCACATCTTCTCCATCTATAAAACCCCCACTCCACCTCTTGACTCCATTCTTGGCTAGTGCATCAGTTGGGAAAGAGAACAACATCAGGAGTGAATAAACAAAGCCATAGATCATGAAGAGATCTCCTCCTCCTCCTCCAACATTACCTTCTTCTCCTCTTTGTTCTCCATCTTCTCCTTCCTCCTCCTCCTCCAATTATTCATCAAGTTCCACTCCTTGCAAAAGAGTAAGAACTCACAAGAGCACCAAGGCCAAGGCCAAGAGCCCCAAGAAAGGCACAAGCCAGAGCAAGGAGGCTAACTCTCCCAATGGCAGTGCAAAGAGGACCTCCATCTATAGGGGAGTGACAAGGTATGCATGTGCAATGAATGGTTTCCATTTCTTGATTCTAATTCTGTTCTCTGTTTTGTTTCAAAAAATCTGTTCTCTGTTCTTTAGGATTGTTTCGATTTTATTTACAATCATCTATTCATCTTGCATTGGCACTAAGCACAAGTTATTGTTAAGAAAACTTAGGAAGAAACTGGTTGATCTCTCCCCCATTGAACTGATTGGTTTCTGTGATTTAAGATTGTTTTGATGCCAATTTTCACTTGCATGTCACCAGGCATGGGCTAGCCACCATTGCTGGCTTTGGAGTTATTTTCTTTCCTTCTATGTTTGTTTGTCAAAAGTGATGTTATATGGTCTCCTTTTGTTGACCTCAAAAGCTATTTTCTTTTGTTTTGTTGTGCTGTTACTTTGGAACAAATCAATCAATAGGTAGGAAGTTGTTGATCTACATTTATTGGTTTGAGGTGGCCAATTTCTTTGGTTTTCTTGGAAGGCATGTGTTAATGGCTGCTTTGTCCATGCCTTGCATGTCAATAGGCATAGGTGGACAGGCAGATTCGAGGCTCATCTCTGGGACAAGAATTGCTTCAATTCACTTCAGAACAAGAAAGGGAGGCAAGGTACCATGCAATGTGACACTAGCACCATAGTGATCTCTCTCTCTCTCTCTCTCTTGGTGGGAACAAACCGCAAGCCTTTCAACTTCACAAGAAAAAACTTGCATGATTGTAAATTGGACCTACTTATGATATCAATACTATAATACAAGGTCTTTAATCTAAATCATGCACAAATCTTCTGTATCAATTTTCAAAGTTTCAGAGATTGAGCAATTTTCTCATCTTTTATAGTTTGTCCTTCCATATCCCCCCGCCCCCACAAAAAAAAATTGAGAAAAGAAATAATACGAGGATCGTAATATGATACTGATAAAATGCAAGGTCCTTGATGTACTTTGATGAGGCATCTCAGATCATCTGTGATTAGTATACAGCTTAATTTGAAAGTGGACCGAATTTTTTTAAGGCTGACATGCTGACAGTGTTTTTCTATCTCCTTTTCTTTTTTCCTGTTATCTTTGGGGGACTTGTCTGGTGATCTGCACGTGATTGTGATCTACTACTGTTTGGTGCTGCAATTGCCACATCTACATAGTTTATTTGGGTACGAACCTGTTTTTCCATGACATTTAATTTCTAAAATCTCACATAATTCTTTTAATCAACATTCTTGTCTTAATATGGAACTGTTATAAGTTTCTCGAGTTGTCAAACTGTGACATTGAATCTTGAATTTGCAGGGGCATATGATAGTGAGGAGGCAGCAGCTCATGCATATGACCTTGCAGCTCTCAAGTATTGGGGTCCTGAAACAACACTTAATTTCCCAGTAAGCTCCTATTCTTGCAAAGTACTAATGTATAGCATAGCATCATGCAAAAAAAAAAAAACAATGTATCATCAGTCTCCCAAAGGAGCACATTTGATGTGCATGACATCACTACTGTACAAGTACCTCGGTAATACCCCCAATCATTATGACAAAGAGCCAAGAATACGTCCATGAAATGTGGAAACGTCTCCAAGTACAGGGGTGTGACTGAGCAATGACTGTGGATGACCTATAAAACAAAAGAAACAAGAACAGCAGCCTTTGATGTGCTTCTAAGTTTATTTGTTTGTGTTTGCATGGAAATGCATATATAGTTGGAGGAGTATGAGAAGGAGATGGAGGAGATGAAGGGGGTGTCAAAGGAGGAGTACCTGGCCTCTCTCAGGCGCCGGAGCAGCGGCTTCTCCAGAGGCGTCTCCAAGTACAGGGGTGTGGCAAGGTAAATTCACAAATTAATTATACCGATCAATTAATCTACTACTTGTCTCGCTTCTTTCATGTTTCAATGTTCGTGGTCCTGTACCATTGCGAGCTTCTCTTGGCTATTGGACACGTGAAATAATCAAGAAACATACTTGGAACAATCTAGAAGATGGTATTTTCTTTCCCCTAGGATTTTGAGGCGGACAATTGAAGCAAACTCTCTTCAAAAAATCGCTAACCTGACCCAACTCGACGAAGACTTGAATGTGTGAGCCCTCGTAAAACAACGAGTGGTCTTAGCCACTGAACTATCATGTGAACCTTAATGTAGAAGAGGATCTTGCGAAGATTAGTGTGATATTGATATAATTTAAACTACAACTAGTGTAATTTGGAGCGTGATCATACAATCATAAATCAATGGTCATAATTCCTTATTTTTTTGCATTCATCTTCAGACATTGATTTCAAATCAGATAGCCATGCCTCTGCCATATGAACTACACGGCAGAGGATATGGAAGGAAATATGAAGGAAGCAAAATGAGAAATATGGTAAAATAAGGATGGTATAAAAAGTGCCAAACGTAGCTCTGATGTGATGAATTGAATGCAATGTCATCTGCGACTGCGTGGTTCAGAATGACTTTGGAAGAAAGCTTTCGGCGGTCGACAGATCATAAGATCCATTTGACACATCACTGGCAAGCACCGCTTGTCTAGAATAACGTCATATGCAAATGTCACGACTCAGGAGCTCTTCCTTGTGTTCAGTTCGTGCATAGACGAAATCAACTGCATATATACAGTTTTAAGGATGTTAATGTGACACCGTGTCTAGATTCGATCGATGTGTTATGTTCATTGTTCAAACTTGTCTTAAATTCCTTCCAATCTTTTCAAGTCAGTTAATGCAAACCTAATTAATACTTCTTTTCTCCCCTAAATTAATTATTCTGAAATTTTTCACATTTTTCAGGCATCACCAGAATGGAAGGTGGGAGGCGCGAATAGGGCGAGTATTCGGAAACAAGTACCTCTACTTGGGAACATTCAGTATGATTTCTAGTTTCTAAATAATAATATACTAATGCTAATGATTAGTTTCATGCTCTTTGATCTTCTTTCTAGTACGAGCCAGTGTTTAGCAATTAAATGCTTCTCTAGTTTGTTGCACTGCCATTGTGGTGGAGCGCTTTCTATGAGGGCCACCAGACTTTCACCAAATTTTGTGATGGTTGACCCACCAAGCAATAAGCACTAGTGGCATGCATTTGTTGCTTCCTCTACATGCAGACATGACATTTGAAAAGGAAAACAATGCAGCCAATTATCCAGCACATTTATGCTGGATATAAGATCCTTTCTTGACTGTCAAAATGAAGACTAAGACCAAGATACCCCTGCGTGCAATCCCGAAAAGATTTGTGCAATTTGCATAATTGCACTAAAAATTAATAGAAATCAAGGAAACAGTTGGATCATTAGCATGTCCTGCAGCTAGTCTACATGACTTGGAAGGGCATGTGAGATGAACGTGGGATGTCACCCGCCAGTACAGAGTATGTCAATGTGAGTGCATTGGGATCGTCGTAACCGCCGGCCTTTTTCACTTTGCATCATATATGATATGAGTTACTCGGGGCTGAGTGAGTGATCCTTTCACGTGCATTGTGCCTTCTTGTGTGATGTCCAACAGATCAAGATCCAAGATCCATACCACACAAATGGTGTCACCACTTTTTTTATGCTTACAATTTAATACTTACTCACAAGAAAGAACAAAGCAAAGTTTGGGGATGAATGCTATCCCAAGATATTACTTGTCCTTATGGGTACTTCAGTATCAAAGAGCATTGACTAATAGCAAGATGAACTTGCAAGGATACAAGGAAAATAAAAAGGAAAGCAGCTGGTATAAAAAAACAATTAGGTGTGCAAATTCAGCATCTCCCAGTGAGCAGAATCTTATCCGATTCATAAACAATTTTGATGCATTAACACTCGAATATCCACAAGAATACTCCCACATATGTGGCCCTAAACATTTACGCATGCATTAGTCCATCAGTTCAGAAGTTTTGCATGTCGAGTTCCTCATAATTTTGGTGAAGTCATCATTTCTGAACCACTTTTTTTGTAACGCAAAGTGCATTGTCTCACCAAATAATCTGCTTTCAGTCAAACAACCTTACTCACCTTCTCAATCTCTTTCCGCAGGTACTCAAGAGGAGGCAGCCAAGGCCTATGATCTTGCAGCCATCGAATACCGAGGTGCCAATGCGGTAACCAATTTTGACATTAGCTGCTACCTAAACCAGCCAGAGTTACTAGCAAAAGTGCAACAGGAGCCTCGGACAATGCCAGCATTGCAAGAGGAACATCAATACGAGCAAAGTGACAATACAGTCCAAGAGCCCAAATCCAGTGAAGCAAAGGTACCTGGAGATGTCGATGAGCCCCTTCCGGTTGACGAGGACATCGAAGAGAGCCTCTGGAGCACTTGCATGGATTATGAGTTGGATACTTATGCTTTGACTGGAGCTAACATCAGTATGAGCGAGTGGTTCAATGATGCACCCTTCGAGGGCAATATTGGGTACCTGTTCGAAGGTTGCTCTGCTATTGATGCAGGCAGCATGGATGGCACAGGTCTAGAAATCAGCTTGGTTGAGGAAGGTGATAAGCTGAAGGAGAATGTTTTGGACAGGGAGGGAATAACTTCTCAAGCGAAGAATGTTTCCTGCCCTCCAACAATGATCAGTGTGTGCAACTAAGTCTCTGCGTGCGTCTGTGTGTGGTGCCCATCTTGGGTGTGAGAACCTCTCACCTCTCTGTTTCGTGTCACTGCCAAAAAGAAGCTAAACTTCTTGTAGACTGTCTGCTAGGATGGGGTTCTACCAAGAGATTTACGTGCATCCCTTAGCAACAACCACCACCCCCCCTAAAAAAAAAGAAAAAAAACACACAAAGGCAGTTAAGGTGGCCCCGTAGGCTGGAAAGACTATGATTGTACTTTTTTTTTTCTAACTCAAGAAGATTCTCTCACTTTGCCAAGATCCAACTAATCGCGTTTGATTGATCTGAAGTTTGATTCAATGCTTGTTAGTCGTACAGATTTTCCCAAATCAAACTCTGGCAAATCCACAATTTTACAAGGTTATGCAGCATCTTTATGCATTTTTTATATAGAAATCACATCAGACAGATTAACCTTTGGACTAAGCTACTACCAATAAAAGCTTGTCTGATTTGGCGTGCTTCTGTATGAATGCAGAAAGAAGCATTAGGTTCTGTTGAGATTCTCAAGAAAACTAATCTGGATAGAAAACGTGTTGCTTGTATTCCATACAAATCTCACAAGTTTTAGGAAGCACCATTCCTTTGTGTAATAGAAAAGCTTCAGTAATAAAATTGGTTACCCAGAAAATTAGTGTCGAATGCTGTCAGAGCATGGATTTTTTCAAGATATTGGACACAATATGGAATTTTTTTATTTAAAAGATCAATAACCTGACATAATCGCATATCATGAATGACTAGTAAAAGAATCAACATGTTTAACAACCTATTAACAGGTAAACCGAGCTACCTTTTTAACATTCTGAATGATGGCATGTCTTGAACACGGGATATGCCTCCAATTGTGAGCTCTTGCTCCAACTGAGTTCTTGTGGACTTCAGAACCTCCTGATAAAATGGGGAAACAAACAAGCAACTGAATAAGGTGATGGAATGGGCAACTATTAGCATGGGAAGATTACATCTTAGATACATAACACTCACATTGAATTCCATATAACTAGCTCGCCTTGCGAGCCACTGAGTATCAAGCATTTGAAAGGCTACACAGAAGAGGTTATCAAAAGCCATCTCATCATCTTCAAGTAGTCGAACAAAATGAACCCCATCTTTGGTAGTCATATTTCCTACAAAGCAGATAAGATTAGCCATAATTCTGCATAGACTAACCTGTTTATCCACCAAAGATGTGAAGAAATAAGGATTAAGGAATTGAAAGGAAGACCAAACATGCAATCAATTGTTGCATTCACCCCACCTGATCGCAGATCCAGCATTTGCACTAACATATAAGATATGTTAACTCCAGCAACTGCAAAAGGGTATTCCCACTCAGCTCTCTTACCATCTACCTTGTGCAATAGCCTATGGAAGGAATCCTGCATGTCATAACAGCAAAACTTTAGTAATAAATCCAAGTGAATTGCCACTAATGGCTGATTTATAGATAATCTTCATGATGAGCAGAAAGATACTGGGTAATTTCTAGCAAAGTATATTAGGTTTTCCAAGGACATGAATGCACCAGCCCTGCAAAAGAGCATCAGATAGTTCAAGCACCACAAGCATCTGGGTTCAAGTGATATTGACAAAATGCATGATAACTTATCAGGAAACATTATCACTAGGAAAAGAAACCTAAAATCTGTTGCTGGGTCAGAGTTCTGCCAGCCCATCTCCTTCCATAGATCCGACTTCAGAGAAGGAAGCTGTCGGTTGGGATAAGCCAACCTCCAAAGCTCTTTCAAAGCATCCTGCACAAAAGAAATGTTATGATCATATTTTTGAGGTATAAAGAGTGGCTTTCACTTGGTGAAAAGAAATTAAAAATGGAATGCCATAACCATCAAGTAGGTATAGGATAGAAACCTGATGCTTGATAGAGGAGCTATCAAATGGCACATCCAACCTCTGTCTCAGCAATCTTAATCTTTCCTCCTAGAAAGTAAATGTAATATTGTCAAAACACAAAATGTGGTGTCAAAACAAAGTTGAGCAGTGTAAATGCTACATCAGTAAACTCAAAATGGACAAGAGTAAAGTTGATAAGTTTGGCCCCCCTGCAGAGAAAGGGCACAAATTAAGGAAAGAAGAATCCATTTGATTTATTTATTTATTTTTTAACATGGAAGTCTAAAAACTAAAGGAGAAAGAAAATTGAAAGAAAATAACAAAATATGCCCCATGCATATGCTAATCTTTTTTATCCTCTATGTAGAAGTACATAAGTGAGAATGTTATTGCACAAAGAAAAAAAAATTGAAGAATGAGCATATGAAGAAAAGAGTATCCCAAGTATAATATGTCTGTAAGATTTGTGCATCAAAATAACATCTACGAGTACTTCAATGTAAGAATTTTTGTACCTTAATGTTAGATGGTGAACCATCAAACAGTAAAAATTTAGGAATCAGTAATTTTGTTACTGCACTTCAAATGAAAAGTAGGTTATTGGCAAGAGACACCTTACCTGTAGTGGACTGAGATCAACTAGAGCAGACTGTCCATTTTGTGAACTCTGGGGATTAGAAGAGCAACAAAAGAGCCTTTCCAGAAAAGATCCAAAGCCAGAAATAACTTTTGCTGCAAAGAGAAACGAGTTTTTCGGAACACAAAAACTTTGGAAGAGCAAGTCATGACCGCAGGATGTACAACATATTACTCGGACAGGAATGAATGATAGAGCTAAATTTCAACATTGATGACACATAAATATTTTAGGCATAATGAAAATCCCACAGTAGGAAGATCTTATATCTGACCCACCACACTTTCTTGACAACTACGGGCACATTCCATGTTGTCCAAAGCACCAAGTGTACTCTTTTGAATTAAAGAATTATGAAATTATCAGTGGCAACTGGGTGATAACTCATCTACCTTACAGTGCACTCCATAAAACATGACAACTTCTTCAAAGTTCAAGCAATTAGAACTACAAACACACATGCTCATATACCTTAGAGGCCGCCATAACAGCTAACCCTCTTTTGGATAAACTTTCATGACAATTACCTATCTTACTTGCAGATTGAGCAATAAAAGTTGATAAAAGATGTGCCCAATGAGGACACTCCTGTCTTTTTCCATCCAAGAAATCTGGCTGCGTTCTAGGTTCATTTCTCTTCAAAACAAAGTAAAAGAAAGAAAATAGGAAGCATAAACAACTAAAGATGACTAATTATCTTAATTTAAGCCTTTCAAGTGAAAGTTGCTAACCTTGGATTTGTTTTCATGAGAACTATTTCCTAGAAGAGGCTCTCTCATGGAATCTGATATAGTTGTCTCCATATGTTTTTCACTTTTATCAATATCGGCACTACAAGGCCTCCTTTTGACAGCTTTTGAAGCCATAGTTCTGCTTTAGTTGATTCTATGAACCATGCCTGCTGCGTAGAAAATATGAAAAAAATACCACAAGAGGTAGGAAATGTGGAATAAAAATAAAACACGCATTATTCCATTCAAATATACATTGAAAATAAATAAATAACTAATAGAAGCCAATACCAAACTAAATTTCACATGTCTAGGGAAACAACAAACTCAAGGAATATGCACCTACCAATTGGGATTTGACATGGTCCATGAAAACATTTTTTTTTTTTGATGAAAAGGTAGGAGGACTGCTTTTCCATTGAATAAAGAGGGAGGAGTTTACATCTATAGCCAATGTCGCCATGAAAACATTAAACCAAGTAAACATAGAGAGTTATATCAAGGCAAATTTGGCATGTCTCGTGAAACAATAGATTCAAGGAGCATGTTCTAACCTATATCGCAGCTGCAAAGCTCATGTCAAATTTCAGTGAATAGTGACTTTTATCTCTCATCTTTTTTTATTTTCTTTTTAGCTAGTTTTTGCTGAACTTTGTCTTCTTTTTTTTGTTTCTCATTTGTAGATTGAGTTAGGATTTGAAATTTTGCAGCACAGTACAACTCTCTAGTCTCTCTCTCTTTTTTGTTAGAATTTTTTGTAATAATTTAGAAATTTTTTAGAAGAGTACGCATATGTTTTACACCCATATGTATATGAAAAATAACATCAGACTAACAACAAATAGAGTCCAATTCACACATCATCAACAGTATGGTCAAATTGGCAGCATACCCATCACAAATCTAACAAGACAACCAAATTGTCCTTAAGGTTATATTTGATTTGGAACTGTAATTGTAATCATAATGGGTTTTAAAATTCATTGTAGGTGGAGGAAGAATGGATTAGAAATAAATCTAACTTGAATAAATTCAAATTTCTACTAGTGTGTATTTTGAATAAATGTATTGCGATTTCGGAGTGATCCAACCAAATATCAACCAACATATTCCTATTACGAGTAATGAGAATGCGGAGAAAAAAAAAGTCCGAACCAAAGGCCTCCTAAGAGCTAGTGAAGCAATACGAGACCAACAAAATTGACAAAAAATCATTGAAGAATGCCAGAAAAACAATGCCGCAACCAAAATTCCTCCTATTTTTGCACTGTTCGTAAAAAATCATGACCCTCCGCCACTTTATCGAACAATCACGACCTAATCGGCATCAAATTTGGCAGAGAAAGTACGAAACTAGCCAAAACTAGTGCCCAGTTAGAATCTGGAACGCAACTGATTGGGTAAATCGCGTCGAAATCAAAGGAAAGTTCGAAATTTTGCTGGGCTTGGCTAAATTAAGCAACAGAATGGTGAAATTAACCAAAAAGAAAATCTAGAGATACATTGAATTGCATAACGGCGTACCTCACAATCTGGAGTTGAAGTGAGTAATAGCCCTACTGAGATCCAATTCCAGTTCCTTCTTTCCCCTTTTCTGCAGGTTGCGAGAGGTGGAAACAGATTCGGAGGACTGTAAAGTGTAGACTTGTATTTTTCCTTTTCTTCAGGGGGCTTCCTGTAAATTTCTTTTCTATTAGACTATTTTTAAAATTAATATTTTTCTAATGAGTTATAAAAAAAATTCGATTTTTTCTTTATACCCAGTTTGTAATAATTGCCTTTGAAGTTTGAACCTCCCCGCGAACAACATCACTCTCCGCAGCAGTTGGTTGGCGCCACACGCCCGAGGCATGGCCCTCCTCCTCCTCCTCCTCCTCCTCCTCGCCACCGCCGTCGACTCTGCTCCGGCCACTGCCCTCTTCGTCCTCGGAGACTCCACCGCAAGCTGCACAGCCGGCCCCGTCCCACTCCCCGTCAACCTCTCCTTCTCCCGTTCCTCCTCCTCCTTCCCCTGCCTCCTCTCCTCCTCCGGCGGCCTCCTCCCCGACCTCCTCGGTAAGCACTCCCCTAATTAAGCACCCAAAACCCGTAACTCTAACTCCGCCCCTCTCCTCGTAGCCGCCAAGATGGGCCTCCCGCCGCCTCCACCCATCTCGACCCTCAACGGTTCCGCCGCCCCCGCCGCCAAAGGCGTCAACTTTGGGGGAGAGGAAGCCCAGGGTGGGATCTTCCGCATTGGGGCCGTCAATCAGCAGCTGCGGCTAGCGGCGGAGACGCTCCAGCTGGCGCGGCTGGAGGCCGCCACGCCGCGGGACGCGGCCGCGGCCGTCTCTGGCGCTGTGTTTGTCCTGTCCTTCGGCACCGACGCGTACGCGCGGCTGCTCGCGAGCGGCTCGGAGGCCGACGCCGCCGCGCCCAAGCACGGCCGCCGCGGGTTCGGCCGGCTCCTCGCCGACCGCCTTGCCCGTGCTGTATCAGTAAGATTTCTTGGCAAATTTGTTACTGCAATATTCACAAGAACAAATTGAAGTCCAGTAATTCTAGAGTTGAAATGTCTCTTCGCGCGTGGCCGGCAGGAGCTGTATGAAGCAGATGTGAGGAGGGTGGCGGTGATGGGGGTGGGGCCACTGGGATGCGCACCGCGCGTCATGTGGGAGGGGCTGCGTTTGTTGGATGGCCGCAGCTGCGTGGACGAGGCGAATGAGTTGATCCAGGGGTACAATGCCAGGATCGCTGCTCAGCTGGGCGCCCTGCGCCCACAGCTGCCTGGTGCCGATGTCGTGTTCTGCGATGTGTACAAGGGGGTCATGCAGATCATCTCCAATCCTAACGTCTATGGTAAAGATGAAGTATTTCCTCTATTCTTGCAGTTACCTCTGGGACACTGTAATCAGCATCACCATCTGTCCTACTCTCATTTCATGTTCTATAGGAAAGTAATGGTGAAGCTTCAAATTATGGAAACCACATTATGGATTTTGCGCATTTAAATCAGAACTTATTGCTTTTTTATACTGAGTTGTTACTAAGGCAAGCAAAAATATATTGCAATTAAAATAAATTGTGTTTTGACTTTTGATTAAGGACGCTTCCTCAAATAACACAAACTAACTTGGATTAAGTTGAGTTTTAGGGTTTAATTGCTCTATGGTTTCAAGTCATAACTCTCTCTTATTAATTAATAAATACTCATTAGGCTCAATAAAACTCATTAAATAATTACATTCAATACTCCCTCACAATAAATATCAATCATTCTTAACATGTTACAAGCTAACTCACACTCTTTGTCAAACAATCAGCAAGGTTGGTGGTAGTGGTTGGTAAAATTTGGGAACGTCCCCTCCTCACTCTAATACCAAATTGAGTTTTAACATTTAATTGTTGTCATGGTTTCAAGTCATAACTATCTCTTATTAATTAATAAATATTTGTTAGATCCAATAAAACCCATTAAACAATAAAATCCAATAATATCTCAAAAAAAAAACTTGGACTATGACTCAATTTTGTGAGATAAGAGGCATATAGAACATATTGACAAAACTAGGAGAATTATTGTCAGTACCACTAAGACAAGTTTGACCAGATGTTGTTTTTTATCCTTTTTCCCTGTGTGAGTTTTTTGTGTTTGTAAATTTTATTTTGCCAAGGACGGATAAATACAGAAGTAAATTAAGAGTAGTAGCAATGGATCTTCATTTGATTAATGTATTTGTTGTCTGGGTATCTTGCATGCTCCTATTTGGTTCTTATACTGACACACAAGTTGATATGCTTGCTAGACATGCATGATGGATGCAATCCTATTTTGATGCTCAGGAGATTGCTGAAGCTAAATTTCTGCGTATCAAAGTTAACAACAATATTTGCTGAAGTTTAATTTGTGCAAGTAAACATCCTCTCTGATCTGTTTGTGAACATTTAACTAGATACTAGACATGCAATTCTCAGGAATATGTCTGTAAACTATTGTGCTTTTGTTTGTTGAAGCAAGTCATGAATTCTTTTTTTTTTTTTTTTTTTTGTTTACCAGTCATCAATCTGACTAGCTTATAAGTAGTTTTTTCACTTGCTCCTTGTTGATAACAAAATTCTGTAATCTTTAACATATAAGTAAGTTTCTTCAGAACTAAACTTTTTCTCGCTGGGCTAACTCCCTTCATAATTTGTAGATTTCTTATGTTACATTCCCAAATGTTTCTATTGTGAAGTAAGAAAAACTTTGACTGAGCTAATTGGTACTTGTGGCGTCCTAATGAGCTGTTTATTTCTAACTATCTTTGCTACTAATGTTTGGGTTTCTCTTTCAAAATCCAATTTCGTGGCAAGTTGTTAAGTCAGCAAATAACTAGTTGCATACTATTGTCTTATAGCATAATTGAAAACAACTCCTGATAACAAGTCTTTTTCTCTTTGCTTTTTACAAGCAGTCCTCCATGACTCGCCATTTTGTTGCGAATTCAGACTTGTGTGTATTGAAGTGCAAAATAGAAAACTGAGGTTTTGTTGGTGAAAAGGAAAGGTATAACCGTATAAGACAGCTCCTATAGTCCAGGAAAATACGCAGATACAGCCATACAAGTCACTATATATTCGTGCGCCTGTTTTGTTCTTAAGCAAATTTTTGTGTAGTTGCTGAACTCTTGGCAACAGGTTGCTGTCTTTGTTGTAGGATTTGAAGATGTGAGAGAGGCATGCTGCGGTCTCGGCCCTTTCGGGGGAATGATAGGCTGCTTCACAAAGGAAATGGCATGCCCCAATCCCCGGAGCCGTGTGTGGTGGGATTTATACAGCACTTCAGAGGCCGTGAATTCCCTTGTCGCAGATTGGTCATGGTCAGCATCACCTGCTGCTTCCAACTTTTCCATCTGTCATCCCAACACTCTGCAGCAGTTAACTAGCGGGTAGTTATTGTTTCATTGGTTGTTCTACAGTGATTGGACTGGTAGCTAGGCCTCGTAGTGGTAGGTTGGTGTCACATCTCAATTTCCAAACATAAATAATGGCAAGTATTTCTAAAATTTAGCCCGCTGAAACGGCTACAGTTTTTGTTTAATACATAATAAAATCTTGGTTGAACAGAGTTAGAGTTAATATAAGACAATGAGAAAAATATGTGATCTTCGACCCAGTCAAATATAGTATTGTTGCATGTATATGCACTGACATTGGCAATCGAAATAAATTGTAGGAAAAATAGTAGACCTCTACAGAGTGTAAACAATATATTTGAATACTCCGTACCTTTGGATTAGAGTATGTCATAGACAATAAGTTTATCATATGGTTAAGCACAAATAGATTTATAAATGTTGTCTCAAGTGCAAATAAATCAATCATATTCCTAAAATAACTACTCTAGAATACATCGCCACTTAATCGAATAATTGGTCCACACACTACAATAGCTTACACTGCAGTAGTGTTTTATGAAGTAAGTTATTATAAGTTCTCCCATGAACCTTCTATCATATTTATCTATTATATAAGTATAAATACATCTTGTTGCAACTAGCTTGATGAGTATTCTATATGTACTCCAAAAGTCTTAATCCATTAAAGAAATATGAAGCCGAGCAGGAACCACTTGAGGATAAACTAGTTCTGCATAAAGTTGATTTCGATCAATTCTTTTAATGTCATGACTCACAACTGAGTCTGACTGTGAGAAATTATTGTATGTAGCATAAATAAGATTTAGTCATACTGACCTTTATTGTAAATTAATAATGTAATATTGTATAATTAATGTTTAAAAATCATGATTGTGATGCATATTTTTATTTACAACTGCATCATGAGAAATTATAACTCAACAGAGAATTTATCCTATCAGACCCTGTGAGGCACCCGACAGTTGGCATGGAAACTTGAGATTTTTGTACGGATATCCCAGAATAAAAATAAAATTTTAAAAATAACCTTTAATAAAAAAAATTGCAAAAATGACTTCAGTCGCCATTCCAGATGGCGACTTACCCAAAAAAGGAAAAGGAGGGGACATCAGTCGCCATCCGGGATGGCGACTGCGGGATTTACCATCAGTCGCCATCTGGGATGGCGACTGATGGCTGCTATATAACGCGGCCGTGGCGATTGGAGTTGTGAAGGCAAAAAAAAATTTTCATTCGGCATTCGGCAGAGAGGAAAGGGGAGAAGGAAAGGAGAAGGAGAGGGGAAAAGAGAAGAGGGGAAAAAGAAAAGGAGAAGGAGGAGAAGAAGGAGAAGAAGAAGAGAGGAGAAGAAGAAGAAGAGAGGAGAAGAAGGAGAAGAAGAAGAAAGGTAAATTTTTGTGATAATTAGTTTAAAATGTAGATCTGTTTTAGGGTTTTATAGATTTATTTTAGGAATTTGTAGATCTGTTTTAGGAATTTGTAGATATGTTTTAGAAATGTGTAGATCTGTTATGTAGATGTGTTGTATTTGTAGATATGTTTTAAAAATGTGTAGATCTGTTATGTAGATTTGTTATATTTGTAGATATGTTTTAAAAATGTGTAGATCTGTTATGTAGATGTGTTGTTTTTGTAGATCTGTTGTATTTGTAGATCTGTTTTAGAAATTTATAGATCTGTTTTAAAAATGTGTAGATCTGTTACGGTTTATTCGTAGAAAATGTGCAGAAATATATATTTGATTTGTGCCGTACTTAAATATGTTCGGCATGTATGTATAAGTTTGAAGACGGTGACATTTGAATATAGCTTTGTCACATATATTTGATATGTGAGATGATAATATAGGAATTGTAGATTAGATGTGATGCAATGTCGTTAATGCAGTGTATTTCGATTAGTCGAGATGTTAAAAAATAAGTCGCACATGTCTTAAGGATGAGTATAGAGTAATGTGTAAAATATATTGAAGATATAATCGCTGATGTTTGTAATACTTATGTTGTAGACAATGTTAGAAACAAGAGTAGTCTATATTTTTCACGGGGAACAAATCATTAGAAATGGACCATCTGGAGATGACCTAAGTGGCTGTCACCGTGTAGACATGGAATTGAATGATCTTAGTGTTCTTAATTTTGAAGACCTTAAGACCCGAGTCATGGACATTCTAAATATTGACCCATGTTTACACAAAATTGTCATGGAAGCGCTGGTGCCTATTGGTTTGACATCTTGTTGGAAATTGTGTAAACTTAGAGGCGATAGATCATGGGGCTCTCTTGTTAGGAGGGTGATAAATCCCAATCATGGGCCAGATAACTGCATACTGTATGTGACAAAGCTAGACAATGTACCAGAACCGGGAGCAGAACTTGTACCCGAACCATTAATTGGAGGACAACATACGAACATTGATCCAACCATGACTTATAATTCTGCGGATATGCCCAACGCAGAATTCATGGGCGGGTATTTGTGGCCTGGGGATGAGGCTTATGCCGACGAAGGTGAAGACGAGGGTCTGGAAGTTTCAGGCAGCGAAGGGTCGGAGGTGGACGCAGACTATGCGGATTCCTCTGGTGAAGAAGACTATCGTGGAATGGGACCTCCACAACAATGGCTAGATCCTAGTGGTTTTGAGCATGCGCGAATCCACGACGATCGCAGTTCGGAGTCGGCAGGGAGTGAGCACAGATTAACACTGGGACAACATTTTCGAAGCAAGGAGGACGCTAAGCAAGCCGTGGCGATGTGGTCCGTGACACTGCGTTGGTCTTTCAAGGTTGACAGAACAACTCCGCGACTGTACGCAGTGAAGTGCAAGGTGGAAGGATGTCGATTTTATGTTCGTATTGCTCGGTACAGGGACAATGAGCACTTCATTGTTTCCAGGATCACCGAACACGACTGTTCGGTGACAGAAGTATCACAGAGTCATAGAAATATGTCCTCCGCATTTGTGGCACGTGTAATTTTGTCGAACCTTCATGCAAATCTTGATATGCCACCAAAACAAATTGTTAGCCAGATCAATGACACATTTGGGTACATCATTCAATATGGGAAGGCATGGAGAGCCAAGCAACTTGGTCTTGAGATGTTATTTGGATCTTTCTATGATTCATATAACTATGTGCCCAGATTGATCCAACAAATCGTTGACACCAACCCTGGCACTGTGATGGATATGGTCCATAGCCCAGTTGTCGGCAGAAATGGTGAGATAGTTCCTGGAGCTGAGTATATGGAGCGTATATTCTGGTCATTTGGTCAAGTAATCTCTGTGTTCAAGTACATGCGGCCAATACTTTGCGTGGATGGCACATTTCTAACTGGGAAGTACAAGGGAACTCTGATGACAGCAGTTGCTGCAGATGCAAACAACCAGCTACTTCCCATGGCGTACGCCTTAGTGGAAGGAGAGAGTACAGACAGCTGGGTATGGTTCCTTGCAAACCTAAAACAAACAGTCGTGAAAGACAGACGGAATGTATGTATAATCCATGATAGACACAAGGGTCTGTTAAGTGCCATTGAGTTCATGTTGTCCACTGAGAACCCGCAGTACAGCTGGAATGACTTGATCAGTCGGTGGTGTAAACGACACCTTGCGGCGAACTTCTTCACACACTACAAGAGTGCACGGCTTATGAAGAAGTTCAAGCGGTTGTGCGATCAGAACCAAAGCCATAAGTTCCAAAAACTTTGGGACGAGTTAGAACAAGAAACCTCAGATCTAGGTAAATCCCAAAGGTCAGAGGCAAGCAGTTCACAACATCCAGAAGATGAAGAAAATGTCGCGGAGACTACAGATGTGGCGAGACGACGCACCCGAAGATCAAGGCCAAAGAAATTTAGTGAATGAATCAGTGACAAAGCTCCTGAGAAGTGGTCTCTATTGCACGATGCGGGAGGTGCCAGATATGGCGTAATGACAACTAACATGGCGGAGGTATACAATTTTGTGTTGAGGGGGGTGCGAGGTCTGCCGCTCACTGGAATTGTGGAATTTACATGGCATCGCACGGCCAAATACTTCTACGAGAGAGGTACAGCTGCAAGAGCATTGCTTCGGGTGACACCACCAAAATTTCCTCATGAAGTACAAAGGTACTTAAAAATGAAAGCCGCAGCCGCTCAGAAACACTCAGTCGAGTGCATTCCTAACAGTAGAAGGCAAAGTTGGGTCGTTTATCTGCGCAGTAAGAACGTGGGGGGTGGATACATGCGACAAATCAAGAGGCAAGGAGTCACATTTGAAGACAGTGTCAAGTGCACTTGTAACAAGCCAATTCTATTGCATAAACCGTGCTCTCATGTGATGGCCGCGTGTGCGCACGACAACAAGTCGAGCGAGATGTACCTCTCAGTTTACTATGGTTCACGGTACCTTGCCGAGACATGGACTGCAGACTTTGAGATTTGGGGGACTCAGCAGCACTACAGAGATCGGTCGTGTACGGCAGGCGAGATCCGATATGTTCCACCACCGCACTTGGAGCGGAAAGGCCCTGGACGACGGCGGAAAATGCGAATTGGCAATGACATGGATAACGCAGAACGCGATGAGCTACGAAAGTGTGCCATTTGCCGACAGCCCGGCCACACGAGGAGGACATGTCCTGATGCATCCGGACCTAGTCGAACATGACTGAGTAATGTTGTGCAACACTTATTCGTTCCTGCTGTGTATTTGATGATGTACTAACCTAATGTTCTTGTTTGCAGGCATGGCTCACCCTCGTCCACAGTTTCCTGAGTTACTCGATCAGTACTACGACGGTCGTCATCGGTCTCGAGCGGTGCGATCCGGAGAGGAGCTTCAGCCATTCCGCCTGCGATCGTCCGGCACGTCTTGGCCTCTCGACGGGAGATACATCGCACGGCTGAGGGCGGCGGGGCTGCTTCCTTTTAGCAGGATGATCACCAGACTGGAGACTTTCAGGCACGACCGATCACTCGTCTCTGCTCTGGTGGACAGGTGGAGACCCGAGACGCACACATTTCACTTCCGGTGGGGGGAGATGACCATTACCCTGGAGGATGTCGCCATGTTGTTCGGACTCCCGATTCGCGGGCAGGCCTGGGTACCACCACCCACTCCCGCCGGATGGGACGGCATGCTCGCCGAGAGGTTTCATCCACTACCTCTGGGCCAGGAGCCCTTCCAGCACGACGTCGGAGTTCCTGCGACTTGGCTTGTTCACTTCAGGACGTGCCCAGCAGATGCAGATGAGTGGACTGTGAGCCGACACTTCGAGGCGTATTTGCTGCACTTGTTCGGGGGCTTCATGTTCACTGGTATGCTTAAACATGTTATAGGCACAGCTATTTCCATTCCTCTTGTTGAATTTAATTCCTATTTTTTTGCTTTTCTACAGGCACTCACGGCGACACAGTGGATCGTTGGCTTGTTCCACTGGCGCAGATGCTCGCGGACACGCCGATCGATCAGATCCCACGCATCAGCTGGGGGTCAGCGGTTCTCTGTGCGACGTATCGAGGATTGTGTGACGCCTGCGTTCGGCGTGCCCGAGCGGCGAATATGGCCGGATCTCCTCTGCTTCTTTTGCTGTGGTCGTACGAGCACATACCTGTCGGACGACCGCTCATCACCGACACGCCCGTTGCACTTCCGGAGGGGCACCCGCCTAGGGATGCAGAGGATGAGATCGATCGCCCTACCATGGGGGATCGCTGGTTGCAACATGAGCTGCAGTGGGCCACAGTTCAGGTGCATGCATGCTACAGTGCGTACAGTGGCGAGTTGGAGTTGTTGCATCTGGCTCGTGTTATATGGAGGGTTTGGACGACGAGCTATATCGAGAGCACAGCCGGCGGCGCGATCTCTGTGGTGTGTATCGAGGACCGGGATTTATGGCTCACCCGCTGTATTCTTGTCTTCAGTCATATGTTGGAGGTGTACGCTCCGTGGAGGGTGATGCGCCAGTTTGGCTTATTCCAGACGATCCCTCCTCCAGACGCCCCGCATCGTTTGTCGCATGACCAGCACGAGTAAGTTCTCCATTATCTCCGCGCATAGTGTTTTCGCTCTGTGAAATAACTGAACACTTTTGTTTTTTTTGCAGGCAGAGTCGCAAGGGCAAGAAGGTTGTCAGTTGGCAGGACCGACAGTCTCCTTACACTCGTCGCTGGGAGCAGACAGCAGCGATAGATGTCGTGCGTGAGGAGAGGGCGTACGATTCCACGACATACGGCAACTACCTCCGATGGTACCTCCCTCGCACCGCAGCTCGCATTGCCCCGCCACCTCCGGCGCCTGCAGACGTGCCTGCTCCGAGCGTGCATCAGACATACGACCGACATCACGCATCTCGGGTACACCGCCAGGTACATGCCGCCAGCCCATGACCTACTTGTTATTTTTATTTCTGCCTCCCATTGTCTTACCGTCTTGCAGGCTGACGGCATCCGTGCGATCAGTTCCGTGACACGGCCACTAGTCCAGCGGAGGCAAGCAGGTATGCCTATCACGCCCGACGAGTACGAGAGGGCCGTCGCCTACGTCGACCGAGTCGCCTCGCAGCTGACCCTTGAGAGTGCCTCCACTTCGTCGACTTTTGTTGCACCTCCACGTCCACGAGCCCGACCCAGTCATACGCCGTCGCACTCAGCCGCTCCTCATCCCGACACAGCCGGCCCTTCAGGTACGGCCGTTGCCGCACCCATTTATCTCGGTGGGCCCCCGGCTCGCTCGTACCGTACAGGTGTTGCACCTCACGTGGACTTCTCATCGCGTGGTGGTGTACGGATCTCTGAGGGTCCCCGAGCGCCCCCTTCTGCACACACTTCCGATTCTGGATTGGGCTTCGACGTCACATTCGACTCAGACGACGAGTACATTGCTATGTCTGAGCATACGGTGCCTATCCCGTCGGCTGGTCCGCTTCGGTCTCCTGCTAGGCACCCACCATACATTCCTCGTCAGTCGGTCCGTGCCGACCCCCAGGTGGTCCGCGACCCATCGTATGCTCAGTATGCCGATATGATGCAGATGAGAGACGACGCCGATCAGAGCCAACATCAGTTGGCATCTTCGCAGCTTGGTGAGGCACCTCCACCGTCGCAGGACCCGAGTGCTCAGCCTCCCGGTCGACAGCCCTCGCAGAGGACAGTGCATCCGCGCAGCACCTATTCGCCATCGCCGTTTCAGCGCGACCGGAGCCATCGTCCGAAGAGGGGCCGACAGTAGTTTTTTTTTATGTTCTCCTTTTATGGAACATTATATCGATTCTCATGGTTGTACTATTTTGGTTTATATTAGTATTCTCATGTTTTCACTATTTTTTTATGTTCATTTTCGTTTTTGGGAACATCATACTCGACAGATTGAACCAACCACGAAATTCGAATGCTAATTTTAAAAAAAACACTAATTTGAATGCTAATTTTTAAAAAAACACAAATTTGAAAGTTATTTTAAAAAAAACACAAATTTCAATGTTAATTTTAAATAGAACACAAATTTGAATGTTATTTTTAAAAAATCACCCAATTTGAATGATAATTTCAAAAAAAACACAAATTTGAATGCTAATTTAAAAAAACCACAATTTTGAATGTTCATTTAAAAAAAACTAATTTGAATGCTAATTTAAAAAAACCACAATTTTGAATGTTAATTTAAAAAAAAACTAATTTGAATGCTAATTTAAAAAAAACCACAATTTTGAATGTTAATTTAAAAAAAAACTAATTTGAATGCTAATTTAAAAAAACCACAATTTTGAATGTTAATTTTAAAAAAAACACTAATTTGAATGCTAATTTTAAACATAAAACAAATTTGAATGTTAATTTTAAACAGAACACAAATTTGAATGCTAATTTACAAAAACCACAATTTTGAATGTTAATTTTAAAAAAAACACTAATTTGAATGCTAATTTAAAAAAACCACAATTTTGAATGTTAATTTTAAAAAAAACACTAATTTGAATGTTAATTTTAAACATAACACAGATTTCAATGTTAACTTTAAACAGAACACAAATTTGAATGTTATTTTTAAAAAATAACACAATTTGAATGCTAATTTTAAAAAAAACACAAATTTGAATGTTATTTTAAGAAAAAATACAATTTTTATTGTTTTTTTTAAAAGAAACACAATTGTCAACAATTTTTTTGAAAAAAACACATTTTCGGCCTTCAGTCGCCATCCTGCGTGGCATTCAGTCGCCATTCCAGATGGCGACTGAAGGCGAAATGCCATAAATCGCCATCTGGAATGGCGACTGAACCCAGTTTTGTAATTTTTTTTTATTAAGCGTTATTTTTAAAATTATTTTTTTATTCTGTGATATCCGTACAAAAAATTCTGGAAACTTGCACTGTCTTCCCAGCAACCTCCAACGATATTTTATTGTACAGAAACTCACTTTTGAAACCATAAAGGACCTATAGTTGACTGCCGCCTTGTCAGTTTAACAGTTTCTAATGAGGGGTTGATCAGCCTCATTAATCCAACAAAAAAAAGTAGTTGGTGATAGTTTAAGCCTTAAAGGCTTGTTAATGTGTTTCGTCACTTCAATGGAGCAGGACAAGAGTCTAAATCTGTTTAAACTTTATCTCGCTAGAAGAAAACAAATGGTAGTGATAGAAACGCATTTCCCATCCATGGAGGGATCAACATTACTGACAAAGACAAGTGAGAGGTTGCGCACAGCTTGTGAAGACCTCGGAATCTCGGTCGCTTTTATTTCAAATATCTAAAATGCAAGCGAACAGCACATGTGTTCTGAACACCCTCGTAGTAGTGTTGAAGATGGAAGATAGGGGAGACAAATGGTGGTAGTTGGGAGGGGGTCTACACTCAGACCGGCAACTGTGAGGAGAGAAGAAAGTAGCCTACTTTTCTCACCGTGCTCGTTTGGCTTCTTTTACTGTCACTGTTACAATCTCAAAACCAAAGTTGCGAACCGCCAGCCTCCGTGCACACATGTGGCCTGCTGTGCGCCATGCACTACTTTACACATGCACTCCACGGCCCGACACAAGCGCACCATAAATGCTTTTAGGCTCGTTTTCTCATGCTTGATCTTCACTTGTGTTTTTGTTTTCTCGATCGGACAAACTGCATATATAATTGATAGAGTGACTTATAGCTCTGTGAGGACTTGCACTTTTCGTTATTAAGTCTTGATATGTACATGTGCGAGCTCTCTACGCACACCATGTTGCGTGTTGTCCTGCTAGCTACCGCATTAACACTACCCACAGTAAAAAGAGGCACGTGCATGGAAGTACCAACTTTTGTTTCAGTAGTTCAGAAAAAAGTTGTGAAAATAATCCTCAATTATTTTTTTTGTGTGTTTTCCCACCACATAAGTACAACAGATGACGCAAACTAACTATTATGATTTAGAGCAGCAACAAACCTGCTCAAACCTAGAGCCACAATAAGCCATCGCCATCACTACAATAGAATGGCAAATGAAATTTTACATGTTTTTATTTCTTTTGAGGTCAATATCTTTTGATATATAATTTTGATTTATAATCTGTTTGAATTAATAAATTTTTGAGGTCAAAACGATTGGATCATCAATCGGAGTTATAGACTAAAAGATATCGATTTTGGATAATCGAAAAACTTAAGTACAATTTAATCTAAAAAATTAACTCAAACTTTTCAATTCTTTTGAGCTCAATATTTTTTTATCTATAATTTTAATTGACGATACATTTAAATTAGTGAAATTATGATACCAAAATGTTCAAATCGTCACAATGGATTGTCAATTAAAAGTATATATATATATAATAAAAAATCAACTAAAACTTTCTGATTCTTCCATGATCAATATCTGTTAATCTATGATTTCGATTGACAATCCATTGAGACCAATGAAATTGTGAGGCAAAAATGATCTGATTGACATAAAAAAATCATTAATTGGAGTTATATATTAAAAGATTTTAATAATCTATTTGTGTCGATATAATCGTTTTGACCTCACAGTTCTATTAGTTCAAATAGATTATAAATCGGAGTTATACATCAAAAGATATTGATTTCAAAAGAATCAAAAAATCATATACTCATTTGCAACCAGCACAATGGTTTGTCATGACTTGGGGCAGCGATGGGTTTAAGCTGATTTGTCGCGGCTACAAATCACAATAAGTGATTTCTTGTGTTTATTATTGGCTTGTCGCGAGTTCAAGTCATGATAGGTTTATATGATAAGTAAAAATGCAAAAAAAAAAAGCAAGTAAAGTTTGTTTTCACAATTTTTTTGAGTTATACGAACAAAAAAAATTCTGAAAGTAATGTATACCTCGGAGAGACTGCCATCTTTATATGTGGTGGCCTGGTGGGTATTGCAAACCCACGTAGTTGTAGACTTAACAATTTCAGAGCCATAATATCTGGTAGCTCGATCAATCGCTAATTTGGTCGGTTGATCTGCTAGTTTCTCCAGCCGTACGTGCCAAAGCACATGAACACAAAGCACCAAGGGCTCTGCGCGCCACTGGTGCATCCACGTAGCCACACGATCGAGCAACTTGTCTCGTACGTGTAGACCATTTGAAGGCCACAACCTTGTGTCACATAAACAAGCATATTCCGATCGTTTTTTTTTGCAGGAGAAAGTCAAAATTTTCTAATTTTTAATCATTAATATATTTATATAATCTATATTAGTCATAAAAAAATTATACAAATGTATTTATTATAAAAGTTAATTTCATAATACTATAATTTTATAAATATTTTGCCAAATATAAATTAAAATTTGTTTTGCTGGAGGGAGTAAGACGCATGCACTTGGTGAACGCCTGAACGGTGAGCCGGTGACCATACGTTGGTAAAAGGGTCAAGTCCTGCATGATGCACCTCAAATTGTTGTTCCAAGTCTATGGCTCATTGTATCTACGTATCCTTCCTCGCAGCCAAGGGCAACAACAACCTCCCACGTGGCAATTAATTGTCCTCCCAGCAAAGACGCACACGTCATTTCGCACGCAACTGCCTGTAGATGACACTTGTTCCACTGCCATATATACCACACAACACCCCTCCTCCACCTCGGTCCAAAGACAGACAAAATCACACAGCAGTAAATTTAGACCAGTAGCAGCGAAGCAGCAATGGATCAGAGTGGTAGATCAGACGATGGAGAAGAGAAGAAGGTTCCTCTGTTGGACGCTAGGAAAGATGAGGAGGAACCCGATCAGGTGGGATTTGGAAGGCGGCTGTGGGAGGAGAACAAGAAGCTGTGGGTGGTGGCCGGGCCTTCCATCTTCACACGCTTCTCGTCGTTCGGCGTCACCGTCATCAGCCAGGCCTTCATCGGGCACATCGGGCCCACGGAGCTCGCCGCCTACGCCATCGTCTCCACCGTCCTCATGCGCTTTAGCAATGGCATCCTGGTATCCATATATATATGCTTACGACGTGTTAATTAATCATTCATGCATGGCATTGCTGCAGTAACAATTCACAAACATGAGATCGGCTAATATAACCTGTTTCCTACCAACAGAAACTAGCGTCATTTAATTCCTTGCAACAGTTGGTTGGGTGCCATTCACGGACCTGGAATTGAAGCAGACGACGACGAAAACTTGTCAATCATTTCTAGGTTATATATGTAGAGAGACAAGGCAACCATATGATCCATAAACGATACCATTTTCTTGAACTTTTCGCATACTTTCTTAATCTTTTAAATTGATGTTTGCTATTTTAACGCTATACTGTACTAGTTTTTTTTTTTGTGTGCACTTTCAGTTGTTCTTGTTCTCCTGTTTTTGCAGCTGGATTGGAAGAATCGTAGGATTTCTTATCTTTTTCGGACTGTATTATTACATTTAGGCCATTTATTGTGATCTAATTAATCTCTTTGGCACATTGCTGGACAATGAAATTTCTTAAAAAAACAAAAAGTAAAGTTGATCTCGTCTTGTTCTGAAAATTACAGATACCACGTTGCAGTACCGACAGACTTCTAATCTATTTAGAATTCTCCTGCACGTGCAATTAGACTTTACTATATTTCGAATTCTCCTACACGAGCAAGAAGTTTTCCATTTCCTCTTTTTTTCTCTCATTAATTGAACAAAGGGGGAAATTACTTATACATCCTTTTAACAGATAATATCAAAAAACTAAATCCCTCAAAAACTAACTTTTGCTAAAATATCCCTGCAAAATCTTTACATATTGCAAAATATCCTTCTGAATAGTTTTTTTTTTAAAGTTAACATTGGCTACAATATGCACCCCTCAAAATATCCTTGTAAAGTTCCTCCATGTTGACAAAAATGCCCTCGCTTTGGTTTGATAACGAGGAGGCCGGGTAAGTTGGGTGAGGACTAGAATGGAAATTACCTCAACATTGTTCCTTTTAAACCTTGAATTCTTCTCATGTTAACCACAAATTTGTACACTACTAGCAGTGCAATTAACTGCAGGGAGGGTGGGTTGAAACTTGAAAGCACTTTTGCAAGGATAATTTAACAAACTTCCGTGGTAGAAAGATGTTTTGGAAATTCTCATAGTTTAGGAGGATAGTTAAGCAATTTTTCACAAAGCAAATGGGGAAGCATTTTGTTTTTTAGATCAATGTCCCCATCGTTAAAATTTTTTTTAAAAAAAGGCCAGTACAAGTAGTTATCTATTTATTGATTTAGAAATGGTTCTTTGCAAGGTATAAAGAGGTAGAGGTATTTTTTTTAAGTAGATAAGGAGGTACAAATAGTTTTCCCATTTGCTTTGTGAAAACTAGGGACAAATTAACGCATCCATATCTCCAAAAAATCTAGAAGTTGCAAATACTCATAAAAAGTTTGAAAAGACCAGAGTTGTCTTGGCAACAAGTCATCTTTCAACGACAACAATACATCATTACACATGGGTGAAGAGGACAACAAATAAAAATGGAAAAAAGTGGAAACTATGTCCTTTGTATTGTAGTGCAATCCCAACTGTTCAGGTGTCCCATTAGATATCGACTTTTAGAAAGACATAAGCTGAAAATTTAAACAAGACAGGAAAATAGTAAGTAAACTTGTGCAAATGGCCAGGTCAAGCAATTAAAAAGTACAAATCCATTGAATTGGGTGGCTTCTATTCAATCATGACTTTATCGGCACTTAAGTAGTCCTAATCAATAAGACGTATTTACATTACAAAACACAACTAGCTCACAATTAGACTTAATTTGCTCTGATTTGACAACCACGCTTCAAATTCAAACCCAACCCGTCTCTATGAACAACGGGTTCAGACTGCGTAGAATTGAACTGAATTTGTTCAAATCTGCTAGTAAGATACTATTACTATATTTTTTTATGATAATATATTAAATAGAGTTTTCTACCGTACACGTCGACGCCAAATGGAGTTATAATGATATGAATTTACCGATGAGTTAACAGTCCAAAAGCTTAAACTATGGATACACATTGTGATCGATTACAGCTGGGCATGGCTAGCGCGTTGGAGACACTATGCGGGCAATCCTACGGTGCAAAGCAGTACCACATGCTGGGCATCTACCTGCAACGCTCATGGATCATCCTCTTCACCTGCGCGGTGGTGCTCGTTCCAGTCTACCTCTTCACCACGCCGCTCCTTGTCGTCCTCGGCCAGGACCCCGACATCTCCGTGATGGCCGGCACCATCGCGCTCTGGTACATCCCGGTGATGTTCTCGTACGTCTGGGCGTTCACGCTCCAGATGTACCTGCAGGCGCAGAGCAAGAACATGATCATCACCTACCTTGCCTTGCTCAACCTCGGCCTCCACCTCCTCCTGTCGTGGCTCATGACGGTCAAGTTCCGGCTCGGCCTCGCCGGGGTCATGGGCTCCATGGTCATTGCCATGTGGATACCGGTGTTCGGGCAGCTCGCCTTTGTGTTCTTTGGTGGTTGCCCCGAGACGTGGACGGGGTTCTCGTCGGCCGCGTTCGTTGACCTTGCTGCCATTGTCAAGCTCTCCTTGTCTTCTGGTGTAATGCTCTGGTAAGCATCATTAGTTTTTACTTTTGAGTATATGTAACTTTTAGAAGAATATGAATGGCAAATGCTGAACAATATGTGACTGTTTTAATTTGGATACATTTCTTTTTGTTATTATATTTCAGTTTGGAGCTGTGGTACAACACCGTATTGGTGCTTCTCACCGGGTATATGAAGAATGCAGAGGTTGCGATTGATGCTCTTTCCATATGGTAATACTCATTACACTTAATGAGTAATTGGAGACAATATGGCCAAGAAAGAGTTGATGTCAATTCTTAGAGCACAATATTGCGTGGTACCTTTTGTGATAAGATAACATGTAACATTAGTTTGATTTAATATGCTTGTGAAATGCAGCCTTAATATCAATGGGTGGGAGATGATGATTTCCATTGGCTTTCTGGCTGCAGCAGGGTAATTAATCCTTAGCCTGTTATTTGTTAGCTGATACATGTGATCAAATCATCTCTTCCAAATTAATCTGACATGACATGCATGGTGTTTGCGTAGAGTGAGAGTGGCAAATGAACTTGGAGCAGGGCGTGCAAAGGGGGCCAAGTTCTCCATCTTTAATGTAGTCATCATCTCGTTCTTGATAGGATTGGTGTTGTTCGTGCTCTTCCTTTTCTTTCGCGAAAACCTTGCCTACATATTTACAGAGAGCCGAGCAGTAGCCAGTGCTGTTGCTGACCTTTCACCTCTTCTCGCATTCTCCATTTTGTTGAACAGTGTTCAGCCAGTGCTCTCAGGTATGACTCTCTGAAACCAAAATTCACACTCTATATAACACATACATGTCAAATGTTTTGCTATATAAATTGATCTTGCTAATTTGCTGTTCAATTATTATCTACAGGTGTTGCAGTTGGTGCGGGTTGGCAAACTGTAGTTGCTTATGTTAACATTGCATCCTATTACTTTGTTGGCATCCCTCTTGGAGCAGTGCTAGGTTATGTGTTCGGATTTCATGTAAAGGTGAGATAAATTATTCTCCTTTTGTTTGAATATATAAAATCTATTTTCATCATGTATACATATTAAAAAACTCAAGAGAATATTGAGTTAAAATAACTAAATTATCATTTTTTCATAAATGTCTTGGAATTGTGAGAGGAAATGTCAGAACGAGAGATTAGTCATAAGTAATAGAGAGAGTAAAGAAGTAAATAAAAATATAATTAAAAAAATAACAATAAATTTATATACTCGATATTTTGCAACAGACTGAAAAACTTATACACTTTATATCGTAAAACTGAGAGTGCTGATAATTTTTTACCATCTATGCACTTTGAATATAAATCATTTCTACCTCTCCTTGATTACTGTTGTAGGGAATTTGGGTAGGCATGTTGATTGGGACACTGGTTCAAACTCTCATACTTTTGCTCATAACATTAAAGACTGACTGGCAAAAGCAGGTAACTTTAAGATCTTCTGCATTAATTGTTTGTTCATTATTTAACTAAATTTAAAAGTGTATATTGAGATGTTCAATTATGTATATATATTTTTTTTTGATATATTGTGTACGTAGGTAGATATTGCTCAAGAGAGATTGAAGAGGTGGTACATGGAAGAGAATAGAAGATTGAGAGCTTTAAGGGGAAATCCATAGAACTAAACTTATGAACACTCATAAGGAAGCAACCGTTTGGTCTGAGACTTCTACCATGTTGAGATTCTTTAACGATATATTAACCTTTTTGTAAGCTCCTCCAGATTGGCTGATGCCGGGAAGTTCTACAAATGTACGGATATGTGATGATGGCTCTTTTTTTTATGCAAAATATTATTGGAGTGTTTCATGAGACTATACTTGCAAATTGGGGTGTGCCGGTATAGCACGTTATAGTTCTGTCGAACTGGTTGTTTGGACCATGTCGTATTGAGTTAGGTCGTGTTGTTGCAATACTGATCCGTATGTCAGGTCAAAATTACGTGTCTCGAGTCAACCGACCTAACTTACATTTCTACATGGGATCAACAAAAACAACATTATAACATCATGAACTGAGTTCGCCAAGATGAGGCCCAAGAACCAGCCAACAGCTAAGTACTTCTTATATCGAAAGTGTAAAATGAGAAAGTATTATATTATATAGTATAATGATCGGGTAAACTATATGCTAATCGATGAGCTAATGTTCTAGGCAAAATAAAGATGGAAATTTAAGAGTTGGCATGTACTACATATATATGGATGTTACAAAAGTGATTCTCAAGTGATAGTTCTCTCCTAAAAATGGCACGATGTTATTTGAGAAACATTTATTTCTTTCTAAGTTATTGTTGGCGTCTCGATAATTGTATTTTGAGTGCATTTTTGCTCTCCTTAAGTTTAGCATTACTTTTTCTATGTTTTTAAAATGTGTTAATGTTTTTAGAGAACTAAATATTAAATTTGGAAGGTTCCACATCTGTCCCAAAAATAAAAAAAAAGCGCTCTCTTCCGCCTCTCTTTTCTCCGACAATTCACTGTTTGCGAGTGGAAGGGGAGGCCACTCCCCTTTCTCCTCTCATCTCCATTATTTCTCTCTTCATTGTAGAGAGTCCATGTTGTATTTGTCGCCATTGGTTTTTATCGGAATTACTCAATTTCAATCTCAAAAATAGATTGACAACCGGTAGTCTGATCTTCATAGCGAAGAGTTGTAATTAAATAATTTTTCTTTCTTATTTTTTTGCAGTTAAAATTTGGATTTGTTGTTTTATTGTTGAGTTCAATATTGGGATTGGTCGTTATTGGGCAGATCCAATCCTTCGGTAGCACCAAAATTAAATCTATCAGTTTGGTTTATTTTGCCTCCAAACTCCTTCAATAAAATAGAGTCTCACGAAGATGATGTCTTTATAGACTATTTTCTGTTTTAGTGGTTGAAAATGTTAATGCTACAATTCACGTGTTGCAGTAGAAATCTTTATGGATGTTTGCTTCATGATGCAAATCAGTCTTCTTTTTCTTGTGTGACCAGAAAAATAGGTTTGAATTTAGTGTATCATATTCTATTTTTACAAATAGTATTATTTTTTTCTTTATTTTTATAATATCTTATATGATCTTATACTTATTTTAGACGACCAATAAATAAATATTTTAATGCTTCGGGTACTCCCCTTAAAAAAAATGTTTCTAAATAACTAGCTAAAAACATATTCCTACACTTTTACGTAACCAGTCTTGTCTCGATTCAAGTCATTAATCGATAGCTATGTCCAACAAGTAGAAGCCGTGGATTTTACTTTTAAGTGAGTTACAAGAGATGGTATTTTTCATTCACCAAAGTTAAAAGTGTCTTCATGGTTTGGGTCAGGGTGAAAATAGATTAGATCTGAGTGAATAGTGATTATTTCATATCTTAACTTATATTTTTGTTAGATACAAATTTAGATAGTTAAATTCGGATATAGAATAGATATGGATTGGATGCGAATATAGTTTCGAAAATTATGAGGATATTATTAATAATAAAAATATATATTATAATTTAGAGAATTCTAAATATGGAGAGTTTTTATTGATTTACAAATTTTTTTCTTTCACTTTATAATTATTATTGATATGTTCAAACATTTTGTTGGGAGTTGAGACAGTAAAAATAAATTTGCAAGAGATAAAAAAAAATATAGAAAAAGGACAAACATGTTTTCACGGAGTAGGGGATGTCAACTATATTCTACATCTCCACCTGGTATTTTTGTCAGGATTTCATTATCGACGGTTTTCAGACCAACTATCGGGTTTGTCGTAGACCTTTTACAAGACTTAACATAAAATCAAGATAGTCAAAAATTCTCCATTCATATCTCATAATAAAATGACATTTATATGCAGACAGGGCGACCGACATGACCTTTTATTTGGGTAACCTATACAATATTTTAATTCTAGAAAATATTAGTATAGGAAATCAAACTACATGATAATATTATATTGAAGAACACCGTATAGTTGATATTTTTTAACTATGCATATGTCTCTATATTAGCCCCAATTTATTGGAATCAAACAAAAGATAAACTTTAATATTAAACAAAAATCAATTCTTATCAAATTTAGTTGTAGATAACTTGTATTGTTCAAATCAAATATGATCTTTCTATATGCAAAGTTGAAAATTAATCAATGAAAATCTTATCGCAACACACTTATAATATAAAAAAGAAACATGTAGATACACCGATAATAAAAAGATATATATATATATATGTTTTGAGATCAAAATGGATATCTGTTTCTTTATTTTAGCAGATATCCATTGGATAGTCATCGGATATCATTATTCTCGCATCTGAACTTGTAGCGGGAAGAAAATAAAAATAAGATTAGAATATGTATACGGATATCATCTAGATCATAAAATTATGACTCATTTTAATTACAAATATAGAATTGAATCGGACAAATATTATTTGCTCCATTTCGACAAGTAGCTTCACCGCTTTGGTTATGTAGAGGCTCTTGTTGTAACTTATAAGTTGTAAGCACACAAATCAGAAATATCACTCTGTCATACGCAGTCCTAATGGGTTGTGGTGCGGCCCAACAAAGTTTTTCGTCACTTTCTCCCTGCCCACCTAAACAACCGAGACTGAACCCTCTCTTCCTTCCGTACACCGATCCAAGCACAAATGCAGCAGGTGAAGTCGATCGTGCCGGTGGTGCTCCTCGGCTGTGGCGGCGTCGGCCGCCACCTCCTCCACCATATCGTCTCTTGCCGTCCCCTCCACTCCAGCCAGGCACGCTTCACACTTCACACCACCCTCTCTCTGTCTAGCTCCGTATCTATCTGTGCATGCCTGATTGGTACTGGGTCTGATGGTGGTTTATTGTTATTTTATAGGGAGTGGGCATCCGAGTGGTCGGCGTCGCCGACAGCTCCTCGCTGTTCGTCTCTGACGACGTCCAGTCCAAGGGCCTCGATGACGCGCTCCTCACCGAGCTATGCCGCGTCAAGTCCACGGGGTCTCCTCTCTCTTCGCTACTCGGCCGAGGTATGCTATTTCGGGACTGACTATATGGTTCTGATCGGCTGCAGCAGGACAATGTTGTCCTACTAGAAACGAGGTTTGCTACCGTCATGAGATTTTGTTGCATGGAATGTAGCTTTTTTTTATTCTAAACTATTGTGACAATCTCTTGTAAACATATACTGTGACAACTGATGCATGGATCTCAAGTTACTCACACATTTCTGGGAAATATGATTTCTTCTTTTTTTTTTATGTACGGTATTTCTGCAATTTTTAGTATTAACTGGGCCTTAGTGTTCAAGTGTGATGTGTGGTGTTTCTTGAAGATAAACTTGAATGCTGGCTATGGGTTGAATCTACAATTAGATTCAAGTACTAGATATGATATTTTGTAAGAATAACAATATTTTCTCCCAGACACTGAGAATTGCTCAGATTTCTCCGGCAATTTCTCGGAACATACCAGAATTTTCAAATGTTACATGCACAAATCCCTTTGTAGTTAAAGGGCAGCAATTCTAGTATTGTTGCGACATGAAGACTATATCATGAATGTGCATTTGATAATATGTCACATAAAGTAATGATTAGTTCAATGTGAATTTCAGGGCAATATCTGCTATTCAAGAATCCTGAGGCTAGGGGGAAAGTCATTGATATTGCTAGCATTCTTGGAAGAAAAACTGGTTTGTGTTTCTTTACTTGTATATATGGCAGACCCATTCTGCTTCCACAATAGTTATGAATTTTTTTTTCCCTAGGAATACATAATGGAGGATGTTTTTGCCAATATGACTATTAAGCACTGAAGAAAACACATGCCTGTTTTTCTGTTTATAATTGGTTTTCAAAGTTAGTTTTTTGATTTTTTGCCTACATGTCTTCCTAACTTCTTGAGGTGCGTGGCTTGATAGGTCTGGTACTAGTTGATTGTTCTGCAAGCTATGGTACTGTTGATCTGCTAAAGGATGTCGTGGATCATGGATGCTGCATTGTATTAGCAAACAAGAAACCACTTACAAGTGCTTATGTAATATAATCTTGACTTCTCCTTTTTGTCAATAATCTTACTTGTGCTACTCCAAAATATTGGTTATGGTGGAAGAAGTGTTTTCTATTCTATCAACCACTGTTCCTATCAATTTACCAAATGTGATTGTTTACAATGCAGGAGGATTTTGAAAAGTTAGTCTCCAACTTCCGTCGGATAAGATTTGAATCTACTGTATGCTCATGCTACTAGTAAATTTTCTCCATTTCTTTCTCATTTGATGTCTGCATATTGATAGTTTTTTCTGTTAACTATTTTGAAATTTTACACGATGGTTTTATCTCAGCCATGCCTTTATTTGGCTTGCTGTGATTCATTGACTGCCATAATTCGCGTGAAATGTTTATATGCAGGTTCCATTCTGTTAGTGTTTACAAAATGTAAGAGCAAGTTATAAAATTCTCTTTTTCATTTGGTAGCTGGATAAACATGATAAACTACTTAAAGAAGCCAACATGTATCATGATGGAGTCAAGACATGTGGGGTGTGTGGGGGGAATTTCCTTGCCTGCTTAGCACTTTGTTTATTTACCTACACTTGATTCTAGTTTGTTTTTTGTTGCTTTCAGTTTCACAAAGGACTCCTGCTGATCTGTGCAATTCTTTCCTTCAGGTTGGAGCAGGTTTACCTGTAATAGCTTCTGTAACCCGTATTATTGCATCTGGAGATCCAATTTCTCGTATTGTTGGCAGTTTGAGTGGTATGTAATTATCTCTCTGCTTGTTTTGCAAAGGTGGACGTTCTCCAAATAATGATGTAGATTTTCCTTGGTACATATTGGTAGGTACACTAGGTTATGTAATGAGTGAGCTGGAGGACGGAAAGCTATTCAGTGAAGTTGTGAAAACAGCCAAGTCTCTTGGTTATACAGAACCAGGTTTGAAAATATTCTCTTTCAGATGTTAACTACAATATTCAAGTAAGATGTACCATATTTCACAGACAAGAAAATAATGTTGGGATGCTGGCATATTCCTAGGAAACTGTGGTAATTAAGTAAGGATACTTGTATTATTAGTTAAAATGGGACCTTGTTGTCCTTAGATATCATGTGTCATATTGATTTTTTTTTGCTCCTAGGCTCTGACAAGTGGATGGAACATGGTAGAATTAAGAAAATAAAATGGATACTTATTTTCTTTTTTCCCACTGCTTTTTAAATGAGGTATGGAGGTACAGTTTTAATAACTTAATGTTTTAGGATGCATAGAGTTGAATATTATGGTCTGGACTTGTGGAGTATAACTGAAGACCAGAGCTACTTTGTTGGAAGGACATCTCCTATGTAAATATGCAGCAAGGTTGAGGTGACACCATGAAAAGTTCAGAAAAGGAGTTGCACTAATGTACTAATATGTCGCTTACATTCTTTGGGAAAGAAGAGTTGAATTTTTTTAGGGGAAAAACTCTAGTATTTGAATAGTAGAATGAAGGAATATCAGTGAAGCATGTAATTTTTTCTGCTTTTACTTTGCTTTGAAGGGTTCATTTACTCATCTATTTCATTTTGGCAGATCCACGCGATGATCTTGGTGGGATGGATGTGGCTAGAAAGGTTAGATTTGTAATCCCTGTATCTTCAACATAGCAGTGATTCGCATATGGCTTAGCCTTAGATATAACATAATGTTCTTTTTTTTTTTTCAAAAAATAAAAATAGAAAAACATAAAATTATGCTGTCATAAAAAACAAAAAGAAAGAGAAACTTGATATTCAGGTTGAAATGTTTCTTTTGATTATTGTACTCTGGCTAACTCTGGTCACAGGTGTAACAATTTTGTTTATGCACACAGGCATTGATCCTAGCTAGGCTTTTGGGACAACAGATTAGCATGGACAATATCAAGGTTTACCTTTATTTGGCATTATTTAGCATTTAACATTCCCATTTTTGTTGATGAAATTGCTTTGTGCAACTGGAGATAATTCCATGTCCACGTGTTTGCTATAAATTTATAAATTACCCAGGTTTGCTAAGTTTTGTAATTTTCTCAGGTTGAGAGTTTGTACCCTGGTGAATTAGGACCTGCTTCCATGTCCGCAAAGGACTTCATTGAAAGTGGATTATCACAACTTGATAAAGGCATTGAAGAAAGAATCAAGGCAGCATCTTTTAAAGGAAATGTTCTTCGCTATGTGTGTGTGATTGAAGGCACAGGGTATGCATCTTCCCCCAGTGAAAGTATTGTCCAACATCTGTTTGCATTATTAATCTGTATTATTTGATATTAAATTATTATCAGACTCCAATTTACTTTCTGAAAGTTGTATTGCATGGTGTATGTGTATTTTCCAGACATCTTCCAAATAAAAAGACCAGTTTACGTCCATCAAGATGCTGAATGGTAGAACAAATGGAGGAAAATAACTGAACAATTCCTCTTTTACTATAATTTGTCTCTTCTTATACCTGCATTTACTATCATGAGAAGATGGTTACAGCTAGTCAGTAAACCTTTTAGATTTCCGTGCATATTTTGTATCATTTATTTCCTTCCATAGGCATATGTACTTATTTTCTGCTCTAGCTTGTGAATTAATCTAGTTGCTAATTCATCTCTACTCTAGGACATATGTTAGTTTTGAAAATTTGCTTGTATCCCTCTTTCATATATCTATTCTCTTCAGAAGTTCCACTAAGCCCCGTAAACTTAAAGGAAGAAAAGTTCCCTCTTTTCTAATTAAGGTTCATTATATTTGACGTTCCTTAGAGCCTCTCCCTCCTTTCTCATGCATGGTAGGAGCGCTTTACATTAAGCCTGTTTGCCCCCATTGTAGTTTTTTTTTTCCTCATATACTTCACTGCCATGGACTTATTGTACCCAGTGATAACAATTTGGGTATATTATCCGTCCATGGAGAACACTGAAAGTATTGTCTAAAGCATTCGGTGAACTCTCCTGTGTGTTTTGTCTTCATTGCTCACAAAAAGAAAAAGTAAACGCTCTGGAGTTATGGCCCTGCACTGCCCTCCATGCTTCTTACTTTTATATTATGGTATCTTCTTTCAAATGCTTCTCTCTCGCATATTTTAGGGTCACTTCAAATTTTTCGCTGGAGTAAAAATCCCCATTTTGCAGGTGTCAGGTAGGCCTTCAAGAGCTCCCAAAAGATTCTCCGCTGGGGAGATTGAGAGGAAGTGATAATGTGGTATGTTACTCTTGGTCCTACTGCCAGAGAGGCAAATATCCCCTTCTATTCGTCATATTAAAAGTGTATGGTTAATAGTTGCTATTGTGTTTAACTCTATACGAAGTTACTGCATTCTTTTAACAGAATATTCCCCTGAAAAATTCTTGGATCGGCATTGTCATCATAAAATAAGTTGTGAGAAAGGTCCTGATTGTTCTAACATGGATTTCCTGTATATTGTTGAAATTCAAATGGGCACTTAGTTTAACTTAATGAAAGGCACAGTGTTTTTGGTGGGATTTTCTTCAACCATCTGTCTGTTGGGCATGAAAGAGTCTTGCCCGTTGGTATAGTTCAGATTTGTCTGAAGAAAAATCTTCTTTACTCATTGCGTTACTCATTTGCTTCTTTTTTGCATAATTGACATAAGCTGAATTGCACCAAGACTACCACCAAAGCCTCATGAATCTTACAAAAGAATTTGAGCATCCCAGAATTATCATGGCCGGTATCAAAATGCACTGAAATCAGCTTTATGTAAGCCCAACAAAGGAAGTGCTCAAGTACTGTCCACTTCCTAGACAACATGCCTGTTCAACAATGGTAGAGTTATAAGTCAAATGGCAAATTAAGTCATATATGCCATCTTTGGAGCACAAATCCTTGCAGGCGAACCAAAATTATTTTGACAATGGGGCTTCAGACATAAAAACGACCCCCCAACAACACAGGTTGTTTTGCATGTTCAGTTGGTCATATTGCAAGTTGACTCCCCTAGGAATGGAGCAATTTGTGCACAAGTATTGTGTTGCTCTCTAGAACGGCAGTCCAAGCGGGTTTATGTTGTGTCTGATATTTGCTGTCTCACTTTCTCTGAAAATGCTGCACCTGATCTATATATCTATGGAATAGCGGTCTTCAAAATCTTCCAGAGAAACAAAACATGCAATCAGAGGCCCTCCATGTTAGTTGTATAAATTGCTGTGGATTTTATAATTCCTTCTTTCAGTTTGAAATGCATACCTTCTCCTCTGGCAGGTGGAGATATACAGCAGATGTTATGAGAGCTCCCCTTTGGTGATTCAGGGCGCAGGAGCTGGCAATGATACCACTGCTGCTGGAGTTCTTGCTGATATAATTGATCTCCAAGATCTTTTTCAGAAAAGGGCATAATTAGGCATTTTGTCAGCACCACTGTGTTAGTTTTTAACATGTTGTGGATTGGTCAGTGTGATTTGAAATAAAATTCAGCAAGATTCGGAAATATGATCTGTTCTTTTTTTTTTGCGTCAAAATTCGGTGCTTGGTCTTGGTTGCAAAAGGAAAAGGGAAACTAAAGTTCACTAACGTATGTGTGTTGGAGATTACAACTCATGGACGTTTTCGTCAGATCGCTGGAGCCACGAAGTATGCTGAAAATCTTGCAAAATGCAGAGAGAATCTTTCTCCAAGGTCCTACTATTGTTCCCATCAAATATATACAGGCTTAGAACAAGTGTGTCACGAAGACGACGGGACCCTTACACCCAACTCAACTCATGGCCGGCGTATCGAAAGCAGCGCAAGCCGCCCGGCGATGTCCCCCTCGGCGGGCGCGTCCTCCTCCCTGGCCATCCGCAGCCGTGCGAGCCTCTCGGCAATGCCATCCACGGCGCCGCACGCTGTCGCCGGTCTCCCCGTCACAGTGGGGAGGGCGCCGCAGACTGTGGCGCACGCGGCCTCGTCGCGGAACCCGATCGCGAACTCTGCGCCTGACTCGGGCTCCGTCCAGGCGACGGTCGTGCTGTCCAGCCTCGTGAACACGTCGCCGGCGAGGATGGGGTACGCGAAGACGAGGCGCTGCTTGGCGTAGATGACGAGGGAGTGCCCCTGCGGCCGCAGGAGCTTGACGGCGGCGTAGGCGGTGCCGAGGTTGTGCAATTGGCCGCTGCCGCCACCGCAGCCTGGTTGGTGGAAGACTTGGACCGGGTAAGCATCTTCCATGGGGATGGGGAATGCTTGGTGTTGACAGAAGAATAGTGGTGGATGCAAAATGCAGTGTGTTTACTCTGTTGCTAAAGGGGAAGGAAGAGGAGAAAACAGAAAACCCTATGCTTTCTTTTGTCTGGGAGGTGGCGGCGCCACGTTTTCTATCAAATTTTGTGAGCGAAAAATTGCATAAAACCAGGGTATTTTGACATTTATGTTAGAAAACTTGGATTTTAAAAAGGAAACTTGTGTAAATTGTAGATATTGTTGGTATTTGAATACACACAGAAATATAAGATTCTTGTTTCCATGCAAATAACCATCCCAGAGAAAATAAGGTTTGTATTAAAAAAGATCGACAGTTTGACAAACCTTCTCTCTACTACTAGTCCAAAGACATCTAAACATAAATAAATAACACCGACAATATAAGATAAGAGTAAATCGAAGTAAATCTAGAGCAATGAATTCAGTAACGAAACATTTCATTATTGATGGTAAATTGATAATTAAATGTGCATGGTACAATTCTCACTTCATATAAAGTTGGTACAGAGCACAGGTGTTTGCACAATATTGTTTTTTTCTTACTGAACTCCAACAGATGAACTGGATGACAAGGCTACGATGAGAAGCCCTTAGCACCAAGGACCTTGGCCTTACTGGCCTTTCTTTGAGTTCTCTTGCTCATATTTTTCAATGGCTAATGGGCATTTTTCTTCAAACTGAATCTTCTTTCCACAGTATTCACGAGCAGACTGAGAGGCACCGGACAGCGGCTCCCCCTCATCTGGAACTATGCCACAAAAGAAGCCAACCACCCCCTGTGGCTTCAGGGCCTCAGCAGCTATCTCTTCGCAGAGCTTGTTCAGTTTGCCCGCATTCCTTTCCTGGTCTTCAACTCCCTGTGTCAGTGATGCTCCTTCTTTGTCCTTTTCTTTTGCCTGTGGCATTGTCCCCAACAGAGCCTTGAGATATCTCTAGTTTAGCCTCGAGACTCTCTGGCCCAGCCTTTTCACTGTCTCTTGTTCTTGCACCTCTTACCCCCCGGCATGCTAGCACAAAGATGTGAAGTATCTCTGTTTGTAAGAAAGAACATCAACCCAAGTGTCTATTGACTTAATTAGAATCACATATGACTTGACTTTTGAAGTGTCGACCCAAGCCTTTACTCCTACGGTCTTTTAAAAGCATGTTAAGGGTTTGGGTTTAGTCATTTTGGAGTATGATTTGATTGTACCCATTTTCCTCTATTTTTGTTATGAGTACACTCGCAATATTATTAATATCGCCATAGCTATGGTACTTATATTTTTTACATACAAATTTTTTTAAAAAAAATATGACAATTAAAAATAATACAACATCCTAAAAAATATAACAATTTAAAATAAAAAAAATACAAGAAAAAATACTACAAATCTAAAAAAATACAACAACATAAAGTAGAAAAATACAACACCTCAAAAAAATACAACAACAAAAAAAATATGACAAGTTAAAAAAATACGGCAATTTAAAAAAAATATGACACCCTAACATCTTTTGGATCAATATCTATTAATTGATATCAAAAGTGGAAGTTAATAAAAAAAATATTTTTTTTAACCATTCCATATTAATATTTATGACAACAAAATAGTCAAGATAATTAATATTAAAGTAGATTATAATGTCACCCTATGTTTCTATCATTATTAGCGTTAGTGAATGCTGTCAACCTTATGGCTCATAAAAGGTAATATATCATTTCATATATTGCATGGCCTTCAATCTTTATCAATGTTTTTTCTAATGAAGTGTTACTATTGATAGTTATTGTGCATTTTTCTTTGTAGTCAGAATTTTCATATACTTCTCTGCAGTATATGCGTCTTACTCAGCTATGTCCGGATTATGTAGGTCTTGTGAAAACATGTATTTCCTATTATATATGATTATTCTTATGTGAAACAAATAGCATATGTTCTGTTTGCTCCAAGGTCCAAACAAATCATAAATCACAGATTCCGTACTTCATATCTGAAATGGTCTTGGGAACTCTCCAGTTTCCAACTCAATCCAGAAAAAGGGCAGTCTTGGAAGAACAAATGAAATAACGGCTTTATGTATGTTGCAGTTAGTCCTGATCACAGAAGGGGTTACAACTTACAACTTACAAACTTACAATACCAACTGTCCTCACCAACATTATCTATAAGAAAAATCTGTACCCACCAATATTATGGTCTATTCTAAGTTAGTGCTGCATGAAATTGGCATTGCTATGCTAAATGTTAGATGACGCATGCTTTTTGCTAGGGAGTCGAGCTGCTCCTTGGAGGTAGGAGCTCTTCTGCACCAACTTTCATGTTGATGCCGGCTGCAACCATCAGTTTGGTGTCAAGAACCGCAACCTCAACTATGAACACTGCACACACGGGACGATGGTCTGAAAACTTCGACTCCCCGCGGATGTAGGACAGCTGAACTATCCCTTCACCGCGCCATAGGATTCTGTCACACCTGCAATTTTGTGTTTGATCAGCAGTGGACGTTTGTCCCATTGTAGACAGTAGGACTAACTGTTGGCATGTTCTGAAACTATCTGATTCTTGCATCAGGCAGGCCTTACTTACCATGCTGGTGTTCTTCTCTTCTTCTTGGAGGTCACCCCCTCTCCAGCGTAATTGTCGGAGTTCCAAGAGTACTTATATGTCGGGGCAAAGAAAATCTTCCCCTCATTCCATCCTTTAAAAACTCCAGTCTTCCTTTCAGTCTTCAGCTGATCAAATCAGAATAACGAGTGAACATTTGCTGGTAGCAGACAGTGTGTGCGCTGCATACTATCAGATTTTTCTTTTTCTTTTCTTTTTTTTAAGAAACTATACCACTAGTCTACTACTATACTATCAGATAATAACAATGATGTGGTCAATTACCTGATCCTTCTCAAAAAGGGCATCCCAATTATTAGCTTCAACTAACTTTTTGGTCTCCGAGTAGCTCAAAGCAATCCGGTAATTCAAATCACCTAACCAAATCACACGGCTGAAAGTACCAGATACTTCTGTCATCAGTTTGCAATTCTGAAAAATGCAACACAAATGCAAAACGAGCATTACGACTTACTCATGCTCAAGAATTCTCTCAGGAATACTCCGACCCGATCTCTTACAGATCCGTCGGAACTGCGTGTGCTTCAGGATCTCCACGACGTCCGAATTCCTCTTCAGCTCGTCACCTTCCTTCTCGCCGGACGCCAAATGGCTGCAGACGAAGCAGAGGCTGGTCTGGTGCAGTGACATGCTCACAGATATGCATCCCTGCACAACCAAACCAACAACAAAAACTGAAGTTTCCATATGAGACTGAATTCTTCAGGCATCACATACACTCACCTTGTTGCCAAGATAGCCCATGATACCACGGCCAACGCAGGAAATCCTGACGTGACCGACATGCGGCACCAGCTCCCTCCTCACCCATACGGTCACGAACAGCCCCACCATCTGCTTGCAGGCGACCAGGCAGTACCTCGGAAGGCTCGCCGGCTTTGCAAAAGGATCGACGACATTGTCGTCGGTCACTGTAAAGCTGCCGGACATGGACACCTCGTCGACGACTTCTTCCTCCTCCTCATCCGAAGTTGAGTCGTTCACGAGGACGTGGTTCTTCCTGCTGCAGCTCAGACACGAGGCCCTGTACGGCCTCCTAGGCCTCTCCACCGGGCAGGTGCATGACTTGAGCCGCCGCCCGCGGGTGATGGCGGTACGTCGGACTTCTTTGAGAGAGAACTTGTCGAACGGCGTGTTCGACAAGTCGAGGTGTCCGGGACTCCGGTTGGTCGATGCCTGCGTGTGGGGAGCGGAGATAGGGGATATGGAGATGTCTGCAGATTGGCTCAATGAACAACTCGCTGCAGCTTCAGAAATGGCAGAAGCAGCAGCATCTGATGATGGCCGATTCAGTGCCTGGTTGATGAGAGCCAGCCATCTCGCCGCCGGCTCGTTGTCCTCGATTACAAGGACGTTCCCGGCGTTGAGAGGGACTACTTCTTGGAATCTGCATTACAAGAATGAGTGTTATAATACAGGTGCTAAAAGCTGCAATATTGCCATATATGGTATATTTATTTGTTACCTTATGTTGTCATGATATCTGATTTGCTACAATTAACGTGTCCAATGCTCTTGTTTATATTATACAAAATAAATTAAAAAGTGTGCATAATTTCGTTGCTACAAATTGTACGTACCCTAACACATAAATGTCCGAGTGATCGTCAGAAGGCAGGAAGTCATCCAGATTCAGCTTCATGTTCGGGGTTTTTCCAGCCACGTTCCATGTTGCAGCGAATATCCTATTAACAACAGACAACCAATTTTTTTTTTTTAAGAAACAACATATCTGAATTTGAGCTACTCATGGAACATCGTAATGTGATATGAAATGTATTGAAGAAAAAAAATAATTATTTGGAAGATTGGTGAAACTGCTGAAGTGTGTATAGCTAGCTATTCCTTACCTGAAAGCCTCAGTGTGTGTACTGGCAGTTGATGCAGGAGAACTGAAACTACTGATTTTTAGGCTTCTGCTTTCTGTTTGGTGCACGTTTGAGTCAGAAAAGAAAAATGAAATCCAAATTAAATTAGTGTCGAAGAAGTTAATGAGTAGATAGATACCGGAAAGACTTTTGAAGAAGGATGAGGATGATGCTGACAAGGAATCCTCCGGTGAGTGCGCAGGGCTCCCTTTGAAACGAACTGCAGCATCAAAACATGTTTGAATTTGGTGAATTTCTACTTTTGGAATTATGACTGTATCCAAAATACAGTACGCAACAAGCTGTAATTTAACATAACAAACAAGGGCATGGATTCTTTTTATCATGGATTCCACAGAGAGTAGCTTTCTCTTAAAAGAATGTTCTGAACTCGAGAACCCACCAGTGGAGTTTATGGAGCACTCAGTGCTTCTTGTTGACAAAGCATTCTTATCCTTCGTGTCAAAAACTTTTGGACAGAGCAACTGCAAGAACCGAGTAACTAAACTGACAAACTTTTGTGAACTGAAGACATTTGTATAAAGGGAAGGGCAAAATGCTACCTTCCTCCATCTACCAGTTTTTAGATCCATTACTGCACTTGTTTTGATTTCAGGAGCAGATTAATAGCTTACACACCAAAGCAATTTCTAAGCAATCAAGATAGCTAATCCAATGTCTGCAAGTGTTTCAAGAGCAAGTAAGGTAGATAAAGCTTCCATGTTTCATAAAACAGTGCAGAAGAATCTTCTGATGAAAGTAGCAAAGCAACGGAAGGCAAACGAAAAATTAATCCAAGACTTGTTCTTTTGAAGAAAAATGGATGCCTAAAGCAATTCAAAGCCATAATGAGAAAATGCAAAAGCACCAACTGTGCATTTGGCAACATTGCTTTAATAGGATTTGAACCAAACTGGGCCAAAACAACAAGTTCCTCATACCATTCAACAACATATTTTTCATTTTCTACAAGACCTCACAACATAAATGAGCAAAATCCATAATAATCCTCCATAGGAAATATTATTACCAATACTATGGCACAGAAGAGAGGAATCGTGTATGCTTACTCCCACCATGAAAATGGAACAATCTACATAATTAAAACCTCAATTTTTTCTTAAAAAAAAAAGAATGATGATGCAATTCAATGAAATAGTAGTAGTTGACCAAAACAAATTTTAATCACTTGTGGAAGCTCCAAACGGGGAGATACTACTAGACTGGTATATGAGTGTCATCATGTCATAAAAAATGATGTTTGAGAAACATCATTCAACATATGAAAGAAAATGAAAGAAAATGGCTGAAAATAACTTCAAAAAAATGGAGAAGATCAAAGAGAGAACATTTGTTCTCATAAGAGCACACAGATATGCTACTTACCCGCATCCTAATTCTTTGCAAGAACAAAAAAGAGTGACCAAAAAGGCCTTGTCTTAATTTGACGATACCATAATAATGATGGGAAAAAAATAAGCCAAGCTGCTAATTGAAGTACCTTAAAAGAAGCAAACCAAGACAAAACATCACTTTTCATGCCAAAAAGGAAAAGGGAGAATCATGTAAATTTGGGAGCAGCTTTCCTTGGGGAAGCATCAAATGCAGAGGAATGGAGGCGACAAATCCATAGACGTGTTATAAAAATGGAGTTTGACAAACTGTCTTCAAGCAATTAAGGAAAAGTTCAAAACTGAATATACTAACCAATACAAAACAAACTGTTATAAAACCACATCAGATCTGTACTTAAAAAACAATACACACACCAGAGGCAACAACTCAGAAAAACTAAATCCTAACATCAATCTAGAAACAGTCTTATTCTTTAATCCTTAGAAGAATTCAAAACAAGGTTAGAGTAGGAGGTCTATAAACATTTAAAATCTGAATCAGATACAGTCGGAAAAAAACCAAAATGATCAAGCAAGTTTCAATTGAACACGAAAACCAAGAACACTTGAAAGGCAGACATTTTGTCTCTGGAAGCATCCAAAACAGAGTTGAGACTCCAAGAAATACAAAAATGGGTGGAATTAAATTAAAGAAAATGAAAGTTCGGTTAGTACCAAGGATGAAACAGTAGAAACAGGACGGGGAGTCCAAGATTGCAATGTGACATTTCACCCAACAAAAATTGTTCTCGTTTCAACCTTGGCAGGAACCAAATATCCTCATGTGCTTTTGGGAGCATGCAAATGAGCAGAGCAACTAGTGAAGACTCCAAGAACTACAATACAAGTTACATGTATGGGCATATAAATAACATGGAAACCACGAAAAGAACACACAAAGCTGCACCAAGAACATGACAATCTTGTAGCCAGAAAATGAACAGATATTCTCTTATTATTACCACCCAAAAACCTTGAAGTAACTTCACTTCTGGTATGGGAAGCATCCAAATGACAGATCAAATCGATGAACTACGGAAAGGCCTAAAACACAGGGAAAAAAAAAAGTTTTGTCATGCATACCAAAGCAACAAGAAGCAATACTTGTTTCTCCGCCCGTGGAAGCGCCAAGAAAAAAGCCAAATGGACGCTCCCTCTAACTAGTATTAGTATAAAGAAAGTCTAAAAAATATCAAAAGAAAAAAAATGATAAAACTTTTTGTTGGAAGATGAAATGACCCATCTTCTAGGAGACCGCGGCGTTGGGTTGGCTGGCTGGCTCCTCCTTGCAAAAATGATATAATACTTTGTAGCCAATATGCGATAACACAGGAGATTATTAGGCATCAGCATAAATTATGAGAAGAGGTTCCAAAGCATGATGCTCTATAGAATCAAAAAAAAGGCGATGTGATTTGCCTAGATAACATAAAATACAAGTTAAGCGATACTGAGGGGTAGCAATGAGTTGACGCTGGTGTAAAGATCCTATGACACGGCTGGAAGGATGGCATAGCCAACGATGCTAAAACTTTTCAGAGATGGTGCGACTCTCGGGCCAACATGAATTGATAGTGGAATGGAGTAGAGGCGGCCTTCAAAAGGATGGTGGAGAAGAGTGCTCTCAGTTTGCTTGTCCTTGATGTAAATGGAGTCATTAAAAAGAGTAACAACACAATGATTATGACAACAAAACTTTTTGATAGAAATAAGAGTGGATGCAGGTAAAGGATAATGAATAGTATTTTTTTTTTAATATGAGAGGTTAAGGAGGGGTCAGAAGAGACGCGGTGTCAACAGATTTAACAAGGACGGTGGTGTCATTTTCAAACATAACATCGGTGGAAACTAAGGGGGACGAGGGTTCTGAAGGATATCCTCATTGCTAATCACGTCATCGATAGCACCAGAGTCAAGGACAACAGAATCAGGAGGAGTATCTGTCATGGTGAGAGCCTGAAAAGATTTGGATAAAACACCAGGGTTAATTTGAACAAGAAGTTGCGGACATTGAAAAATAGTGTGGCCTGCAACAGAGCAAATCTGACACATAGTGTTGCCAGGTAATGAACCCAAGAGACCTGCACGGTGTGAATTAGTCGATTTCATAATCGAGTTATCAGTAGCAGGGAGGTAGCACTAGAAGTATGAGTGCCAGAAGAGTTGTTGTTGTTGTTGACATAGTTTCCAGTCAATGCACCACCCTTGCCACTTTCATTGCTTCGACCACCTCCACGACCACCACGTCTGCCACATCTACTAGAATGATGGTCTGACCTGGTGCTGAGTCACCTGATATGCCCACCAGTGAGGGAGAATCATCGTACATCTGGAGACAGTGTTCGGACATGTCGGAGAAGATGTCCACTGCTCACGGTGCTCAGGAGACCAAGGCAGCGTCGAGGAGGTTCCCTAGGGAACAACCACATCAAGACCAAGAAAGCGTTGTATAAGACGAAATCAACAGCGTAGAGATCGGAGAAGATGAGACACACACTCAAACCAGCGACTCAACACTGAAACAACGCTCAGGGCGGGGTCTAGTGGTTGTTCCATTGTAGAGTGTACAACTCGTTTTTTTTATTTTTTTGGTAGGGAAAGTGGCGGTTAGGGTTAGAGTATGAAAAATTAGGGTTTTCTGGTTCTGATATTATGTAGAAGAATTGATCAAATAATTAAGGGTATAATAGAATTTGTGCACATATACAAGTATATACGAGTATATATGGAAATATACTCTAGTAGTTTTGTGTGTTTCTCACCTAGTTTTCCTTAACTGTTTCTTTTAAACCTTTGTTAGGTCTCTTGATTAATAAATTGCTGTAAATACTTCTCTCATATATAAGACCTACTTAAGAATTGTTTGATAATTATCACAAACAAACAGATTATATTCAAACTGAAACACTCAGGTAAAGAATCCTTATTTAAAGTTTTTTTTTCCTAGATAACAACTCCTAGATATGGCATAGGTGCTCTACTGATTTTGTTTTCTCGCAAGAATAATGTCTACTTCTACATCTTTTCCATTTAGACAGCACTTTGTATTTAATGATTTCTCGATAGCAATTTTTTTTGGGTAAGACTCTAAGAGATATCAATTTAATTTTGGTCGGTACTAACTGGTTGTCAACAAAAATGAAGCTGTTACTAATCAGTTGCATGAAAGTAATTTGTACTGATTCTTAATTATGGAAAAGGTGGGCTGTACTAAAATGTGTTTTCCTATGCAGCTGCAAACCGATTGTATGGTTTATCATCTATAATCTACATGATGTCTTGGAAAAATGCTTTTAACAAGATATGTATGATTGTAAAAAAAAAAAAGCCTTGCAAGATATTAATAATGTAAGCCGTGCTAAAAAAATTAATAGTGTTATTAGAGCTATGACAATCTATCAATTACTTTTCTTTTTTCAAAACCAATATTATGAGAAAAAAAATATTTAAAACAAAAACCTTTACTCACCATGAGTAATCTTCATGAAATAAATTGATAAACTGTTATGTTATTATGTATGAGAATTTCTTAATATCAATGGTAAGCTTGGAATCTTTAGTCTCACTGGCTAATAAAATGTGTATGGAATCTTTTGTTCATTTGTCATACACTATGTTGTGGTCAAATTGTGAACCAAAACTCCTAAATACTGCAAACTATCTAATTTTGCTTGTCATCTACTAATATATAAGAACTCTTATGAGGAGAAAAACAACAAGACCAACTTAAACAATTCATATATGATAATTATGGTGCTAGATTAGCAGCCCCTTTGTGTCTAGACCCTAATCTAGTCAACTTAATTGATGGATTGATTGATTAATTGATTAATTAATTAATTACTATCAAGCTCTCCTTTCGAAATGGTTCGTAGTTGGTGCGGTATATATGCTTTCTTGTGGTTGCACACTTCTTGGACTGGATCTATGTATCTACCAAGGGTTTAAACTAAGTACTCTTTTTTTTTTAAAAAAAAAAAAAAAAAAAAACTACCAAAAGTTTCTTTCTTTCTAAACAACTTTTGAATTGGCTAGAGCCCAACTGGATACCTACACGTATTATTAAATTTCAACATCACTTTTGGGGTGATCGTAGTGGTATTTCTTTAGTGTTGACAGGTAAATTGGATCAAGGCATATCCGATTTGTGCATGCTTGTATAATGTAATACTTTTATTATGCTTGTAGAAACATACAAGTTCTAATCAAGTATTGGATAAAGTTTTAGACTTAAAGGAAAAGGAATATTGAAATAGTTAGAGAAATTAAATTAAATGGTGAAAATGAAACATCAATAAGCTAAGTTAATAAAAGAAAAGCTCGACGAAACATTTCATTTGACAAAATTTTAATTTGTTAAAAGCTTTGTTATTTTATGAATATATATGTATGACATAATTTTCCTTAAATTATATGTTATGTCCTATCTATAGATAGATAGATACACAGAAATAAATAAGGCATAGATAGAAGAGGTAGACTGAAAAACATCAAAAGTTGAAAGAACACCGGACAACCTTAACAATTTTTTTTTTTCATTTCTACTATACGGTAGAGAAAAGTCACGGCCGCCGGGATGATTCACGTTGGTATTTAAACAAATGGATTAAAGATTGAGATGTCATCTTTGTTAATTACATGCAGCAATTCCTTTGAAAACACTGCATCGATCCGACATTAATATTGGTGCCGTACTACTCGCGTTCACGAACATGGGATTAGAATATGAAATTTAGCTGTTTTGTATTGCACCTCGAGCGAGTGGCTTGCATGAAAGTATGCATGCTTTCCATGAGCGAGTGGCTTGATGAGCGAGTGGCTGTTTTTTTTTTCTTTTTTTTTGCAAATTACATATATGGAGGACGTCAAGTCGAGCATTTCGCTTTGACTTGCACTTTTCCGTTCTATATATGCACCCAACCCAGCAGACGCAATATATTTTCATAGACTCTTAATATATATTAACCGGCCCAAAAAAATACTGTTGGGCCTTGGGTCAACATGCATGGGCCGCTCTGTGGGCCGAGAAGCCCAGAGAGAAGTTCTTGCTTTGTGGCCCAACAATGCCCACAGAATTAATTAACGTGTTCTTGGAACAGCACTGGTGAAATTTGAATTTGATGCATGCATGCAGTGTCATTTCATTTCAACTAATGCAAAGTTAATTCCACCTAGATATTTTGAATGTTTGATAAAAATTTTGGAGGGCCGGCCCAGCAGGCTAACGGCCCGATCCAGACACTACTATTACTTATAATAGACATAAAAATAAAATAAAATAAGAAAACTGCATCTCACATCTTTTTTTTCCTCTTCGAATCCTTACCTATATCTTTTCAACTGATTCGATTCTAACGTTATAATTTAAATTACTGTTGTCACCTCCTATGTTTCACCTCTTCAAATTTTTTTACCTTCTTCGTTGTTAAATACTACTCGGTCTACCACGGTACCACAAGTCCACAACAACAAACATCAAAACAAACAAAATTTAGTTGTAGCTTCATTTTTTTGGTTGGTCTTGAGTTTTAAATTCATAATGAATTTTGAAGATTTTTTTTTTTCGAGAATTGAATTTTGAATATCTTTGTTGGGGTCAACAAAGATAGTCATATGGATAGAGGAGTATATTCCAATCTTTTGCAGTCTACAGTTCATAAAAGTTCAGACAAATAATTGATATATTCCTTCAACTTGTATACGCACTAGAAAGTCATTTTAGTTATTTTTTCCGTACATGCCATATTCCATGAAGTTGTATATCAATATTTTGATCTTGAGGTTTGGCGAATCTTCATAGAAGGTTAAGTAGACTTTTAAGGATGCTTGTGATTATTCTTGAAACTTTTAATTTTTGTTGGTGACGTCCTAGAAGTATTACAAAATTTGAATTTTTTGGTGTGTATTTATAAGATTTTTTATTATATATGTTTTAGCAAAGTACCTCATATCTATACTCGTCCCAGGCCACTAATTGTTAGGACCGGCTCTCTAATCAGAGTTACCGTACATACACGTATGTTCGTGTTGCATAGGACAGCGCGCACGTGTTGCAATCACAACCTAATTAATTAACCACTAATATAGGAGGAGACGGTTAGGTTGGCTGGTTGGTAAAGCACAGGTGATCAATTCATAGGAGTAGATGAAAAGCCAAGGCCAAAGAGTATATTGTACATCTGGTGCACTGTATACACGGCCTATTATATATTGTAAGCGAACGCGCGATCACATCTGACCTAGAGTAATGGAGTAATACGGATTGGATGACCTTAGCTATTTTCTGTTCGTTATCATGGTACATCGATCATGGTAATCGATCGACAAAATTTCTTCATGAAGAGTACGTACCGGGCTTGCCGTAGTACTGTCGCCGCGTCGGCTCGACATGTATACCATCTAGTTCAGGGCCGGGCTGGCAGTCAATGGGAGGTGTAACCTTATACTTGGCCGAACCAGAAACATGCATGCATGCATGCGCGCGCAATCTTTTCTTCCTTCTAATTTACGTGCACAACAGATTACTCAGTAGGAGTAGCTCGGACACTTGTAATTAATTTGGACTCCTAGAATTAACAATCCAAGAACAATTTAACAAGTGAATGTCATATATCCAGATCGCTGATGAGAATAGTAATAACTCAGAAGGCAAGGAAGGACATATATGCATGTTATATACATCTAGCAAGACTACCGCAGAGTACACTCGTACAGAGTAGTGGAGCCCGGCATGCCGTCATCCGTACGCCACTGCAAGCCTGCTTATGTTCTCTCCTCTTATCTCATGGAGTAGTTGTGTATATTGTGGTGGTCCAGCATTAAGCTCAGCTAAGCTAAGCTCATGCCCTCCCCTCCAAATTCCAATCGCCATAAATTAATGGAGATGGGGGGGCTACCTGTCCACGGCCACGGGACCCCGTATATCCGACGTCGACGTCAACCAATATATGCCTCGCGTCTAACTGAAATCATTATATGCATACGTACGTCCTCCCTTTCTTTGACACTGATGCAGTTAGGTCCTGTTTGATCGGACATCAAATCTCGAGTTTTGGATTAGAGCTGGGTAGATTGGTCAAATGGAATGATTTTGTTTGCTAGATTTCCTGGGTTTGAGGTGGAGTAAATGTCATTTTTATACTAAAGATTTGATGCAAAATTACAAATAGGAAATTTTTATCAAACACTTATAAAATTCTGATTTCTAATCTATTTTGATTTAAAATTATAGGACTTCAATTAAGCTATAATAGAAGTGGGAGCTGGAATCCGGCAAGATGGTCTTAATTGCCCAGCTCGCGTCTTATATACTGCTTTCCTTCTCTTTGCTGAATCCATCCGTCTCTTGGATTAATCGGATATCTCGCACACAATAATTCTTCTTGCAACATGTACATACACACAGTACCGTCATTACGCATGATGCTAGACATGATCATATTACCTCAGGGTGTGTGCGCGCCTATATATACATATATATATACTCTTTGGGTGTTCTCATTTATCATTTCTCAAAATTTTATATAACTAGTCATAAAAAATTTTGTAAAAATTTGAGATTGTAGATATAAAATCAATTTATCATCTCACAAAATTTTAAATCCAAATTCAATCTACACAAAGAGAAACAAAAAAAAGATAAATTCAACTCAAAAAATATCCAAAATCAAAGAATAAAAGAAAAAGATAAGAGATAATATTCATTGAAATTCATTATTTTTTTCTCCTAATATACATCGAGTTTAAAATTGAAATTTTGAAAGATACTTGGTCAACCATATATGCAGTTTTTTTTAATTTTTATAGAATTTTTCATCATTAATTATATAGTTTTTTTAGAAAAGATACACATAAGTATTGAAGACATGAAATGCACTGAATATTAACCCATAATATGTGTGTGTATATATATAGACATATTATGTGTGTGTGTATATGACAGTGTGTAACTATGATTTAAAAGCGTTCAAGTGATTTTGAGTTTTAAAAAACTATTAAAAAGTTACTGTACATAGGAAAGCATATTATTAAGACTCACAAAATTTCACAACTAAATATATCTGTATGTAAGAGAAAAACAAACAACAAACAACTGATAAATATATATTCAGTTTGACCTTCGTTTTTTTTATTTTTCTCACATATTGTTATATTTTATCACAAAAATTTACAAATATTCATTATACCTCTATAACCCCAATTTTTTCAAAATTTTTGAGAACTTAGAGACCCAAATAAACAAACAATTAATTGCTTTATATATATACATATAGACAAACACACGCTGTCATGTAAGAAACTTTACAAACACTAAAAGAGAGAGTAAAATTAGGAATGTGAGAAAGGAATCAAATATACATTGTTTGCCATAACTTGTTGTTAATTAATAGTGTTATCAACTGCATCTATTATTTCTAGAGCTCCTCCAATTAAGCTACTACAACTCAATTTGTGCCTAACGCTAGCTAGGTAAAATATCGAAAACAATACGTGCACGTTCTTGATGTGATGTTGTATGCTTGTAATATGGCATGTGAACACGAAATTTAATGAGAGATGAAACTCATTTTCGTGCCTTAAAGACTTTGTTCCCCCATCAGTAGTCATAATTAATTATGACGTCATATATATATATCACACACATAATTAAGCCCCAATTGCTTTCCTGTCCAATCCATCCTCCTCTGGACATGTCCAATTGGAGTGTCAATGTTTGTGATTCATAGCTTATTGCCAATTAAAAGTCTGGAAAATAAATAGATAGTAACTGGCCACACTTCACTCCAGAAATCTCCTAGAAAAATAGAACACTCGTTTACAAGATATAGACTAATGAAAGATTGAAGAATTAAATCATAGTACCATCAACTTAACAATTCACCATGGTAAATTAGTAAATTACTGCCGACTTAATTAGTACAATGGTTTAGAACAAATGGTCCTCAATTGCGAACTCAAGGACTCTACTATCAACTACTTGGGATCGACATTGTCAGTTGGGAAGCATGGAAAGGGAGATTGCCAGGGAGTGTTCGGCAAAAACGCTGAAAGATTAGCTTCACGGAAAGCCAGGATGCTCGCAACGTTGGTTCGCACAGTCCTTTCTACCATACTGGCCTATCTCATGACAATTTCATCCCTACCCCCATGGGCCTATTAGAAAGATGGACTACCCGCGAGGAAGCTTCTTGTGGGGGGGGAGGCTGATATTAGTGGAGGTCATTGCCTCGTGGCATTGGCAAAGATTTGCAGGCCACTCCGTTATGGAGTGCTGGGGATCTTTGATCTCAAATCATTCAATTATGCTCTCCAAAAGAGGTGGCCATGCCATGAATGGAATAGTCCTAACAAACCTTGGGTGCATAGGGCTACAACAACAAGCTGTTTTGCCGGTCAACGCCACGTTGAAAGCCTCAACAGAGGTAGTCTTAGGGAATGGCCACAAGGCCATCTTCTAGCATTCTAGATGGTTGAATGGGGAGAGTATCAAGGAGATCACCCCAAACATAATTGAGGTTGTATGTCCAAACAAGAAAATAGTGGCAGATAGGTTAATGGGCCGAAAGTGGATCTCCGACATCAAAGGAATGCCCTTGATTCAACTCATCTTAGAATACCTTTTACTTTAAAACATTCAACTCAATCCCTCGGAAGACGACAGTGTGTTGTGGAATAGACTGCAAATTTTGCTTACAACAGTTTCTTCTTAGGTATCGTCCCTTCAACCTGCACCAAGCCATCTTGAAAGCTAGAGCTCCGTTGGAATGTTGCTATTTCACTTGGCTGGCAATTCAAGGGGAGAGTTGACTGTTAATAACTTATCCAAGAGAGAATGTCCTACTCAAGGTGTCTGCCAACTTTGTTTGTCCATGGATGAGACACCAAGTCACCTATTCCGAACATTCCAATTCACCATTGTAGTCTGAATAGATTTGCTGATGGAGCATGCTCCCAGTTACGTGCCCCAGACAGGACCAAAAGACCCTGGGTGATTGGAGGTACCAACGAGTCCAGAAAACAACTCCAGAAGCGAAGACACAACAAAATATGGTTCCCTCGTTATCCTTGTCGTCTGGAACACTTAGCCGTAGCGCAATGCAATTGAGAGCGTTGCCATCGGAGAGTAATGGAAGTGGGTCTCTTGCTTGTACCGTAGACTCAGAACCCTTTAGAAATAGTTAAAGAGACCTTTACAAGTTGTAAGAGGTAACAAGACCTGTAAGCTGTAACAAGTTGTTCTAGTAGCAGCAAGAAGGTTTTGTTATATGTTTAGCTCCGATCCCCCAATAAGGAGGGATTGCTTAAGCCTTATACGCGTATTTTCACTTCACGCTTTCTTACTTTAACGAAAATATGTTGATCCTGTGCAAGCTAAAAACAAAAAAATTCCATTCTTAAATGCAAAGAAAATAAAATAAATAGAAACGTGGACATACCGGGAGAGCATGTCGAATATAAATAAAGAAAAAGCGACTGTTGTCCATAATAAAGGGCAATGCATTTTGGGTGACGTGGAACACCCAACCTCCACAAGCTAGCTAGCTAGCTTTACACAGAATTCATGCAAACCCCATGGGTTTATGGTACTATACTGCTACTGCACCCTTTGTACTGTTGTACAGTGCTTTTGAGTTAATATCTACAGAGAACTCCTTTAATTATGCAATATTTATATTCTACAGGAGGTCAAAGATGTAGCCATTAAACTAATCTGAAGTATGATCAATGCTGACTTAGTCTGATCCACAAAATGGGTGTAGTTCGAAGTGGGTACATGATCTAAAGGGTCCCAGAAATAACTGTTAGATTTTATTTCTTTATTTTTTAATTTATGCATACGCCTAGAGTGCATGTGTCTTTATATACAGAGAGGATATTTCAAATGAGAATTCTCTTGATGAGAGCATGTGAAAACTTTTTTCTTAGAGTTTTCAAATCATACAAAATTTCCTAGTCTAATTTAATATGTATTGGGGGAAATAAAAAAGATAAATCGTTAATAAACAGTGATATTTGAGTTAGACCATAAAATTTTGTATGATATCCTATTATTTCTTTTCCTATTACCCCAATTTTTTAAGAATTAAGAATTTTTGAAAACACTGAAAGAAAATTTCTCACAAATTCTTACTTGGGAGAGGAAATCTTAGTAAATAAACCCCCCCCCCCCCCCCCCCCCCCCCACACACACACACACACACACACACATATTGCTCTTCTCTGATCAATTGAGGACTCATCGTGCCAATGCATGTGGGCCTTGGAAATAGTACGAATGAGCCTGCATGAACATGATTGACAACAGGATGGGACCTACCTTGAATCGGTCTACATCATGGGTCCTAGCTAGTCATAACCTATGATCTAGTTATTGGTGTTTGTTACGTGAGATCTTAGAAGTAGTTTTTATGCGATCTAGATCACGATTTCTCAGTCTTCAACTGAATTTTACATGTGAAAAGAGTTCTCACATAACTTACTTCTGTTAATTAATGATAATCTATAACATTAACAATTCTTTTAGCCTTTGAAGCGGAGAAATAGAGAAAATATAAGAAAAATGATGTATGTGTTTACAAACTTTGATCAGTGATAGCTTATATGCAAAAAAATAATAAAAATAATAAAAATAAAAAGGATAGCTTGTATGCAAAAGAAAAGTTATAAATTTCACATAGCATAGACTAGCTAGTGATGAAGCCAGCCAACCTTAGTCCTTCCTTTTTAAGGTGAGGTCAAGTTCTACAATTCATGTGGTGATTTGGACAGAAAGAGGGAGGGGGACACCTGGCCTAGCTCTTTGTAAAATCACCATGCTACGGAAAGGTCTCTTCTATTCACTCTCCTCTCTCTTTCCTATATATATATAGACACACGCTCACATACTTCATGAGAAAGAAGGTATCTAAAGCTAAGACTAAGGCATGGGGAGACCACCATGTTGCGATAAGATTGGGATCAAGAAGGGTCCTTGGACACCAGAGGAGGATATCATCTTGGTCTCCTACATCCAGGAGCATGGTCCCGGCAACTGGAGAGCTGTGCCCATCAACACCGGTGAGACCTCACCCATATGCTTCCTTTCGTGCTTGTATCATAGGAATATGTTGCATGCATGGTGTTTTAATTTTGAAGAAAGAAGGAACTACATAGTTAGTTGTGGTGTGCAGGGCTAATGAGGTGCAGCAAGAGCTGCCGGCTGCGGTGGACCAACTACCTCCGGCCGGGGATCAAGCGAGGGAACTTCACGCCGCACGAGGAAGGCATCATCATCCACCTCCAATCTTTGCTAGGTAACAGGTACTTCAATTCTCCCATCACCTATATATGTTACTTCGATCTTATTACCCCTCTTTTTTTGCCCCTATTTTTACGTTAATGCATGATGCAATTAGATGGGCGGCAATAGCATCATACCTCCCACAAAGAACGGACAACGACATCAAGAACTACTGGAACACCCATCTCAAGAAGAAGCTAAAGAAGCACCAGGCCATGGGCACCCTCTTCGCCTCTTCGTCGTCGCCCGAGTCGATGAACAATCCAACCAGCTGCCACGATTACCCCCGCGAAGCCACCAATCCGCATATCACCAAGATCGCTCCACACTCACCGTTCGCCAACCCCGTCGACGGCGAGTGCTCGTCGTCGTCGTACGCCTCCAGCATGGACAACATATCGAAGCTGATGCACGGCTTCATGAAGAGCTTCCCAAACGATGATGACATCAAGCCCATAACTGAGGGCAAGAGTGGCCATGGTACCTTCAGCCAAGTTGCGGGCAAGGAAGAGGCTGACCCTTTGCTGTCGTTCAACTACATAAGCGGCGGCGAGCCGGCCTTCTCCACCGCGCTGCAGCACCCTGCACGAATGGGAGGTGATGAGGAGGGAAGACAGGAGGCTCCACTGTACGTGATAGAGAAGTGGCTGCTTGATGAGGCCGTAGAGCACGTCGATCTGATCGAGCTGTCTGATGGTTGCTGCTCAGTTCCATTGTTGTTTTAATCAGAGAAATTAAATATATCGTACGTAGCTGATATGTAATATCTATTTATTAGCCAGAATTGTTAATTAAATTTGGGATCTGTAAATGCACGAGACATGTCATACTCATGCAAGAGCTGCCGACGAGATATATATAGATAGTGAGCTGTTACTAATGTCATTGACGTCTACAGGAATAATTACAGAGAGAAAGAGAGACACGGAAACAAAAAGGCAGTATGATCGTGATGTGATTTGTAAGCATAACGTAAGATGGTTCAATATTTTTCTGCTCATGCATGTTCTTTGGGATTTTTCTTTTTCTTTCTTTTTTTTGACAGGCATCTTCGTCGTTATTTCAAATACAAACATTTATTTGCAGAAAAAGCCAAGAAGATTTTGCAAAAAGACAAGAAAAAAAAGGCCTGACGACACATCACTTATCGTTGTGCTACAATGGTTCTTAGGTTAATCTATCCATATTAGTGAGGTCAGAGTTTCTTCAAAAAATATATATATATATTAGTGATGTCAGGGGCAACACATCACTTTTCATACATACAAATTCTCGGTTAATAAAAAGATTAAAATTCTAGAAATTCCTATGGAGAAAAGGATAAAAGATTAACGCATTCATTTCACAAATCCTACTCATAACAGTTAGATTTCTTCTTTTATACGAGAATACAAATCTTCAATAGATATTTTGGTGCACAAATTATTCAAATATTCAAAGGCGATCTGAATTTACTAAAGCGCAGGCATGTGCTAACTGCAGAGACTACAAGTCGACGCCGAAAGCAACTAGCTTCTATTCTTGTCTTATTGGGTATGAAAATTCCATTTGAGTCCTTATCTAATGCACATCCGGTCCTTATTTTCAAATTCAAGCATATATAGATTCTTATCTAAATTTGGATGTTGATTTGATTTTACCTATATCTAATCTACTTACACACCAAGAAAAAAAAGAACATCTTTAAAAAATTATAATTTTAGAATTTTTATAATTATTTAACCTGAATTTAGTATCCAACTTCATATTTATGGAGATGTGGTAGGGGTTGAGGGGAGATTGAGTGACGTATATGTCATAAATTACAATTAATTTTTGAAAATAGAATTTAACTTCTATGGAAATTTTTTTTCCTAAAATAGCATCTTGTTTTCAAGTTAATTTTCTAACTCCTAACATAATTGGCTTATTGTTTTTCTTAGATACTTTAGAATAACATTGATTTACCTTTTGTTATGGAATTTTGATCTCTTTTCTTTTCTTTAATGATGTAGTTGTCCAATCGGAGCCGACAATGAAACGTTACTTCATATAATAATTGGCGACACGTCCTATGACTCTAACTTTTGATGATATAGTCTATTAGTCTAGTTTCCCGAATCATTAGCAACAAATTTGAGAGCGAGTGAAGAGGATGCCATACAAGAGACCCAAAGATTAATAGTGATTGAGCCAAAAAGCTAGAAAAACTCTTTAAGGATGGTCAAACAAGCTCGGATTTCCAATTAAGTTCAAATTATGTGTATTTTCCCATGCAAAATTACTTTTCGCTGTACAGTACTATTGCACAAAAGAAAGAATCATTAAACCGGTGTAGCAGCATGTTCCTAAGAACTTGGTTCAATTTTTTTTCTTTTGAAAACTCAAAAAAAAGTATATTTCATTGTTATTGAAGTATTGTTTCATTTAGGCCATGCATCTCACATATCTCAGATGGGAATTAAGTTTCTAAAAGAGTGCTTGATACTTAAAAAAAAATTGTATTCAATATATTTGTAACAGGGTGTACATAAGAATTGATTTAAATATAATAGGTTATGATAGAATTGATATTATAAATATATATATTGTAATGACTGTATACATCCGCTCATATTATCACTTAGATGTTTGTCATCATTTCATATAAAAAAATTAATCTGATTGACATGACTAATTCTCTTAGACTTAAATATAATGATTTCTCAGGCCATCAAACTAGGCAAATATGTTACAGATATAGATGGGAGATTGCTTAAGAAAAGCATAGCGTTCAACATGATAATGGGGTAGATGGGAGCACCAAAAAAAATATAGGTTGGCACATCCCTTGACTTTACATCGATATAGCAATATAGCTGATCATAAAAGGGGTGTCCAGATGATAATGACACTACTAACTGCAAGTAGTGATAATGGTTGGCAACAATGGTAAGGAAATATCTAAGATAAGGGCTGCAAGGGTGAATATTTGTAAATCAAACTCCCAATTTATTTTAGTGTATACAACTCACTTTTTAAATGTGTGTGTTTCGTCTCCTATCCCTGATCCAAGACAATCAACACGGTCTTGAAAAGAATATCACACATGACCATTGCACATGGAACATGGATGTTCCTACATTCCTGAATACGCATTAGAGTAATCTAACATTACTACTATTTTGGAACCTATTAACCTCATCACTGTTCATTATCCCTCCTTGCTTGTGGCACGTTGCCTTTTTAGTTTTGGCCGTGTGATTGCGTGCGTTCCCCGCTCTGATCGTGCCGCGTCGCCCACCGCCCGCCCCCGTTCCTGGGTCAGCAGTGTCTCGCTTTTTTGTGGGTCGTCCGATGTTATCGTTCCACGCTTGGGATTGCTCCGGGTGTCCCAGTAGGTGAGGTGCACGACGCTTCCCTTCGATTGGTCCTTATCGTCCTGTTTGTTGCTGCCGTTGGATCATTTGCTTTCGCAGCGCCGATTTGTTCCTGTGCAGTGGTAGGTGGGTGCCGTATCCACCCTCGAATTGCGCACCATTTCTATTGGGTTTTTCTCCGCCATGCTTTACTTGTTACGTTTTGTTTGTAGGAGCGTCAAGTTTGCATAGGAATATCTACCCATTTATTTCTCTGTTATTAGTGAAATACATGGCCTTCATGCATGGGCTATTGATTAGTGAGTTGATTAGTGGCTGCATGCTCTTATCAAGACTCGACATGTTGCGCACAAGACTTGGCCACGAACAGCACAAGGCTCAGCCACAGAGTGCATGTTTTCTGCTCACGTATTTGCTTGTTTAACCTTAACCATTCCACTATAAATAGCTCATCATACAACAGCTTAGAATTTAGTTAAGAGCTGAATTAGAAGAAGTGTAATTTTGCATTCCAAATATAAAAGAGTACTCTTGCCACTCAATTTTGTGTTCGTGTTTTATTGTCTTATTTTCTTCTAGACAATCCGGATCAAAGACGTCTAGTCCAATCTCCTTCGACCAAATTTGAATTAAGTTGGTATCAGACCATTGTTCCTCCCTGTTGATGGTGAAGACTGCTACGACAAAATCGGCAAGCCTTTTGAGTACCTTAGCATTCTGAGGCATGCATCAAACCACTCCTCCGACGAGAACAACTACGACAATATCGCCTGAGACACCTCCTACCCATGCCGACTTGGCGAAACAAGTTGCCAAGTTATCCATTGATATGACGATAGTCCTAGAACGGATCTAGAAACAGCCCACGATGACTCAAGATGGAGGTCGCAAGAAAATCAAGGCAAAGTTGGCGCTTGAAAAATCAGAGTTCGAGGATGTCTTCAACTTTAGGGGGAGGCTACGACATCAAAAACACTGACGATGCCAACACTGACTCCGACCATGCCAATGTCATGGCATCTTTAATTGAGCAACCTTTTAAGGTTGAGGCTAAGGTTGATATACCAACCTTTGATGGATTGATCGATGCCAACAAGTTGGACTTGTGGATTGACCAATTGGAAACCTACTTTATCATTTGATGGTTTAATAGTGTCCAAAAAATCATGTATGCACCACTCAAAATGATGGACTATGCCAACATGTGGTGGAAGACATATATCGCATGTGGTGGAGCCGAAAAATATGATATAGGGTCAATTCAAACAACTCCTTCAACAAGAATTTCATCCGAACAATTACCTCAATAAGAGGTGGAATCAATAACACAAGCTGCACCAACAATAAGATCAAATGATGCAGGATTATATAACTGAGTTCCAAAGGTAAGTCTTGGTGCTTAGAATATCTCTTGTTGACCCACAGACATTCAAAAAATATACATCAGCATTGCACAAGGAGATTAGCGCAGAGATGAACCTCTTTAAGGTTCATGATGTCTCTAACGCCAGTTTAATTATGATAGTAATCGAGAAAAAGAATTATTTTTGTGAGGAGACTCCCAAGCACGAGGAAAAGAAAAATTCCAAGAAAAGTAATAATTCTACATCTTCTTTGAAGATTGACCGAGTTTGCGAGCATTGCAAAGAGACAGGTCGTGTCAAAATATGTTGGAAACTGCATCCAAAGCTTATTTTGAAATGGAAAAATAATGAATAAGGAAACAACACGACGACAATTGTTGTAGCACCTTTTGAAGGTGAAGTTGAACGATTAGATTCGGTCCATCAGACATATACAACCCTTATCTTTGATGACAATGTCATATGACACAATCTTGGGTCCATCAATTGAATGAAATGCTGTGAAAAAATCATTCATCTTGAATATTCAAGTGAAGAATGAGGTAGTGGTGGCTATTGTTGATCCTGGAACCCAAAAGAACCTCATTTCCGAGAGCCTCATTCAACAGCTTGGATTGGAGACAACACCACATCATCGATCATAAGGGTTGGGTTGGTTCACAAAAGATGTGGACAAACAAATGAATTGCCAATGCACAGTGCGGTTCACTATTTCCTTGTGATATATTGACAAGGTCAAGTTTAACGTGGTGCCGTTGGATATTTGCAGGTAGTATTTGGCAAGCCCATATATCTACGATAAAAATGCTCATCTTCATTCTAGGCTCGAGAATATGAGCTTATGAAGGATGGTAAGCAATACATCATTGCAGGTAATAAAGCCAATCATTTGACAGGCACGATATCCTGTCAAGCAAAACGTCTCATAAAGTCTTGCCAAAAATATGCACCAATCGCGAGACCAATGAGGTAAGATGCGACAGCTCCTATGAAGGACAAGACGAGTGATCAAGCCGATGGCAATATGGCAAGAAGGCCTTCTTAAGCAAGGTGCAAAGATCAGCAAACTAAAGCGATAAAGCAATGTAAAAAATAACGAGTCAAGCCTAATTTCTGCGTCCCTAATTCTAAGAACTATTGAGAGTTAAATCCTTCTTAGAAAAGAGAGTTATAATCCGAGACGATCAATATAGTCTTAAAAAAACTTATACATAATTATTACATATAGAACATAGATATTTCTATTTTCATGAACATGCAATTACATTTTGTTTGCAGGAGCCTCAAGTCTGCATAGGAATCTTTCCCATGTATTTCTCCACTGTTAGTTAAATGCGTGGCCTTCATGCGTGGGTAAGTTATTAATGGAGCAATTAATGACTGCATGCACTCCTCAAGACTGGGCATGTTGCACACAAGGCTCGACCACAAACAGTGCAAAGCTCAACCACAAAGTGCATGTTTAAAGTTCACCATTTCACTATAAATAGCTCGTCATACAACTTAAAAATTCAATTAGGAGCTAAGTCAGGAGTTGTATTATTTTGCATTCCAAATATAAAAGAAAGTTGTTTGCACTCAATTTTGTGTTGTTTTTGTGTTTGTGTTTCATCGTCTTATCTTCTTCCACACGATCTAGATCGAAGACGTCGTGTTCAATCTCTTTGGATCAAATTTGGCTCAATGCTATTATGATCGCCGAGAAACATGCTAAGATGATATGCATAACGTATGCATCGATAGTGAAGCCATCAGTGGACATGTCGTGTGGGGCGTAGCGGCAGTGTACCACGTGATTCATGAGCAATTTAAGGCAAGCTATCAGATGAACAGGTGGCCCAAGCCAAGACAACCAACCCACTCCCACTACTATATATAATCAAGTATGAAAGTCCTATTTATGTTACCTATCTGGAGTACATAAGCATTACGCAGCTCCTCCATTGACTCCTTGAAAGTTGAAACACAAGAACCATTTATTAAGGATAATACTAGGATGCTAGTTTTGCCAAATAGCAGGAATGGGCATGAAATGTTGTTAAAAGTTCAATACAGTTGTGATCAACTTACCACATCTACGGTAAAGCTATCTACAACAAAAATATTATTCCAAACAGTTAAAAGTTTTCTAGACAATCATTATGAAAAATATTGGCTGGATGTTTAGTTGCTGTCTTAAGTTGTTCCGGACACCATCTCAAAAATTAGCAATATTTTATTAAGATTGATCAAATTTTTAAAACACTGATATTTTAAACACAAACCAAATACCTGTTAAATCTTAACCAAAAGTGAATCGACAGGTTGGGATACCCAACAAAATAAACCCTTCATTCGGAGACGTGACATTTCACCACCGACAGGAAAAATAGGCTAAAAGGCAAGAGGAAGGACCGAGACTTACTAATTTTTTTTACAAATAATTTATAGAAAAAATTAATTATAAAAATGATCTAAAATTATCCTATTTAACAAAAATATCCCGTCACATTAGCATGTCAAAACTTAGAGACTCGATAAGGTCTGAAAATCGATTTGTCGAATACTGGACACTTGATAAATCTCTTGTCACATTCTAGAGCCGCGACAAGCGGCTTGTCGAGTTTCTAGCACTTGACAAACTCTCTAGCTCCTGTAACAGTTCAATTCTCGTGAATACTCATGGTCGAGAGTCTGATTGTGAAAATACTGATCAAAGGGATGTGGCCGAAGGTTGTCGTAGAGATAGTCATAGGTCGAAATAGTGGTAATCAAAAATCGTTGTGGTGAAGTGTAACTTCACCAATTTTAGTCATAATCGACCAACCACTTCTTTGATCACTTCACTTTGATCTGTGACTACACATATATTACAAGTCGATTTTCAACTCCTGCAACACGACACGTCACTTGTCGAGTCTCCAAAACTCGACATGCTAACATAGTGGACTATTTTTACAAAATACGACAACTCTATATCATTTTTTGCAATTAGTTTTTTCTATCGTTTATTTATAAAAAAAATTTCGAGGACTAACAAGTCCTTTTTTTTTTTTTTTTTTGACCTTTTCAATTGACAACTTGAGCTGCCCTCTTCCTTCTTTCCTTATAAAGGCATGCAATAGACTCAAGGTTGTACCTTAATAGGCACCCCGAGGATTAAGTGTACGAGGGACTTGAAAGTGATACATATGATGACACGAGGCCAAGGACAATGTCATGCAATTAATTACTATAGAATTGGCAGATGAAATAGGAAAGAGAAAGAGTCAAAGCCCAAATGGACATCACAAATCTTTGGATTGGAGAGCAATGCTAGTTGATTCTAGAATGTTTTTTGCTGAGACCTACATAACCCTGCTTTTGTTCATTCTTCTCCTTGGTAAAACCTTTCATTATCATAGAAATGATTTTCATCAATTAATGATTAGTTGCCTATCAGAAATTAGGCCACATGCTTAATTACTGAATAAATTATTTTTTGTGCTGAGAAATTATGAGGTTTAGCAACCCAATATCTCCATCAATGCAATAATCATACATGAATTCCATAGGTGGTTGGCAGGCCTGGTTCCACATCTAAAACAATAAACAGGTACATATGGACCATTACACAAGCACGTGACACTCAATGGCTTAATTACAAATTAAGTAGAGATACATTGATAGAAAAATCTGCAACAGTAACAATGTACCAGATTGTTCATTCTGTTAAGCTATATTCATTACGAGTTGTAAATGCTCAAAAGCTAGCATAGCTGTAGGTAGCCTACCTTTGCTAATCATCCTGATATGTCACTATCTTAATTCTTAACACACTATTCAAATTTACAAGCAAAAGAGAAAAAATCAAAAGAAAAAATAACTACAAATCTGTGTCAAGTATGACTGAAATTAGCTATGCATGGTATAGATACAGTTGCTGAGATTAAAGTGAGCACATAGTGTTGTTCCTCAGAGAAAAATGGACGTGTGAAAGATGCATTGCAATCAGGGCACTACTTGTGCTATTGCAAATAGATTCAAAAGATTGTTGCAAATAGTATAGCTTTGGGTTGTACTCATCTTGATTCATGTTAAATCAAGACATAATCATCACATAGAGTTAGTGGCAATACCTCTCAACTACTAGAATAGCATTGCAAGGACCACCCCATGACTCCAATCGGCCAACACTTCACCGGTGTTGAACCAGACTACCACAACAAGGTGCCTTAAGTTCAAAGTCCTGTCAGTTGGTCTCATCTTTTTATGATGAAAATGCTATGAATACCATTCAATTCAATAAATTTTGTGAAAAGCAAGCCAAAAGAAAATAGTTTTTTAATTTCATGATGAAGAACCAATGGCCATAACAATGTTTATGCCTGTAACTACTTGTATTTATAGTCACGTCATTTCATGCTTATGTTTATACGTGAGCACAAAATTAGTGGGAGAAAAAAAACACAAGTTGATGAAATGATGTTAACTTTCTAGGAAGTAAATGAAGGCTACAGCCGCTATGCTTAGAGATGTCAATACTTGTAGAACTAGTAACTGAAAGTAATCTGAATCAGTTGTTTAATTACACAACAAAGAAAAGGAAAAACAAATTCAGTATCGAACTTCTGATTTTATTTGTGTCAACTTCATGGGCGCATCTTAACCTCTTGGAAAATCATCTTGTAACCAACTATTCAATGCACATTTCCCCAGTCTTGCTGCCCCCGCAGACTTAATATGATGGGCAAGAGGCTAGCTACATATATTCCAGATAATGTGTCAATCTGCCATTGAAAAATTCTGCAAACTACATGGCGAGGATGATCCATTCGGCACAACTTAGAGTGATATGTGGATCCAAATTAGACAAAATAAAACCATATATGCCTATGGGAGAAAAACAAGAGTTGATCATTTTAGGTCCATCAGATTCCACATTCTAAGATGGATAACTGGACAATCAATGCGCTGCCATTAACACGGATCAGAACAACTATCGTAACTGGTCAATTGACATCAGCTCCTAGATTTTCCTGTCGGAGCTGGGATTAGACAATTAGAGCCATGATCCTTTTGATTTACACCCAATTGTGGACTAGAGACAATTATTCGGCTGCTTTTTACATTGTTCATTCAAGAAAACACGTTGCTTCATAATATCATTGCAAAATTTTGAAGGAGTTTATATTATCATTTATCCTGGCATTCATGAGAAAACTAACTGAGAAACAACTCAAATATGGGGCTTAGGGTAAACATGCCTAGTTGTCAAGCGCCACATACTGACTGAAAACTTGCAGCAGCGACCAATCAAGAACAAGATCTTCAGTGGTTTCTTGCACACAACCATTATTATAGTGAAAGCAAGTCATGTGATTGAAGCAACAGTACAAATGAAGAGACATTTCTCCTCCAAGTGTAGTTTTACCAAGAATTTTTTACCTGTTCAGATTGCACATGTAGAGGTCAGGAAGCATGCAGCGTTTGCCTGCTACATATTTTCCACATAACCCACTAATTCAGACTGCTCAGAATATTTTGTGATCGTGACTATTTGTACTGTCGTTAGGTGACTAATCAATGGAGGAGCATTCCCATTTCAAAGAATTAAGATGACATGATCACTATTGGTCCACTGTTTGATTGCAATTTCTTGGATAGTAATGGTTGGGATAACCCGATAGGCAATTGGACAATAAATTCGCAGCATGTAACTGAGAAAAGAACAGCAGGTCAAATGACTTGAGTAACGTCAGGCAATATGTTAAACATGAATACACTAACAGAGAGTGATCTTTTCAATTGATGCAAACTACCACCAAATTCATAACTCTCACTTTGACATGTAGTCGCAAACTGTTGATCATTTCCAATCAAAGAAGTGCTATCGGATGGCAACAATACATAATATTCTTTTCATCTAGTGAAATGCTAAAAAAGAGGGAGGAAAAGAATTGTGGTTCACATCACCAGACATCGATGTCAAACTTCATAATCGGCGTCCCCTATGGAAGACCTGTGCATAACTAATAGCTAAACAGTTAGTCAACATCTTTCAACCTTGATCAACAGTGAATTGGCCATTCCAAGTTGATGTTACACCGCATCATGTAGCTTATTAGCAACTGCTCTCATGAACAAGATCCAAATAAAGGAAAACATGAACAACTACACTGGCATGTGGTTGGAAAGTATAATTTGTGCATTCTCCAGCCAGATATGTGGGGAATGTTGTTGATAAAATATAATAAAATGTTAATTGTGATACCAAAAATGTGCAATCTGTTAGTATATATATACATAACACAATCGTGCACAACAAATGGTATGGCAAAGCTGTAAGGTTCATTTTGGTCATGTTGTATGATGAATTTTATCACAAAAAAGTCCTTTTTTGTCCCTTAACTTCAGAATGAGGCTGTTTTTAGGTCCTGAACTTTTCAAGGGCACCTTTTTAATAACCTCAACTTTAGGAGCATATCCAAGCCAATCCTTCAAAGTCACTAGCAAGTGAAACCAATTGACAAGTGGTCCCTCCTATCAATGACTCAAAGACTTAATTGATTGGTAGATTTATTAAAAAAATGCTTGATTAGAATCTGGTCCCAAAATTGAGGGTTAGAAAAGTGCCACCGGGGCTTCAGTTACCAACCAAGTTAAGGACATAAAATGGACCAAATCCAAAGTTAAGGAGGAAAACTCTCCCCATTATACTACAAAGTGTGTGCTAATTATTTGGTTGGAGATGTGTCTATCATCTATAATGGAAAAAAAAACAAACTATGACAAACCACAAAAAATCTATCTACCAATAGATTTAACTGGATAATACTATAGAAGATGAATTGCTATTGACCCCATTTAGCAAACAACATTCAGAATTTTTTATTGCATTGCTATTGAGCCAAGAAAAAAAAAAAGAAATTTTCAATTATGAGCTCAACATGATCAACCAGAAATCAATTTCAGTAAGTTTTGTTCAACACTGATTCAGAATGAACAGAGATTATAGGAATGGACACCAAAGATCTTCAGCTATCTTTTCAAGTACCCCACGGTTTTACCCACTAGAGAAACCAAAATAGAGTTTTACCTAAAGATCTTCAGCTATTCACATTGCTTGCCAAATTTTCAATCTTCAAATGCTATAGAATTTTTAGACAAAAAATAGTACGTTATTTATCAAGCGATTCAAGTCATAAACAATTTCTCATGATCCAGATTATACTGAGCTGATCAGTCTAAATCTCAACCAAACCTCATGTTGGTAGTGTGTATATATTATGTACCTAGATCAGGAAGGAGAACCTTTGCATTAGAAACATTACAAAATGGGTATAATAGCTTGGTTCATCAAAATCATTATAGGACTCTAACTATACTGATTGATTGAACTTTTATGGTAGAACACACGTGACATTATCAACCAACAAGTTCTGAATAACATAAGTTGGTTTCAGTACTGTAAATTGTCTGATGTTTGTGTTCCCTTCAGACCAATTATAATATTAAATGGAAAAGATTCAAAAAGTTGCCTGTGGCTTTCTCCAAGAATATAACAAATAACTTTTGTGCAACCCAAACAAAGGAATTTGTTTTCAAATAACATCATGTTCTCAAAGCAAGAATATTATGTTGTCACTCAAGCACTCATGCAATGCAGTGATGAAATGAACCATTTAGAAAGATCTACATTTCTAGAGTAGCTAAACTATCAGAGCTTTGTGGAGTGGCAGTCAGTTATGCACCCCTCTTTGTATAATTGCCCAAGTCTACAAAAGCATCAAAATGGTAATCGAACTGTAGAAGGAATAATTAGCTCCATTCTGCTGCAAAAATGTCAAATTAGTAAAATACTACTAACTATGAGTACAACATATAGTGTCTAGATCCATATGTCAATAAGACACCCAGTGATTTTTCGCTACATTCACAACTTTAACACTGGTATGGAGCTAATTGTCCCAATGTAGGAAGGTCATTAATCACCTTGGAAGATATTGAGTGCTTCAAGCTGTTCACCCCAACAATCAAATTCTTCAGTATGCTTGTAATAGATATCGACATATTTGCGCTTGAAGATGACTTCTTACGAATAAGAGGTTCATATATCGGGGAGGGCAGTTATTATACACTCAAGTTAATGAACCGATATGTTGTGATACAGAATTGAATGCGACATTCTTCTACAATAAAAACACACACAATTTTATGCAAATACAAATACAGGCATCATACTTTTAACAGAGAACGAAAACCAGTGAGCATATGTACCTTGCCCCTTCTGTGTTAAGAGTCCAGTTTGAATCTGAATCTATTGGTCTAATTTTTTGTTCATCGAGCTGTTAAACAGTTCACCAATCTTTCCTTTTGTATCACTAATAAAGATACTTCATGAAGCAGCTCAAACTTGGCAAACCAGAACTCTTCTCAGGACACTTTGCCTAAGTTAGCCAAAGATTGGGTGTACAACCGAGGAAACTACAACAGTCATGCATCACCAACGTTCAAGCTCCCATCTTGAGACTGAAAAGAATCATCATTAGGCAAGCAAATGCAATCACAGCTTCTCTGTTAACCGAACCATGAAAGAACCGACGGCAACAGTATCCAGAATGATCCACGATGACTCAAACAGCTCATGGAAATAATCCGCACTTATCTCCTCGGCTGCAGATCTAAAGGCGTTACCGAATGCATTACCCTGAACCGCCCCAAGCCTTGGCTTCCCACAGACTCCAACAACTAGCACCTTCTCTGGCTCCTTCCCCAAGCAAGCGCAGATCAGAGGCTTCATCCTCGCGCCCCTCTCCTTCAGTGCATCCATCAGGAAGAAGCAGAACTTGGTAAGCGCCTGTGGGTGGCACAGTTTCTCTGTGTCCACCGGGTCATCAAGCTTTACCCACCGGAACTTCTTGGCACTCCGTATGAACCCTGTCTTAGTAATTGCCAAGCTCCCTTGTCTCAGTATCGCCCTCTGAATTTCAATCGCGCATTGCATCCCTTTGCGCAACTGATTGACATTGTTCAGAGACAATGCAGAATAAGCAAGCCAAAATTGCTCAGCGACAGAAGACTCCATCAAGTCCTTTGACTCAACATTGGGAGATTCAAGCAGAGCCGTTACACCATACACAACATCCGCCGCGGAAATTTTGGACCTGTACCCATGCACCCTCAAGAAGCTCCGGTAGTAGAACTCAGTGAGCCCATACTCTGGCAGGAACCGGTCAAATTCATCACGCATCTTCCGCTTGACCTCCGTACTCATGTACTGGAACCGCTTCTGGCAGTCGGCGAGTGGGAACCCCATCCTTGCCAGCAGCAGCTTCAGCTTCTTCAGCCCATTGTCACTCCATGTTTTCAGCTTCGTCGCGACATACGACGAGCATAGCATGGAGTCGAACAAGCTCCACTCCCGCAGGAGCATAAGCCTTGGCTCGTCCTCGTAAGCAATGTGGGGCGTCTCCGGCGCCTGGATCTTGGTGCCGTCCTTCAGCGTCACCACCGACCCGCCACCGGACGGGTCAAGATTGCCGGAGCCATTGATGTGCTGCTCGAGCTCCATGACGGCGGACTGGTACCGCTCGTTGGTGATGCGCTCGTGGACGAACTGGTCAGTAAGGGAGACACAGGCGAGCCAGAGAAGCTCGTTGGTGTTCTTACGCAGCGCGTGGGCCAGTTCGTACATGAGGCACCCCGAAGGCTTCCCGTGGAACGTGCCGAGCCGGTAGTACTCCTTCCTCAACCTCCCGAACAGCGTCACCGGATCCGCCTCTGCCCTCGCCTCACCGGAGACCCGCCTCCGCTTCCTCCTGCCGTCCTCCGCATCCGAATCGGAGTTCGAGCCATCAGAGTCTTCGTCCTCGGATATGTGGAGGTGATCGTCATGATCTCCCTCGGTCGTGAGGTCGGAGGCGTCGGCAAGGGAGGAGATGTCGAAATCGTAGGACAAATCGGCAGTGTACTCGTCGTCGGGGGTGAAGAGGACGACGACGCGGTCGTTGGCCTTGGAGAGGTTGTGGAGGTGGACGGGGCGGTGGGAGTCGACGACGAAGGCGGTGGCACCAGGGGGCAGGATACCGCTGAGGTCGCGGTGAGAGCCCCAGTTGATGAGGAGGAGGCAGAGGGGCTGTGAAGGTGAGGAGAAGGTGGAGAGGAGGGAGGCGGCAGCTGCGGCGGAGGCAACAGGGTAGATGGAGAAGCGAATCGCATCGGCGGAGAGGACGTGGGTCAGGACCTTGAGGGCACAGAGGGAGTCGGCGTCGGCGGCGGCTGGGAGGATGAGGAGCGGGGAGGAGGCGGCGGAGGGGGAGGCGGAGGCGGCTGCACGGAGGCGCGCGTAGAACGCGTCGGTGCGGAGCTCGCGCACCATTATTGGAGCATCAGAGGATCTGGGGACTTGGGAATTGGGTAGCGGGAGAAGATGAGATCTCTTGGAAGAGAGGTTGGGAAAGGCCGAAAGGGAGTGAGGGCCGGAGGGATTCGCAATTTTGGTTTGGGAGGGAACTTTCAATTTTGAGACTTGTCGAATCTGGAGGCGGGTGCGGATCATTTCGGCTGCGAGAGTAGAGTTCTAGATCTCGCTCGGATCATGCTCCGTCTCGTATGATCCGATTCAGCACTCACTCTCTCCTTAGGTGAGGTGGGTTTGGTGCAGATTTTAGATGACCCGATTATACATAATTATATATATATATTAATGTATTAGTTTAATTTATAAATATAAATATATCAATTTAACTAATTTTATAATATATTATACTTAATTATTACTATTATTATATAGTTTTCATTCGTTAGTTTCTAAATATCTTTATTTTGTGATACTATTTTCATAAAATTATTTATTAAAAAATTATATATTTTTTATGTATTGGTATAATTTATAAATATAAATACATCAATCTAAATAATTTTATAGCATCTTATATTTAATTGTTACTATTATTATATATTTTTCATTAATTAGCTTCTAAATATCTTTATTTTATGATAATATTTCTATAAAATTACCTATTAGAAAATTATTTTTACTTTAAAATTTATTTTATTTGTCAAATCTTAAAACCAACCCTGATAAATATTCATTTGCTAATCAATTCTGTCCTATACCATCCTGATCAAAGATGGGTGATACAAAGAATACTAAAACCCACCCCCACTCCACTCATCTAGACCTCTATGCAAGAGTGCAAGCTTTGGATTTTGGAGCTCAATTGAGACTTGGCAGACTGATTTTTCTTGAATATAAACTCCGATTTTGTTGTGTTTCGATGACATATAAGACTAATAATGAGGGGTATATATATGTCATAAACTCGATGAAAGTGAGATTGACAAGCTTTGTGAGAGATCATCTTTCCTTGCATTAATAAGGTTTCCTTTAAAATATAGATGCTTGTATAAATTTGGAAGAAAGAAAATATTCATTCTTATTAGATGTATGACTTCTTTTAAAATTCTCATAAAATTTTTGTATACCAAACATGCCTCGAAGCATATTATCATACCTTTCCTTCTTTTCAAACCATTTGATCTACAGCTCAGAACTTCATATTAATTGCTTAAAACGTACCAGTACTATGCTGCGTTGCTCCTGCAGTGAAAATCTTGGATGTCAATTTTTGATCCAACCGCTGCAGGAGAAAGGCTACGCTGTAGCACAGTAGCACTGTACCTTTGGGTCTCAAGTCTCAACGGTAAGGGATGTGCATCCGGTGGGTCTGCGACAAGATAGACCCAACTCGATTCGGGCCATTTACATTTTGGGCTGAGAATTTAGATGGGCCTAACCCAGCCAATTGTGTGTTTGGGCCAGGTCAAGCATCACTAATGGCTTCAGCTCGCCAAAACTCTAGGTGAACACTCAACGACATAACTAAGGCCCATGGGTAGTGCATCTTTGTTTGACAAATGCAGGATGTTTGCATTTTTTTTCATTGATAGAAGATTTGCGAAGGTGCAATACAACCGGCCCTCTAGTCCTGCATTTGGCATGCATTCTCAGTGGCATTGGGGCGTCTCAGGATACTACAAGAATAACAAAATCAAACTAACTAACAATACAATCAAATTGGTAGCTCAGTAAACTGGAGCTCCTCCCACAAATACATGGCCAGCTGCACTGGATGTTTGGATCCAAACAACCTTATACTTTGTCAATTTGACAAGCAATTTATCCCCCAAAAAGTTTGTGCCACTAGCATCCGTTCCAGTCACTATTGCATTTGGCTGGGCTCATCTCATCTTTCCTATCCAAAAGCCAGAAAGGAGCAACACCCTCACAAGCCCTTTGTAATTTCAAACCCCGCTTATGCACCAACTTCTTTTCTATGCTCCACATGAATCATCTTTTGCTTCATCACGAAATTTTCTTTGTTGTGCTCGAACAAGTGCAATCTTTCTTGGTCATCTTTAACTCTGCTGCTACTTCCCAAACAAACCAATATGGTTTCAACTTATATGCTTATAGGTCATAAGTCTGCCTCTCTACAGACGTCACCTTATTTCAGAGTACTTGAAGTACAAAGGGAGCTTAAACTTATATGATAAACCCAATCAACTCTTATCTTCTTAGCACCATCTTTATCTTATAAACCTCCGCAATGCCCGTAGTCTGAAGCAGGCCTGTCAAAAAAAGCCCAAGCTCGTGAGCTAACTCAAGATTGGTTTGATTTTGGGCTCAGTTCAAGCTCAAGAGCTCAAGTCAACCTCGACCCTGACTGAGTTCGACTTAAATAGGCTCATATATATAATGTGATAGACAGACAAGCAGTAAAGCAAAATGACAAAAGTTCAAGTCTTATTTTGAGTCAGCTCGAGCATTTTTGAGTTTTGCTCGAGTCGAGCTCGAGCTCGTGACAGCTGATCACATCGTGTTCGAGCCGAGCCTTGTTAAACTCGAATCAAGCTCGGGTCGCCGGCGTGCTCCCTTTCTCTCTCTGGGCGCTGCCCTCGACCCGTAGGCCGACGGCGAGCTCAAGCAGCCGCCTCCACCACCTCTCTCATCTCTATCTTCTCCACTCTGGCGTCGTCTTCACCGACTTGGGCTTCCGGCACGGCCAAGTTCCAGCTCACCAGCCTCGAACACCAGTTCCGAGCAGCCCCGATGACCCCGAGCGCCAGCAAGCCTCTAGCAACTCCCAGAAACTCTCCAAGGCTCAAGCTTCACCTCCAGCAAGAAAATTTGGTGATGATTTCTCTTCTCCCTTCTCCTGGCACTCAATCAGTGATGAACTGCAATGATGAACTGCCTGTGATGCGTGTATGACATGTTCAATCTCTGTAAATATTGAGAATCAAAAACCTAATTTCTGAGTTTAATGCAAAACAAATTTCAGTTTATCTGTGTTGAATTGACTTAATTTCCTCTATGTTGCTTCTCTGTTGTGTTTCTGTTTGATTGAGCTAAAGCCTTCTGTGAACTCGGAGATGTCCATTCCAGTGTTTCAGTCAATTGCCTGAGCTGAATTGAGTTTAGAGTGTACTTCAGTGTTTAATCCAAATACCATCTATGCTGTTCTATGTTGCAAATCCTGAAATCTGAATTCTTGGATGAACTCTGTAATAGATGAATTGAATAATCTGATTGATTAAACATTTAATTTCAAGTTATATTTGATGAGTCGAATGAATGTTCATCTTTGATTGCATTGTGTTTTGCTCCAGTTTTGAGTCATTCTTGTGTGATTGAAATTGGCAGAGTGACTACCTGGTGCATCAGGTTTAAGATCCTGGTTGGATCCAAACACCACCCAGGATCTTAATCATAATGTGATCTAAATATATGGTGGGTATTTTCTGGAGAGATTTTATCATGGCTAGAAAAGTTTTTCTAGACGCTCAAATAGAGCCTAAAGTGCATTTCCATTTTATGTTCTTTCTAGACAGCGAAACACATTTTTTAGACTATTTAGCTTTTAAACCCACAAGTTTACCAAATATCCTCAGGACTTAAGGAAATAAGCCATCCTCTGGGAATTATAAGTCCATAAGTCAATAAACAAATTTATTTGGGAAGCACCAGATGAATCAAACACATGCTAAAACCTGTAGACAGTCAAGAAAGTTTGAAGTACATACATAAAAAGTTGGTATCCAACCCCATACCGCAAAAGGAAGCTAGAGCAATCGGATACCCGAACAACTGAGACCCCAGACATTCACAAATATGGGATCTAGATCGTGTGGTTGGTTGTGCATGCTGGCTTGATGGCATAGGGCAAAATTGGCAGCAGCCCACCAAAGCCGCTAAAATTGGATGGTAGAGAGAGCAAGGCACATGGACTTTGGCCCGTGCTTGCACCTAAAAATGGACCTTACCTTTTTCGAGCTACTGTTCATGATTGGAGTGGGGGCAAGCACAGTTGGTGGGAATGTGGGACGTATTCAATTTGCATGGCTTCTGCAACAAAATTTTCTTTTCTTTTTTTGGTTGTCATGGAACATAGGTGAAAAGTGAACTACAACAGCCGTGACCACGAGCATATCTATTATGTTAATCAACCAGTGATGGAGATTTGCAGTGTGGTGGATCATCCATCAAGTCCACGTCGGCCCCATGTTCGGTTCGTTGAAGCTGTTGGTTGTCATCGCTTGCCATGCACGACTCAACCAATGGCACACGTATGGACGGCACCCCCGACATGATCGAAGTGCAAGCTGAGCGATGGATTGCTCATCCCGTTGGCATGTTGTCGCCACATGATCCACCGGCATTACAATATTGCCATGAATGATCCATCGGTCGGTCGGTCGTTCCCCCTCGCATTGCATTCGTCTGGGTCGCTGCCTCTGCCTTTTGGTCTCATCATAATTTTGCTCGGTCATTTTGATAAGTACCTGATGCACTGGGATTGCACTTCTTTATTTACAGTGACACGAATTTGTGTGCTAATCTTTCCGTTTGATTTTGCCTTAATTTTGACAGCTGCGCACAATTGTGTGTGAGAGTAGTAGTTGAAGTAGCATTTTTTAGGTTCTGTTTGTTGGAGGCGGTCAGCAGCGAGAATGACGGTATTGACATTTGACACCACCAGATGCCCTAGAACAGTACTACTATTAATTTGGATTAACTAATTGAATTGGTAAGTAGCTAGAGGTCCGTGTCATTATCTCATCAGTAACGTTATTGCTCTGTTTAAACGTCAAATGATAAGAGAAACTACCAAACTTTTAGGAACAATAACTTAATTGTCTCGGTGGCCTTAGGCTGCAGCAACTGTAAGAGTGCCCTAATGAAACAGTTTTGGGCTTTGGCCATCTATATTTGGAATGGATCCTCTAAAGTAGAGTTAATGTTAGAAGGTATTGCTTGCTGTTTTGGTCATTTCATCCCATAACAGTCAGTTCAGGTTGAGTGCATAAAAAATTACAAAGTATAAAAAAAATTAATTTTTTATATCAATCATCGCCATTGTTACTTGATCTCATAATTAGTAGAAATAAATACAATAGTTGTGCATTAACTACTGTATGTTAGAGGAATTATTACTTGATTGAGTAGCAATGAAAACAATAATTGTGCATTAACTACTATATTTTAGAGGATGCGTCCCGAATACTCAGAGGCAGCAGTGGCTTTCATGCTTGCCTGCATGGTGTCTTGAAACCAAGAAAAAAATTAATTACAATAGTAAACAATATGTAGCTAAATGATGCATTTGCATGCTTGAAATAAGACAAATTAAGTAATTTACTGTAAAACAAAATTAAGCAGGAAACCATCACCGATGCGAAGTTAATATTCTTCACCAGCAAGAGCACATAATTCAGACAGAACACTTTCAAATAAGCATCACAATCATACACATAATTTCCAAGAGAGCTAAGAGGGTCAATTACAGGGGTAATTAACATCAATCCACTCCAATCATCTATACCAATTCCATGCACATATGTCATATGCTACACTTACACACACACACACTTTTCGATAAAAAAAAAATCCAAATCTTACAAACAAAACAGAGGAAAGAAAAGAAAAACAGAGACAAAGAAAGTAGTTGTCCAAGATCAATCACCTACGGAGCAATTCAGATGTCCATACCTTACAAAGATCCATCGCAATCACCAATCACATGCACACAGTTAGCTAATATGGACATGATCAGTGGCGGGCGGAGGAGCAGTCGCATTCCGGCTGGACCTCGCGCTTGTGGAAGCTTCGGTGGCAGCCGCAGGCGGCGCAGAGGAGGGCGGCGGCGGTGCCGTCCTCGGCCGACGGCATGAACTCGCGGCAGCCATCGACGGCGTAGCCGCCGATGCTAGCGGCGTGGTTGCGCTGGCACTCCTTGTACCGCACCACCTTCTCCTTCCGCGTCGCAGCCGCAGCACCTACCGCCGAGCCGTTGGCGTAATAGGCCTTGGACGTCGGCTCTTGCTGAGGCCCCATTAAAACTAAATGAACCAAGAAGTTGTCTAGAGAGAAGAAAACACTGCGGAGAGTCTTCTCCATGACGGCTCGGCAGGTGGGATTTTATACGGGGAAGGAGGAGGTGGAGTGGTGGGACCAGCAGGCCGGCCGCCTTGGTGCGGCCTTCTGTCCATTAAAAGAGTGCTTCAACTGTTTCCTATATGTTTTTTTCTTGTGCTTTTAATTTCATTAGTTTATTTCTAACCTCTTTGGAATCATCCGATCAAAATCAACCGTCAAGATTGTGTGTAGAAGTGAGATCATCAGAAAATAGTGTTTCAGTAGTTTATCGAGAGAAACAAGTGATCTAAAATATTCATTTTCAATTCAAAAGTACTCGATGTATTATTACACGTGCTTTTTTTTCCCAATAATGTAGAGAATCTCGTTTCAACTAGATAAAACCATAAAATTCACCATCTCTGCACCAAAAAAAATATAGTAATTAACAAATGACAGTCTAATGAAAAAGGTCTCTTTCATCAAACCACCTTCTTTTTTTTGTTCTCACCTTTTTCCAGTAGTGTTGCAACATTAATTTGCAGCTACCAAGGCTTTATCTTGAGTTGTGGGTACCAAAAGGTGACAGTGGTAGTTTGGTGACTTAGCTCATGCTATGATTGTTAAGGACCACTTGACCAGCTAACATGTTTTAGGTAGATTCATTAGTGACCAATAGTAGATCTCCACTGACTTGGCATTGACAACATATAGGTCTTAAAGCAGATTAAGATATGGTTTAATTAACATCCTGACAGTTTTATGCCTGTGTCAATGTCCAGACAAATAAGCAAATCCAATTAGTCAAATTTCACTGATGAGGTGACTTTTTTGTTGTCCAGAAACAGAGCAAAAGGAGAAAATTAGGCCTCAAAGGAAGTTTCCTAGATTCAGGTAAGAGGTTGGATTGAGAAACACTTCTTGCCTCTTGACATTTTGGCTTCTGTGTCTCCTACTTGCTTGTGATACTTTTCATCTATTTTCTAAAACAAATATATTAGTGCTTACAGTAATATTCATGTGTTCAAACAACAATAGTCAAATGAAGGTAATGTTTAGGTTTTGAGATCCAGGACACTATAATCCTAAATTTCCAAAAAAAATCAGGTTGGAAATCATCCGTGTTAATGGCTAGGTATTGGAAGAATCATGCATTTCATGCTATTTGCTTCTCAAGTCAGGAAGCAAAAATAGCTCTACACAGTGACAAAAATACAAAAAGAAGTCACATTCGGTAACCAAACTTATCTCCTGTAAATTCATTGGTGATCGAAGAATTTATGTTTGGCATCTGGAGGAGGAAAGGAACATATTCACTCCACTAATGGTGCTATTGCGGTCAGGACATATTCCGACTAAGTAAAGAATGTCATTTTGGTCGGCTTGACTTGTCAAACACAGGCAAACAAAATCCAACAACTCAATTTTATCCGGTTTGGCCCTACAAATTTGGTATAGTTAACACTAGTTTCTCAAGTCCTGATTGGGATTTTTGCTGCACATTATCATTGATAGACCATTCCAACTACTTTTTCAGTCCATGTGGCTATCAGACATTATTGAGTAATGAAAATGAGGAGTTAAAGCTAGCACCTGAAGTCATTTTCTTGACACTTCAACTCCTAAGAATCCATTGCTACAGTGACAATTTTGTTCCCTCTTTATTAATTTCCCAATGTATCAACTATTTGTTGAAATGTATACCTAATGGCTTTGCTAGAAGAACAAACGTAATACTACATGCTCAACAAATCGAGGTGAGAAACAAGAACAAGCTCACTAATTATCAGTACGTAAATTTTGTTTGGAGTTGTATTTTGTGTTTCATTTGCATTAGACCAAAATTCTGATGGTAATGTGGGAAAACTATAAAGTATAAAATATTGCAATACAAATAATGTGAATCACATGAAGGTTTTGCTTCAGCAGATTCGTCAAAGCGAAAGCAAGGTCAGACTTGATATAGGCTTTCCTTCCTTCTGATTGGAGATATAGTGAAACAAAGGTTCAGTGGGAAACCAAAATCTTGCATTGCACTTCCAAAATTCACCACCTTGTGAAGTCCTTATTTCTTGATATCATTATCCATGTACCATTGTGCACATAATTTTTTTTTTTGGCTTATGTTGATTAAAAATACACATTTAATGGGAATCATAACACAATGAACTTGACTAATTTTGATATCACATGCACTTGGAGTTCAACCTGAACTTCATCTATAATGTTGCTTGTCATTGTCGCCATCGTCATCATTTATCAGCAACAAGGAAAGCTTATAGAGAAATTCAGTAGTACCCCAGAACATGCATTAAACCATCACCACGTCTGCACAAAGCTAGCCAAGTACATTAGATTAATATGGCCTTGCTAAGTGCTATTGAGTAAATATAGGATCTGCATATGACCATATCAAGTTCCAGAACAAGGGCCTAGCTAGTGGATACTGTGAAGTTGGGCTCCACCAATGAAATCAAATCATTCATGCAATATAATGGATTAGACTTTTGAGGTTTATCCTATCCTCTAGTCAGTATAATGTTTTGTAGTCCATACTCATGCATTAATTCAGTCTTTGAAAATATCTTTGTTTTTCTCTCTTAAATTAGTGACAAATAAGCCACTATTTAATTTTAGATGTGTATAATTTTCAGGGTCCCCTCCCCCTGATTCATGTGAAGTGAGGAATAGTTGCAAATTGGCTGGCAATGCAGCACCCTCCTCCTACTGGATGTGAATTATGCATGTGAGAAGTTGTGTGTATCTTTTCTTTTCGGCCAGCTTGGCTCAAACACCGCAATTATGGTTGTCCTGTGCTACTCTGTTCATGCATGACTAATTGTGGCTTCTAAGTTCTAACGGAAGTATAAGTCATCCCAAGAATTAGTCAGAAAAAAAAAAGACGAGCATAGAACAGGGATTTGTAGGCTGAAAAGTTCAGTACTTGACATGTCAAGAATTTAGTGGCTATGTGTTTGGTTTGTGCTAAGTTAGAACCAATGAGATGCATACATAACCGTCGAAAGGGCGTAGGGTAGGGCCATGGTGTGGTATGTCTGCCATGGGGAGTGGATCATTGGAGGTTTGCGTCCAATCAGCCGTTGTTAGTTGTGACACACAAAAACACAATAATTAGTTGTGCCATTCGACACAAGGCACGATCTTATCTGTACTCTGTAGTACCCTATCATATTGTTGATATCACTGATTAATCTAAGTTATGCGTGTGGCGGCAAAACAGAGCTCTTTGGTCTTCTGTACATACACAGTTGGGACGACAAATAGGCGTTATCACTGTGTACGAACGATCTGAACCGCTCAACCGTTCAACCCAGATTGAATGGCTGAGGTTATGGTGTAGTCCAATGTGTGGCTACACAGGTTGTTCATGGACGATCCTTGTGTTGGAATCAAGAAGTCGGGCAATAGTCTGATCTGTGCTGCGCAGTTAGTGCTTTACAAACCGAGGAAATAGAAGATATCCAAACACACTCACACGTGCACACAGATAGTTAGAAACTATCGTCCACGCAAATGAGAGGTGGTGGATTTGGATTTAACTTCTGATGCTCCTTAATTTGATAGTGTGTTTAACCGGAGTATTACTGTGGGTGTATGGGGTGGGCGGTTTAAGGTGTGTGCTGAAGAGAGTCCCGATACAAAAGGCAAAAGCAGTAGTATATGACTCGAGGAGAGTCCAATCCATCAAATCAAAGTCATCAGACAACATCAGTGGAGGGCCCAAATAGAGATCCAAAAGCCCACTAAACAAAGCCCACACAAAAAGGCCGCATAGAATCCACCACAAACCGCGTACGTTGGGTTTAGAAGAAAAAGGTTTAGGGGCACTTGGGGCCTCCTCGCTTGGTCTTCCAGTTGTTGTAGCAGGAGCAGAGCTGCTTGTTGCCGTAGTATCCCGGCGGCACGCACAGGCACTTGGAGCAGCATTTCTGGCAAAAGAACATGCACGGCTTGTGGTACTGCGTCCGCGAGCACCGCCTCGTGCACTCTCCAGAGCACTCTGTCATGTCATGTCATCCATGCATCTACATTATATGCACACATTCACAGATCACAAATCTAACTAGAGAAAAACAACAACTTACGAGACGGCCTTAGATTCCCCTGGCCATCGCTCCCCTGTACAAAATTAAAGCAGTGTAAACATGTCATTTTTACATCTGAACTCTTTTTTAGTGATCATTTGATGTCTTATTGAGATTATGTGCATGCTCACCTTTTGCTTTTGGATGCTTTTAGCCAGCTCCACCTCATGCTCCTTGTGCACAATCTACACTCACAGGCAATGCAACAAAGATAAAAGAATGTTAGCGCTGGTTACTGATGACACTACTACATGCCATCGAATCACATAAATGACAGAAGAAAGTAATGCCACCTCACAGGAGACCCAGGAGACTAGGAAGAGGAAGCTAAGAAGCAGTGCCAGTGGCTTGGACATCTCAACAAGCTACTTGCTGGTTACAAGAACAGGTAACAGGCAAGTTTGGAGAAGGAAGGGGAGGTCAGTGTGTGGTGCATTATATAGAGGGAATGCTTGAATTAAATTTGGAGTAAGAGGTTGTAAAAAGGAAGTAATGAGAGACACACAGGTCCGGTGGGGGGGTTGGCTCAGTCAGAGGTAGCATGTGAGGGTTCTGAGTGTCTGACGCTGCACAGGACACAAGGTTCCAGGGCGACACAGCAAGCAGGCGGCAGTGCATGTGGTGCCTTGCTATTGGCTTTGCTGGGCTCTAGGAGAATTGATGTGCATCTCTGGCTTTTTTTTTTGTTTGACCATTGGTCAAATAAAATGGGACAAGAAAGCAACAGACAAATGGAAAGCACAATCCAGTTTCTTTTTGGCATGGGAGGCAACCACCAGTTTATCAAATTTAAATTATTGAAAAAAAGATGAATTCTATAAGATCATTCAAATTTACAATTCTGGAATAATTTGAGTTGAGATCTAATTTATCTTTGGAACCCACTTGATCTCAACTGTAAGTTTTATAATTATTTTTCTCATAATTTGTACCAACCGGCAAATTTGGAAATGGACCAAAATTCAGTACTAACTCGAAGCAGCTCATAAATTCTAGTACTCAAGTCTATCCCTGACTTAACCTTGTTAAATTAGCAGTGGTGGCATGAGCACGCATTGCAGGTGCAAGCTCGGCCGGGTAGCAAGGGTGAAGTAGGTGGTAGCGCGGGTGCGATTGCGCGTGACAGTGTTGGTGAGTGAGTGCAGGCCAACATGGGCGGTGTGCAACGGCACCGGAGGAGGACAAGAAGAAGACTGCAAGGTACTGTGTAAGATCTAATTAATAGATATCAGATTGTGAATATAGATTACTAGTAGATTTATAATGTGGACTGGTATATAATTTACAAGGAAGAAGAAGAAGAAAAAAGTAGTAGCTTGATTGATGCAGATGCTGAGATCCAACAACAAGAGGTGCCGTGATGAAGAGGCGGCGCCGTCGACGCTGCAGGTCTCCCAAATGTTGCCGCAACTTCTCTCGAAGTAGAGACTACGAGATGGGCACAAGGATGTTGGGATCATCACCATGGACATCCACTTCCCTCCCATGCATCCACCAGGTGAAATTTTTTCTCTTTTTGTTGTTTTTAAAGTTTCTTCTATATTTTTCCTTCTGTGTTGTGTTGCTGTTAATGCAGAGATCAAAGATGAAGGGTATTTTTTAATTGAAAATTTAATCTTTTGGGTTAGTTTTTCCAGAATTACTTGGGGATTATTAGTCAGATGGGTGAAATATGGTACTGCACAAAGTTTTGTTAATTTAGGGCCTGATTGGATAGCCCTGATTGGGCCGGATCCGGCCTAATCCGGGGCAATAATCTCACCCGGAGTTAAATGTGGCCCAGCTGAAAATAGCGTTTGGGTTGGGCTGCGAACGGGAAAATTTCGGCCCAAACCCACCGGATAGGCGTTTTTTTTTCCCACCTCTCTCTCGCGACGACGCCCACCCCACGATCTCTCTCGCCGCCGCCTACCCTTCCCCGCACGACGCCGTCACCCCCTCTCCGGTGAGATCACTCCCTCCCCATCTAGAGTTTCGCATATCTAGGGTATCGGACGCGTTTTTTGATTTATATGCACTGAACGTCCAGATCTAGCCGACGCCGGGGAGGACCGCCTGAGAGTAGCATCGCGCCGGTGCCGGCGCTGCTACTTTTTCCCACAGATCTGTGACGGGGTGTTAGTCTCTCTCAAATCGGAGCAGATCAGAGCAAGAACACAAGCGCTTGGAAATCTTTGATCCAGGTACATAGCAATCTCCAATTCTTCTCCCTATCTCTTCTTTTCAACAGATCTATCTGCTTGTGTTATTTTCTTCTGTTCAGATCTTTACATATCTTCACAGGTCCGGTGACGGGGGTACTAGTCTCTCTCAAATCGGAGCAAACCAGAGCAAGAACACAAGCACTTGGATCCAGGTACATAGCAATCTCCAATTCTTCTCTCCATCTCTTCTTTTCTTTTGAGATCAGTAATTTTTTCATGTTAGTTGGAGATCAGTGGTTTTTGCTTCACATGGTAGTGCATTATGTGGAAGTAGATTTGTTTTTTGCATTGTTCATATGGCAGTACAACTTGATCTCTCATATGCAGTGTAATCTCTCATAGGCAGTACAAGCATATGTGGATTTGATCTCTCACATGCAGTTGTTCTAAAATTTGAAAAAGTTCATGTAATGTGCTGTGTCAATTGTTGAGTTTTGCTTGAACATTTGATTGGAACATTTTCATAACTGTCTGCATAGGCATGATTCATGTGAAATCTTCTAGTTCAGTTCATTAAGATTGATAGCAGTCAAATGGCCTCACTAGTCACTACAGTCCATAGATCTGAAATGCCCTCATGTTTGATCTGTGATACAATTTATGACAGATGTTATCAATTGTAATATCACTAGTCACTGCAGTCCATAGATCTTAAATGCCCTCATGTTTGATCTGTGATACAATATGCCCTCATGTTTGATGTTAAACCCTGAAGAAGAGCCTGCAATGCTTTCACTTTGAACAAGTAGTTAATCCATAAATTATGTTAGTTGAGAATTGTCATACTATAGTCATTGTGATACGTCTAAGATGTACTCCATCCTCATTTAAAATTAGAGTACCATGTCTAGAAAGCCAATGATATTACAATTTATAATGATCAACTCACCATAGAGTTGATAATACAAAGAAAATGTACTCTTGTCTGAAAGTATAGTTTCTGAATTAAATTTTTTTGTCTAATGGTGTTGAGTTGGCCCAACTATTCTGAATGGTTAATTTGGCATGTCAAAAATCTTCCTGTATCTCTAAATACTCTGTGTGCTAAATTTCTAAAACTTCACTTTGGAGAAAATGGTTGAGTTTAAGGAATGTTACTGGTAATTCGAAGAGACACCATAAGAGTGAACAATCTTATAAATATTGTGAGGGGGATGTTTAATCTTGGGCATACTGTGAAGAAAGAAATTTTGTGGAATACTGAGACGGTAGAAAACTTTGGAAATGCTGCAAGTTTGGATGTTTTTGAATTCTTGGACTATTTAGTATATTCATAATTCACTGATTTGGGTTAATTAGTGTTTTATTTGCATCGACTAGTTTCGCGAGCGGGAGTGTTGCAAATATTAGTTACATCAAAATACCATTAACAAAGCATAATCTTATAAACCAATTAGATGCACCTTGAAGTATTGCAAACTCAATTCAATATGTAAACCAATATAGGATTAGTAGCTACTTATTATGAGCACACTTATAGATGACTATAGGATTAGAGGAAAGAGATGGTGTACACTGCCTTCAACTTAGCAAAGGTGCGCATCTATAGTCTCAACTTGCTGAGGGGCAAAATTGGTTCCTAGGTATGTGCAAATTGCTGTTTTCTTTTTTATGAACATTTGTACTTGCAGCAGCTAAAATCATTTCATATGATATTCAGTACGCTGTTAAAATCCTTTGGTAGTGTGCATTTGAGTATATTACTTGCTGATTGTCAATAGGTAGCTTTTGTTCATACTTTATTGCCAATTTGCTAGCACTGTTTCATGGCTTATGTCCTGTTATGTTTGACTTGCCAATATTTTTTGTAAATTTTTCATTTTTTCCGAATTTTTTTTGTTTTTCTTGAATTTCCCCCCTTTTTTTTTTGAATTTTTCTGATTTTTTTTGGATTTTTAGGATTTTATCCCTGCTCTCCTAAAGGATGACTGAGATAGTTTGCCCATGGAATAGGGGGGCTTTCTTATGACTATTAAAATCCCGCTCGGGATCTAATTCCTGTTGGAAATATTTTCTCTCTAGTACCCAAACAAATCTTAGAGAGTTCAATAGTCAATTTTCCCTTACTAAAAACACATAACTCAGTGGGAAAATGCAGCCCAAGTTTGCTCGGAGCTATAGAGTAGAGGCCTGTTAGCCGTGCCAGAAGCCTCTGGTTTGAATAGTACCATAGTGGGGGATAAGAGAAGCAGGGTTTGTGGAGCGCTGTATAAAAGGAGGCGCATGGAACCGGAGCAAAGATTATCTTTATTGGCCTTTTGGCTAAGATCAAGTGTAGTATTTGTTGTTATCAGTTTAATATCTGATCTTTGGGTCCACAATAGTAGCTACTGGGGATTTCGCGTTTCCCTGTTGTACAACTGTTTTTAAAAGAGGGTGTTTTGTCTTTAAAAGGGTATAATTTTCTTTTGTTTGCATTGTGACAAAAATATATTTGAGGGCTTTACAACGTCAATTTTGGTTTGGTTTATATCTATATAGGTCCAACTGTTGCAACTTTGGAGGAGGGAGGACCCCAACAGCTGGTGTAAAAAGGGATATGGAAATGAGTGCTGCGGCCGGATTGTTATTAAGCACCCCCAAGGTGCCTCCTCCTCGGGTGCTGCTGGGGAAGCCGTTGGAGGACGTGTACAAGGTGCGTGTGGAGCGGGGCGTGGCGGCGCAGGCCCTTGTGGCGAAGCTGCGTGTCATGGACACCTGGTCCACCTGGAAGACAGGGGGCAGGTGCTGCATGCCCTGGGACTGGCAGGTCGACCAGCTTGTCTACATCGTCGCTGGTGAGGTCAAGGTGCTCCCCGCTGGAGCCAAGGTGGGGGATGAGTACATGCACTTTGTGGCCGGCGACCTGGTCAGGTACCCCAAGTGGTTCGAGGCCGACCTCCACTTCGAAGGCCCCTACGAGGAGCGCTACCGCTTCCTCGCCTATGGCGACGACAATTGAGACTGTCTATCCGTTTTCTATACTATCCATTCCACGAGTTAATTGCTACTACTCTTTCTAAAATTTTGGAAATTATAATTTGCAGTATGTCTCAGAGCTTTTTAATTTGCAGTCCAGTTCATGTCTTCTTAATTGCTCAAGTTTTTAGTGCCGTTTGATATTACTTGAATTTGTTCTGAAGCAAAAGAGACAAATTCAGTCCTGTCTTATCCAGAAATTAGCCAGCTCGGAGCATGACCATTAGTCTTGCAACTCGTACAGCAAGATAAGATGTTGCAGTAATCTAATCTTCGCATGTGGTTTGCACATAAATTTGTACTCAAATTTTGATTCCCAAATAATGAACGATCGAACAGATTGGGTTTAGAATTGTTACTGCTACAAGTAAACAGCAAACACATGATTCGATCGACCAATATTAATACTATACTCTTTCGTACTCTCATTAATTATTATTATTATTATTATTGCGTGTATGCCTACCAAAAGGTTCATGGAGGTGTATGACGTGGGGGTGAATAAAGTATGAACAAAAAAAGTTCATGGAGGTGTTGTTATAGCTATGAATTGTATCTAAGTGAACCCATCGTCTGTTAATTTTTCTTTGTACCCAAACTCCTCCCCCACCACCACCCCCACGAAATTGGACAGCGGTTCTCCTGCTTCCACTTCGGAAAAAAAAAAAAAGTAAACCCCTGCCAGAGCTGGATGAGAAGGTCGGTTTGGAAAAAATAATGAATGCTAGATACAGAAACATTTGTCCGTACAACAAATTCTCGAACGGTGAACTTACAGATAAAAAGGCACCTTTCAAAATAGGCCAAGATACAAGATACCAATAGTAAAATGCAGTGGCACTGCAATGATTTGAAGTTCCATCACCTCATTCCAGCATTAAGAATGGTTAATAAGTTAACATAGACACACACACAGAGCTTATATTAAATACCATCAAACCTCCAATAGAATCCCAAAGAATTGCTTCCATGAGACCTGTTTGACAACAACAAACTGCAAATGACAAGTAAAAACAAACTGCAAACTAACTCAGAAAAAGGTAAAGTTCTTGTACTGGACATGAAATCACATACAAATCTGATGTCAAGTCTGGAAACAATTTTTGTATTTTAGAGCACTTGAACTGAACTGAATCCACCATGGAAAAACTCCTCAAGGGACATCTCTAAATCCTATGTCCCATCAGAGCCTTATGGCACACATCATCGCAGAATTCAAAGTACTTCAACAGTGTTAATATAGTGTACAGTAGTAGTCTTTGGACTGCCCAGCAAGCAGTCAACACCAAAACAAGCTAATATGGACACTAAGCTGAAGTCCTTGAGGTACTTTGAAGTAAAAACACTACAGGCCTGACGGTAGCTCTCATCAAGCCTGCAATGCACCAAGAGGGGCAGGCTCAGACCGTGAACCCGGAAGCGGTAGATACATGTGTGCTCTGTGTGTTCCCATGGTTTGAGAAGTTGAGCCGAACCATGTTGACGACCTCTGAATCGGGTTCTTTCGACTTGGTAGGCCTTGAGCATTGCTCTTCTGCAGGTCATAAGAGAATTCTGCAATAGTCACCCTCAGATGTGATTCCTTCTCTATATCTTCAAACCCTTGGTACCATGCACTGACCTGGCAATCCTTCTCTATAAGAGTTATTTCACTCTAATAACTCTGGTTCTATTTTAATTATTTTTAATCAACATTAATCTATATTAAAAATCATTAATATACACTAATCACTCTCTAATCACACAATACTAATAATTATTATTATATCATATTCCACTTTAATAATCTGATTTAATAATCCTTAATCAATCTTAATTCATATTAAAAATTATTAATACACATTAATCATTTTTTAGTTATACAATTAGACGGATCAGACTGAAGAGAAATGGTGGGTAAAAATATATCCAACAGACCAGACTCACAGACACTATTTGTATCTGTTGGTCTAAATCTAAAATCATGTACAGAGAATTAAACAAAGAGGTAGTTGCAAAATACGTTCAACCTAATACAGACAATCAATGTATGATAAACAATCGTTGTCAAGATTTAGACACCCCAAATCAAACCTACAAGACCCAAAGAACAAGGAGAAAGTGAAGGGTGCCGGTTAGGTACTTTGCGGGAAAGGGAGCAGGGAAATCCCACGCAAAAAGCTCGGAAATTTCTGAGCAGAGTGACACAGCACTCTAATCTTGTGTGTGGATTTAGGTGGGCGGGAGGAAGCAGATGGGTAACTTGTTTCTACAGTTATTAGAGTATACGTGATGGCCCACGCCCACGGAAGGATGGTTATGGATAAATGAGATCATTATTTCGGAAGCAAGCACATAAAATTAAAATAATATTAATTTTTATATAGATTTTAAGTCTAAATTGAAATTAATTAGAATTCTGAATTCTAACATTTGATTTAAACTCTTATTAATAAGATAAAAAATAATTCCTATTTGATACAAATTCTTACGAATAAACTAAGAAATAATATAACAATCATTTGCTTGATTCAACTCCAAATGATTTGATTGAAATCCAAACGGTAAGTCACTCACTCAACTGTGCTACCGAGGACAAAGACCGCTTTAGATGCAGTGGCCGGAGGCACGACGCCCGGCGTGCTCCACGTCCCAACGGCTGGCTGCATGACTATATCATTAACTAATCCAATCCAAGGCTAGCTAATCCCAGATTAGTCCTAATGTATATAACTAATACCATTAACAGGTGAAAACATAAGTAGAAGAATAATTCCTATTCATATTGGAATTCAAGCAAGTCCAACACACAGTGGCATCGGGGTGAATTACATCCGATGACAACATTGTGCAAACACATACTCACATATGCTTCAATCCATGTTCATTCATTCGTCATCAGAGTCTGACAAGATCAGCATAGCTTGGTTTATGAACCAATTTCTCATTTATTACCTATCTGGTTGATGTGTACCTGGAAGTGGAAGTGAGAAATTTTCTTCAACAGTGAATCAATTTACATGAACATATCAGCGAAGAGAGATCTCAACTCCTTTGTGTCCTGGAAAAAGAAAGGTGCCTGATAACAAAATAGCACCAATCACGCCAAAACCTGAAGAGCCAACAGGAAATTCTCTTCCAGAACTTCAAACTTTGTTTTTGGGTTATATCCAGCTACAAATGTAATGCTGTGATTGGATGATCGATGTTAGCTGCTTGAGGTTAGCTAATACATGCCTTGGGCTAAGACTCTCAGCACCGACCTAATTCAGAAGTTGCTGTAAATCCTGCCAGGTTTTAAAAGAATGTGAAATTGTGAATGTCTAAAAGACCATTGCTAAAACTCTACTACTACTACTACTACTACTGCTGCTAGTAGCAGCAGCAGCAGCCGAAGCATCACAGTTCACTCCATATCTAACTGTGAACTGTTAAAACGAAAATCTGGGTTGATAAATTGGAGTGATTCTACAGTCATCAGCGGCACTATTGTTTGTTGATCATATAATTCAACTTCCATGTCTGCTCAATGTTTTCTCCCACGAATTATTTGTTCCTCAGCTTATTTTGTTTCATATGAAAATATTGCATTACCTTGTTGAGCTTCCTGGTCTTAATTGTTTCCCCAGTTAATCTGCCCCCTCATTTTCCATCTAGACTAAACGAATGGTCTGCTCTAATAGTTCCAATTTTTGTAATATATCAAGGCTGCTTGTCTGTCCGTCTGTCATTCTTTATTTTTTTAAAAAAAAATGGAGTCAGTTTGCATGTCAAACAAGAGATTGGAACTCTGTTAATTAGGTGGTGGTTCAAATTAACAATTTGATGCGCATGCATGCAGTCTTTGAATGAACTAACAAGTAACAAGTGCTCTCCAATTATAATTGACCATAGTCAACCCTTCACACATAACTAGTAGCTAGATTTAATTAGCTCACAGAAGAGTCTTGGCTGTCTAGCTTGATGAAGTATGCATGGCTATTTATTGGCTTCTGGTACGTGAAGACACATCACAGGAGTACTCTTAGCGCTTCAACTCTATGTGCATAAAAAGATCCGGGAGTAAATTTTTACCATTAATCCCAACAACAATACAAGAATCATAAATTTATCCCACCTTTTTTAGTTTTGCACTAAAAATCCCACCACATACAAAAATTGCATTTAAATCTCTATCCACTAAATTTCATAAGTGGTTTCATTCAAAAATATTTAAACAAGTGCTATTGATAAAATATATGAAAATTCAAAGAATTATCAAATATCACCAGTTTTAATACCGGAAAATTTGTAAACTGCCTTTCTTCAAAACAAAACCATAAAAATAAAAAAAGAATTTATTCCAAAAATTTTAATTTATAAACATCTTTATTTATGAGCTATTCTATAGTCATTTTACATTATGTTTAGCATTATTATTTTTTATTTTTCTTTCTTATTTCCGTTGTTTTATAGTTTCCATGATTTGTTTGTTATTATACAAGATTATTTTAATTTTCTAAATTTTTTAAGATACTGTTATTATTTTGATTTCTTTATGTTTGCGGGTGTTTCTTAGTTTTAAGTTTTTGACTTACTTTGCATTTTTCTAATATGCTCTCTAACTATAATCTAATTTTGTTAGTTTTGTGAAGTATTATTAATATATTAAATTCTAATGATTTTTAAAAATATTTTCTGTTACATCATTTGTGGTATGTAATTCACACACACACACACACACACACACACACTTGCATTATTGCCCTCTGTATCTAGGTTTGAAGAGAAATCAAAAGGTGCCATGACCTAGCTAGGTTAATTTGGATCACTCCCCAGTAGTATATATCTTGTTTGAAACTTACTCCACAGTACGTATCTAACTCAAATTTGCAAGCATTTTTCCTTGCATGTATGCATGCGAAGTTAATTGTGAACACTCGTTGTCAGGCCCCACACACCAATTAAATTAACAGCCCATCACTAACAGATGCTAACTGTGGAAATTAAATGGAGAAATTTAGCATCCTATCAAAATTCTTTTTGTACGTTAGTGGTGGATTAGCAAGTAACTTAATCAAAAGCATCTGCAAAGAACAAACCAACCATACATTATTAGACACGTAGTTTGGCTTTGATTCTGCAGGTCGGTACAACCACCGGTAGATATTGTACCACGGCTGCCTAACTTGCGATTAATTTCTACGTCCTCTACGATCTCAAAACTTTGAATTTTTTATATAAATAATGCTTTAAAAATATTGTAAATGTGACTCACTGTTTTAAAATTTTACAAAAATAACTTGTTTTAGAAGTGCGATTGATTCTGAATATGATATTTGATATATTTTTGTGTGATAAGAATCTGCCGCATTCTAGTTGTGGGGCAAAGAGGAGCTGCATCTCCACCGCACAACCAAAATGTGGCAAATCATTATAACCAGCGGTAGTAACTCTCGTCAACTCTCTACCACACTCCAGCAACTCTTTGTCGCACTCTCAGAGAGTATGTCGTAGTAGCCAACTCTACTATACTCTGAAAACTAGCCAACTCTACTATACTCTGAAAACGTGGCAGAATTAATTCCGACCACTCCTGTCATATACATTCTTATCATGTGTCACCTTCGAAATTAATTGTACTTCTAAAACAGATTATTTTTATAAATTTTTAAAACAGTCACATTTGTAATTTTTTTAAATAATTATTTATATAAAATATTCCAAAACTTTAAGAGAAAGAAGTGTCTTAAAATATTTTGCCCGTGGTAAGCAAGCAAGATAAAGCATTTATAGAATCTGATTTGGTAAGTACGCAGTTCAAGTGATGTAAAATCATATCAGTTTGATCTAGGTTTAAGTTTATGAAGAGCAGTTATTTTTTTAAGAAAAAAAAATAAAAGCAGTTGTTAGCCAAATAAAAAACTTAAAAAAAACTGCTTATACAGTTGTACAGTAAGCGAAATCATCAAGACCTCTTGACACACTCCGCTGGTACTGTCACTGTCTTGTCGTCCTCACCACCACACATCCTGCGAATTTATGTTAAATAATCCAAAAAATATATATAAAAATAATCAACATTTACTATTTTTTAAAAAATAACTCTCCACATCAACCTATCGAGTCTCTAATCCACGATAAATCATATATTGCTGGACAAGTGCTTGTCGAATTGTCACATGAGGACAAGCTCTTCTCCTCCGTTTTATTTATTTAAATAGCCAAAACAATCGGGTGATATTGTACATTAATTTTCATATTTTTGGACATTCATATATTTTAAATTATAATTTTGATTAACAATCTATTTCAACTATTAAAATTATGAAAGTAAAACGATTAGATCGACATAAACAGATCATCAACTGGAGTTATATATAATAAGATATCATATCATATTATATTTTAAGATATATAAGTTTGGTTTATGATCCAGTTTTATTGATTTGATCATTTAGATTCACAATTTCACCGATTTATACGGATCGTCAATCAGACTTATGGATTAAAAGATATTGATTTTACAAAAATTTGAAAATTTGAAAACTTTAGTTCAATTTTTCAAACTAAATTGTATTAAAATTTATGACTTTTCCATAATTTATATCTTTTTATCTATAAATCGGACTGACGATTTGTTTGAACCACCATAATTCTGAGGCCAAAATAATTAGATTGACAAATCGAATCGTCAATCGAACTTATATATTATGATATAATATCTTATCATATATAATTTCAGTTGATGATCCATTTATGTCAATTCATTTATTTTGATTTTGTAATTCCAATAATCAAAATGGATCGTTAATTGAAGTTATAATTTAAAAGATATGGATGCTAGAAAATTTGAAAATTATGTGCAATATACTACATGAAGTTTTTTGAAATCAGTCATATATGTAGTGTTTTGCAAATAATTTCTCAAATTTTCCAACATACATATCTTTTAAATTATAACTTCATCTGTTTTCTTTTGTCCCTTCACCTTCACCTTTTCTTCTTCAAATTCTTCTCCTCCTTCCCCCTTTTCTCCTTTCCTTCTCCTTCTCTCATTCTTTCTACTCCTCCTCTGCTCCTTTCTTAGCCTCGCATGGTAGCGTGCCTTGGCATGGCCAGGTTTGATCACTGTCGCGTCATTGGTTGTCGATTTTGGCTGCCGTTGTGCTCCTCTCCCTCTCGCTCTCTCTTGGGTCATTTGGTTGGTGCCAGCAATTTACCGTGGGCCGCTGGCCCTCCTTACTTTCTTTTTCTTTTTCCTTAGTCCCACACTTGTGTGACTTGGTAAGGCCGGATCTACTGCTGTTGTTGCCCGCTACAAGTCGCCACTGCCTTTGTGTTGTCATAACCACCCATGGCCCTGTCGTCTTGGACAGTCGCCAAGGATTTGCCGCTACCCTCGAGCTGCGCTCCCTACTCTTGCCGCCACGCTACACTTCCCGTGTTACTTGTGAGAATAAGGTGTTCTTTTTCATTTTAGAAATCTTATGAAATGACGAATATATTTAGTACAATTTTGCAGTATGAAGAGCATAAGAGACAAAAAAAAGTTTATTTTGATCAAACTTATGTAGGGACTTAATTGTTAGTTAGTTATAACTTTTGGGTCTTTCATCAAAATGAGTGATTCCATGATTTTTCGGAATTCTCTAAAGATAATTAGCCTAAGTAATAAGCTATCGTGGCTTGAAATATATATTTGAAGGTTTACAGTTTGCCCGAACATCTGTCAGGGGTTGAAATGTAAAAATGATCAGAACTTTTACCTGGTGCTTCAAATTAGGCAATAAATTTTTTATTGTATTCTCCTCGTCGAGATGAACGCAACCATATATAATTTTACCCGGACAGAGTTCATATTTTTTTCAGGACTAACGTGTCGAATAAATCTGTATTTAGTTTTAAACACGCCTTTTGTGTACAACCACTGGAGTACGAAAATATTGAATAAGTGGGTCCAAAATATTTAAGAAATTCATCCACTAATAATAAAATAAAAAGAAGAGATAAATACTAACTTGTTTGTTCATTGGAATATTCTCTTTAAGAAATTCAAATCCCTATATTTTTGTTTCAAATCTTTTCCATCCTCTATATATAGAGGAGCTCTCCTAAAGAAAAGGGCTATACAATCCTACTCCCTACGCGTAGGAGTTTCTCTTCTCCTTCATCAACGACGTCTGAGGCTATAGAGACAACCATCCATGATGAGTGTCCCTCATTAGCATAGTATACATTATGCATCACATGGATGATCTATGCAAAGGTGGCTTCGACAATATTCCATATCCAATTGATCTACATGCTTGTACTGTATAGAAAATTGCTGCACACACCTGTTGGTCACGGTGCAAGATCTCGGCCTTACCACATGCCCATACCGTACATAAATTCATTGTATGCACTTGTTGGTCGTGGTGCAAGATCTCCACCTTGCCATTGATGATACCATCCCATCATACAATAAAAGAGCGACGGTGCATTGTCTTGTGTGCAATCAGAGCCACCATATTGAAGGAGAGCACGACGAATTCTATGGAGCATGAGGCGGAACCATACCGACATATGGCGGCGCGATCTTTAATCGCCCTTCCTCTTTTCATCTTGCCATCAATAGTGCAAGTCAACATAAAGGCCCCTATCCAACCGTAAAGTGGAGTCGATCTATTGTGCCTAGGGGGTCAGATATGGGGAATACGTAAGTGCAACGTATCACTCTAGATTCATGCTGAAATAGTTGGACATTCTACTGAATTTCAGTCTGATATATTTTTGATGCGTTGATGATAATTTCTGATCCAGAAGTTTGATCGTCCTCGAATTTATATGGTGAACGGTAAACTCATGAAGATGCAATTACACCAAGTTTTACCTTGATTAGAGGTCAGAAAAGTCTCTAGAAGGCCATGGAAAATAAGGTGTGTGTTGCTGAATTTCAGTCTGACATATGGGTGATGTATCGATGAAAAATTTTGATTTAGCAACTCAATTGACCGCAAATTTTCATGGAGGATAGAAGACTCATGATGAAATATGTCCACCAAATTTTATCTTAATAAAATGTCAGAAAAGTCTCTAGAAGGTCATGGCAAATGAGCTGTGTCCTGCTGAATTCTAGTGTGACATGCGGGCGATGTATTGATGATAACTTCTATTCAGAAGTCCGATTGACCCCAAATTTTTATGAGAAATAGAAAATCCATTCAATGACAACTCCACAAAATTTCATACCGATCAAAGGTCAGAAAAGCCCCCATCCAGCCGAGCAAAAGGAAGTCTCGTGCATCGTGCCGGCAGATTGAATTATGAAAGATGCAGGACATGTCACCCCAGATTCACTCTAATCACACCAAAAGATCTATCATAAAATTATCAAGACAACGAAGTGGGTTTCTAGTGTAGTGGTAAAATCACTTGGCAAAAAGTTAGAGCTCTTGAATTTAACTCTCCACCTCTACCATTTAAAAAAAACCTATGGGGCCGAATCGGCGGTACCCTGCAGTCCCTCTCAAAAAAAAAAAAAAAGGATTATGAAGACAACCAAAAGATATCCCGATGATTGATCCATATATATAATTAACTAGGAATTTTATGAAGCCTTGAGAATCATGAATTAATAAATTATATGTTTATCTAAATTTTTATGTATTCTCTCATTTATCTTTATGTGTATCTTTTATACTTATGAATTAATAAAATTATATTTTTAATCCTCTTATCCTTCCTCTTGCCCTTTCCTTTTCCCTCTGTTCCCCTTCTCCTTTTCTTATCTCCTTTCCTTTTCGCTCTCACTTCATATTCTTTTTTCTTCCCCCTTTTTCTTTTCCCTCGCTTTGTTTTTTTGTTATGTTTGCTCTTCAGTCAAAGGGGACCCTTTACGGTCACCAAACAAACTGATAACTGGTTCAAAAATACGCTAATTATCAACCAAATTGTCGACTAAAATATATATATTACTGATTCTTTTTCTTTTAAGTTATTTTCTTTTTTTATAAGCTATCCGTACAAAAATTTCTTACATCTAAATACTACTCCATATATACCCACCACAACACAAGGATATCTCACCAGCTCTCTGGACAACATGCTCACCGCCATGGACTCCACAACCTCCTCCTCCTGCACGTACGCATGGCTCCCCGCCGACGCAGACCACCTCACGCCTCCAATCCCAACCCCCGCGCCCCATCTTCAAGCTCCGCCGCACCACCTCCGCGCCCTGGCGGGCGGCCGTCGCATCGCCAAGCGCCGCCCGCGCCCGACGCGCCGCCAGCCGACCACCTACATTAGCGCCGACCCCGCCAACTTCCGGCAGCTTGTTCACGAGGTCACCGGCGCCTCCGACCTGCCGCCGCCTCCCACGCCGCCCACGCTCCTGCGCCCGGTGCCCACCTGCGCCGCGGAGGATGCCGGCGGGGCGCTGCTGCTGCCGACGCTGGACACGTCGGCGCTCTTGCTCTACGGCGAGCGCCCCGCCCGGTCGGAGCCCGCGGCCCAGGCCTGCGGCTGGGCCGGCTCGGACAACCGCTTTGTCAATTCGGTTGCGCCGGGGTTGGGCTTGGAGTTTGAGTTGGAGGGTTTGGGTGCTTGTAATAGTATTGGTAACAGCAGTGGCTTCCCGACCTTGGAGTCATGGGGTGTTATGTGATCCTGCTCTTCTTAATTTTACTTTATTATCATATATATAAACATGGAGGTACAATTAGTATCTGTGTTCGTGTTAGTTTTAGTATTTGTGTGGTGATTTATGTTTGTTCTACCTCGATCTTCTATGGTTCTTTCCCCCATCTTTTTGTGAATTTTGAGCTGGGCTTGCTTCTGTATGGCACAAAAATGGGGATTATTTGCTGTTTGTCAACTGTTGCTACAAGTCGAAATTTTGTTTGGTTTTTGAGTTTCAATAGTTCTTCCCTCTTGTATTCTTTTCATTGGCCTTGTGGTATTTTCAGATTAGTTGAAGCCTTGTACTGATTTAACACGCCTTCAAATATGAATTCCATGTTCTCAGCAACGCCTACTATTTTCATCTTCTTTTCTATTTCCAAAAGAAAAATAATATCTCGTTATACTCCTTTCTTCATATCTTTCACTGGTGAGAAGATAAAAAAAGATATTTCAAAGATTTATCTCCCCACCAACCATATCCTGTTGCAATTACTGCATCCGTTTCTTTGATTAATGAGACAAAGCTTTTGAGGGCTCCTATCAAGTTGTGCTTAAATCCTAAGATACGTCGAGGTGAAGCCAAATTTGAAGGAGACTGTTCAGCTTTGGATCATTAATTATGCATGAGACCGCCCGCTTTGGATCTTATGCTAATTAATGAGGTCACCATCATTCATAACTTCTTTTAAAAAAATTTGATCAAAACAAAAATCCTTGCACAAATAGTTCATACGGACGGACGTACCAAATATGGGAGTGATAATTTTTCTAATCTTAATATAAAATATGATATTCACATAAATTTATTATAATCTTTCCTATTCTAGTTTTTTTTTTTAGTTTTCTATTCTTTGTATTGTTTATAATTAATTTTTCACATTAATATTCTTTTATTTCAAAAATATTATAAATGAGATAATTTAGTCATTTTTACTTAATATTTTTCTGAATTTAAAATTTTTTAAATCCACATATACAGTCAAAATATGTTTTATATTTTAAAAAAGAAGTAATTTTCGCTCTCTTGAAGTATTTGCGCTCGGAGATATTAGTGTTAGCTAACTCAGCTGCCAGGTTTAATTTCTTGGAATTTTCCAGATCTCTCTCTTGGCTGGTAGGGAGGAATCCGGCTGGTGTTCGGTTTACTGTAATATTTTTCGGGGGTGCTTTTTTTTTTTTCTCCAAGTTTTTGTTGTTTGCTAAGATGGTGATTACTTGTATAATCTATTATTCCCATCTATTTTTAAATACATATCATTTAGTATATAACAATAGAAGCAAAGTATGAAGGAAAAAAAAGACAATAATAATCTTCCTAAATACACCTTCCAATCTTTTAAATCACATTTTACAAATTATCTATCATCTTTATGCATATATGTCTTTTTCACATTAGTAGATAAATTTCTTGAGAAAGTAATTTTTTATTAAAGAAAAAGTATATTAAAGAAAAAGTTGTAGAAGCATGTTCAAAATGATAAAACGAAATATATTGGAAAAGTAGGGGTGGAAATGGAGGCGGGTCGGGTCGGGTCGGGTGCAATCCGGCTCCGGATCCGGACGGAGCCGGATATGGATGTGAAAACTCGGATCTGACCCGGGTTTGGATGCGGATGCGGATATAGTTTTTTTTGAAAATTCCAGATGAGGATACGGAGTTGGGTTACAATAAAACATACCGGATACGGATGCGGATACGGGTTAAACCCGGATCCGTATAACTTCTCCCCTCCTCGCTTCCCCCTTCGTTGCCTCCTCCTTGCCTCGCCACCGCCGCCTCCTTGCCTTGCCAGTAGCCACCGCCGCGGGCCGCCGACTCCTCGCCTCACCACCGCCATGTGCCGCCTCCTCCTCGCCTTGCCACCGCCGCCTTCTCCTCGCCACCGACTTAGCATCCGCATGCGGGTTTTGGGGGATTTGGCAGTCTTCCCGTTCATCATGTTCATTAGTACATGGCGAAGGATAAAACAAGGTTTTGGGGATCGATTTGGTGGTCTTCCAGTTCATGGCAAAGATTTGTTTTTTTTTTTTTGTTTTTTTGTTTTTGGTCTTTTGGTTATTGCTTGTGTTGCTAATCCTAGACCATTTGATCTATTTGTAGTTTATGCATTAGATTCTTGAAAATGGAATTCTTCTTTGTCTGGAATTGCTAATGTTGATGTATTAATTTGAAGTGTTCGATAAAATGCCTCTTTACTTCAGGAAATTATATAGTTCAATCATGCGCCCTGTGCATACCACCTGCTCAACCAAATGCGTTATAGTAGAAACACCCTTCCATGTGCGTGCCGCTCGTTCCCCCAGCCAAATGCTACATCCAGAACAATATATTTGAACATGCGCACCACCTGCTCGACCAGATGCCGTGTCCAGAAACAATACGCCTGCACACGTGTGCAATGCCTGTGCTTCAAATGTTCATGCCAAGGCAACATTTTACGTGTCCAAAGGAACCTATATTATTGATATGTTCTTGACATTATCTTTGAAATCATCTAAAGCTTTTAGAGCTGCATTTACACATGCATATCAACATATGTCAATAGTTCTTATTATTATGTTATTCTTATTTGTTTTTTTATCATAATATATTCATTTTGCATATATCCATGTCCGTATCCGCTCTGAATCCGTTTAATGTCCGTGTCTGTATCTGTAAAATATCCTCTCCGTATTCGTATCCATTTCTTTCAAATCCATATCCGCATCCACATCCGGAAGAAAAATGCAGATGTAGATATGAGTTTAGATATTATCGACCTTAAATCTGACCTGTTTCCACCGCTAAAAAAAAAATAAAAATAAAGGCTAAACAGCGTTGGTAGCGGGGATTGCATGCGCCTGGAAACGGAAGCTTGGCAGCAAACAGACGACGGATGGAAAAATTATGAAAGGGCATGCACGATTGCACGCCCAGAATGAGTGTCAGGAAAGAATTCTAAGTCAAAATTAGCGGCTTTAATAAAAAAAAGAAGACATGTTGATCAGGCAGGCCGTACTTGCCACACAAGTCTTGGTCGGAGTTCGTACGGACAGCCACGCACTGGGTCCGTCGACCCGTGTCACCTCGCTTAACGTGAAAGATTCGGAGCAGGGATGCGGCTTTGGCTATGACCGTGGTGGACTCTTGAGAATCCACGTAAGCATAGTATTAAACAAAAATCAAATCAGTATCTAATCTATCGGTTTTGGAGGAGATTTTAAAAGAAAGATCATCATTAAAAATAAACACTCTGTTTTATTTCAATTAGTACTATTTTACAAAAATAAAAACTGATAAGAACAACATCTCAAACACACTTTATATTTATAGATGACCCAAAATTATGTTAGATCACATGTTAGAGATTGTGGGTGAAATTACTCTGCAAAAATCAATAAAAAAAACCTTTTCAAAGTAATCTCATGTGTATTTTCCGTCTTGTCATTGACATGTGGGGCTAAACAGCAAGAAATCCATCTGTCATTGAACGCGGGTCAAGTTGTGGTGGGTGCGTGTGCAAAGGTGTGGTTGATGGGTCTCACATGTCTCACCTCGCGTGCAATGCACGCATCAATACCCGTTACATTGACATGTGAGGACGTAAATTGTGGGATTCGTTTGTCATTGAGTGTGAGCGGATTGTTGGTATGTGTATCGTGTACTAACACGAGTGCACTCAAATCCGTTGTGGGACCCACACATCTCACTTTGTGCAACACATGTTCGACAAGTTAATATTATTGATAAGTGAACATTCCTTTTTACTAGACCCACATGTCAATTTAGAATTTTTCTAAGTAACAATTTACCAGACGTGTCTTGTGAAAGACTCGCAAAATGTGTCACAACGCACCGTCTTTATCTCCAACAGTGCCGCTCTGCTCGCTACACGCTCACCAACTACCCATTGCCCTCCCGTGAGCACAGCCATCCTATCACGACGCACAAACGGCGAGCAAACGTCAATCACCATCGACACGTTGGAGACAGCCTTTATCACATGGGAGGATGCCCAAGGTGGCCTCCCTGTTAGTAACACGTCTCTATGTCTGAAAATAATAGTATTACACCCTCTTTTCTTAGAACATAGCTCGGAACCATCACTATAAAATAAAGATAATTCACAGAAAAATGAGGTGCCACGACCACACTTTGGCTAACAGCGTGTAGTTACCGGCCGAACATGCAGATGCCGCCAAGCGGCCGTGTGCAACGTTTTCAACTGGTGTGTTGGCCGCCGGCCATCACGCGGGCCCTGACAGGACGACCTAGTGGACTGATTGCTTGGGTTGGGCCTCTCTCCATTACTCTGTGCCGGCTGCTGGGAACTCCGTGCTCCAGATATCCCTCCAATGTCAGCGTCGACGTGTTCTGATTTTGGACTTTTGGAGACCATGCTTTGCTTTCTCTTTCCTTGGCACGTGCTTCCTCTCTGCCAACCTGCCTGCCTGCCCGCCCGCCTGCCCGCCTGCCCATTGCTCAAACCCTTCACCTTGGGCCCCACCAACCGCTGACACGAGCATTGCGTCACGCTCATGTCACCAACTCATCAGAGACAAATCGGAAAAATAAAAAAGAGGGTAACACCGTAGTAAATTAGTATTAGTTATATGCCACACAGTTTGAAACAAAAGAAAGATAACACAAAGACGCCATAACTCGTGTCACAAGGATGATCGAGTTTTGATTTATCATTCTTCATCACAACAAGGGAGCGCATATAGTATATTACAATCAATCTGTAACATCCCTAATTTCGCCCTATATTTTCATTCTCTGAACATCACCTTGCATCACCTAACTCTGAAAGGACCCAAATCATAACCAATACAAACGCAATGTGCTCTAAGATCCTCTCGTGTCAGAACATCTCAAGTCGGCCGATTCCATCTCAATATCGAAAACGACCGCTTCTAGAAAGCCCTAAAAAGTCCGAAATCTCCGTTTGAAGTCCGAATTGAGATCTGCCTTCTCCTATAGGTTCATATCGCTATTTGATACGTATCGTCCTTTAGAAACATCTCCAAATTCGCGACGAAAACCAGAGTTTCAGCTGTTGGAAGAATCTGAAAACAAAAGTACTATTTTTACCCGGCTTTGTTTTCGTTTTGGCCAAAACCCTGCCAAAGCTTCTCATTTTTGCGCATACTCAATTGGAATAAGTATATACCAATTTTATCTAACCCTCAGAAAAATCAGATTTACATTTGGATCCCTAAATCTCAAAAATACCCAAAATACCCCTAGAGCAAAGCTGTGTACAGTACATGGCACAGTACTGTGCCTGTGCCGTTGCCGTGCCGTGCGCGCGCGCTGCGTGCCGCCCGTGCGCCACCGGCCGCGCCACCGCGTCCCTTCGCCGCCGGCACCGCCCCACGTGCGCCTCGCGTGCCCCGTGAGCTGCGCCACTTGTCGAAGCCACGACGACGCCTCGGGAACCCCCAGGTCGCCGGGATCGTCCCGTCGCGTCCGCCACCGAACACCACTTCGCCTGGCCGCGCGCAAAGTCGCCGTCCCGTGCCCCGAGACCTCGTTGCCTGCAACCACCCGCCTTGTGCCATCGTCGCCGTCCTCTGCCGAACTGTGGCCATACCTCATGACCCCCTCACAGTTCGCCGTCCCATCGCCACCGTCCTCGCCTCCGGTTAATGCCGCGAACACGCCCAGTTGTGCCCTCCCTCGGCTAAAGCCTTCTCCACAGCTTCCAGAGGCTATAAAAGCCAGAGCATTGCTTCTCTTCACCTCACCCACACAGCAAACACAGCAAAGCCACTGTTCATCGTCTTCCCCGAGCTTCTTCTTCTTCGGCCTTCACGGTGACAGCTCGCTCCGGTGAGTTCTTCTTCAAACTAAAGCCACTAACACACTCCACTCATCCCCTAGATGGTTCATGAGCTCGGAATCGAGTTCATTTCGTCCCCAACTCCGGCTATCACCGGTTTCCTATTTTCCTCTGTTCTGCAAATTCAGCCCAAACCAAATCGATTTAGAAGCCGTGCCAGTGAGGAGAAATGTTCCTTAGAGCATGCTTAACCACCCCAGCAAGTCAGTTTCGATTTTTATACAGCCAAACAAAAACCCCCAAATCCCCCGGCCGTGAGCTACGGCCATCTACTCCGGCGAGCCTCCAAACGCAATAACTGGACAATCCAATGCATCAGCTGTGACCTCCACACTCCCAGGAGCAAGAATATGTGATTAATTTCTAAATTGACCAACCCTAGCTGCTCCAATTGCTCTGCCCTAGTTTCTGTTCAAACCAGCCACCTTGGCATTCAAATTCCGGCCATCTTCGGCCAAACCCTTTAAACAGCCACCTCCTGACACTTAAGCCTACATGTTTGACATAGTTTGCCTTCAAACGCATGAGCCAATTGCTCAGGACACACAAACCCTAATTTCAGCAGTACAATGGCATGGAAATTGCTGTGTCCTGGACCTTTTTGTAAATTCTGGAAAACCAAAGCCTTTTCTGCTTGTCCCACTTTGTCAAATAACCTTGCATTAGTCTAATACCCATGCTGTCCAATTTTCATCTCATTTAGAGTCACCTAGACCCCTTAACTCACTTTTCGGCTTTTAGGTTAAGTCCGGACGTGACCCGAACGTCGTCCTTTTTGACGTCCGATGTTCGTCGACCCTAAGAGTCCTATTCACTACTCTTTTTAACCCTCCTAAACTGACTCAACTCGACCCCTGGAATCCAAAGCCAAGCCCTAATCCAGATCAGAAACCGGAAGCCGTCTCGGTGTAGCATATTATTATTTTATGTAAGTGTAATTGCCGTATTTTATAATTTGATTGTAATGCCTCGTGTATATGCCTGTATTTGAAGATCAAGACTTCGAGTACGCGGAAGAGGACCAGGAAGAACCCGCAGAATACGACAATACTACTTGGCAAGGCAAGTTTCCCTCCTTTGAACATATTGCGCCTATTATTTTATATGCATTTAATTATTTAGAGTTTGATATCTACACAAGTATACATAAGATAGTTTTGATAAAAGCGTATGTTGAGAAATAATGTGAGTAGATAGTCCCATTTTGTGGACCCCCCTTGTTTTCATAACAATTTACTTTACCTTGTCACCTTAGGAGAAAAAGTATTACTTTAAAAGAGATATGCACTCATAGAAGTATATGTCAATACTAATAAATGTGTAAAAGAAAAGAGGAAGGCAGAAGCATGAGCAAACTATTTCTAAAAGATCATTTTATATAAAAGAAATGGGGACTAGTAGCGAGGATTGGTTTGGATGGTTGGCGCTGTGTGCGCGGTGGGTTTGTGAAAGCCTCGCTAAGGGTCCATAAGGACGGGATCGTCGTGCTGTGCTTCTAAGCGGCCTGAAAACGTGCTAACCACCCGCCTGGTATGGGACAGGCACAATGTCATGACTCACCTAAAGTTAATCATTTCCTGCAATGGTTGTCGATCCGGTTTCCCGAGTGGAAATTGGTGGGCCACAGAGGGCCACGAGTGGTGTGAGGGGTAGAGAGGATAAGGTGTAAGAAGGAAGTCGCCCTAGCCTGGCTCTCGAGTCGTGCGCGACCGAACCCGGAAGTGGGATTTCCATGCGTCCAGAGGAGGACTTCATGGACCCAAGGCTAGAAGAAAAGGCAGTGGGGAGGACCCACAACGATAATGAGGACCTTACGCGTGCTTGCCATGTATCATGTTGTAGGGAGTACCTACCTTGATAATGGGGCCGGTATTGTCTATGTATCGGGCAGGAAATTATTAACAATGGGTCAGTAAACTGTTGTGTAAGCTCAGCCTGGTCACCTGCGTATAAGTCGCAGGGAGCTGATCCGACATTTAAGTTGAGTTTTCGTGGTGGGTACAGTGGTACACCTCTGCAGAGTGTAAAAAGGTATTCGAATACTCCGTGCTCCCGGGTTTTCTGGAGCCTGGTCGTAGTGGGGTGGTCCCTCGTCGATGCAGCATGATTAGTTTTGATAAATTATTTAAAATGTGATCAAACCATGGCGGCTCATGGGAGCTTAGCCTGACTCTGTGAAAAGTATACACATGTACAGTCTGACAAATTACTTTGATAAACAAAACCCCAGATTCTGGGAGACTTTCCAAAGTATTAAAATATCTCTGTTTTCAATAAAATTACCCTAAGAATGAGAACCATAGAGCTTGTTGTTGACATTTACCACATATAACATCTCCCTATGCGGGAACTTGCTGAGCTTTGTATGCTCACCCTTGCTGATCCAATAAGTACAGAGGATGAATCAGTCGATTTCATAGACTATGGAATCGACTCAGCACAAGAAGACCCCGACAACGTTCCCGGAGATCCAAGCGCCTGAAGGGTCACCAAACCTCAACGAGAGCGATGTGGATTGCGCCCTGCTTCACGCTTTGCTGGATGAGGAGGATGTTCCTCACTGTTGTGTTGTACTACTTTGGATGATTGCTTTTTGGCTCGAACCCTGTTTTGGGTTCAGCCCCTAACCTTTTTCTTTTACTACTTATATTTTGACGTGGTTCCGCACACGTCAATTACTGTAATATAGGTCTGAATGACCCCGTACGCTTTGCTAATGTATGCATGTAAATATGGTGGGATGTTCTGAAGTTTTAACTCCTGTGCACAAATCACCTGGGCATTTGTAGTAGGTTCCCTCTAACGAGGGGCCCACAGGAGAAAGTGGTATCAGAGCAATCCTCTCGACTGTAGGTCATGACCCTAGATAGAAAATGGCGTTCCTAGCAGAAGAAACGTTGACTATTTTAAAATTAAGTAATTGTGAAAACATAATTTGTTAAGAAAAGATATTATACGTTTACTTCTTCAAAAAACTTTCAAAGAATCTTGTACCAACTTTATTTAAGAACTTCTGTACCCTCAGATGGCGTCAGGAAAGAAGTACGTTCACGGTGACGAGCTTGGATCGTGGGCCCTACTACTATGGATGATGCTACAATTTTTAGGTGCCCGTGACACCCAAAGGCCCGTTTACTGTGTCCAACAAGAGATAAGGGAAGATCGCCCTTATGGATGTCGTGCTTCGGTGGTAGTATACGAAGTACCTGGCCACGCCAGAGGAGCCAGACGACATGAAGCCTTAAGAGGAGAGGAGAACGACGCCATATTAGATGCTGCTCGTCTCGCTGTAGGAGCTTTTCGCCAGCTATATGATGATATGCTGGAGAACTCTCCTTTTCGTTTTGTACCCTATCAAGCAGTGAGAACCGATCGCCGTATTGTCCGACCCGCCTGTGACGAAGAAGATGCAACTCTCACCAAGACTCGGGATGTTGTACACGCATCAGAAGCGGGGTATAATCGATTACTCCGTGAGTGCAACATTGCTCGAGATGATCGACACTTTCTGGAAGGGAGGTTGATTCAAGCCAACGCCGAACTTCAAGAGAAGGATGCACAGATCCAAGAGCTGACTGCCGCAAGAGAAGAACAAGGCTCGAGCGTAACCAATCGAGAAGACGCAGAATCTGCAGCTAAGAAGAGCCACTTGAAGCTAAGGATCACTGCAAGAAAGAAGGTGGGCAAACCAAGTTGGTATCTCAGTGGATTTACCCCTGCAGCTCGAGGGATTGTCATAAATGAATACATCCCTATACAACCTCGACTTGCAAAGAAAGAGGTAATCCATGGAAAAGGAAAGGAAATTGCCCACGAAGCGGCGGATGGTGATAGAGACACGGAGGCTGAACCCATGGACGCTGACGACGACGACTTAGAGGAGGATCCCGAAGAGGTCATTCCATACGACTCTGCGGACGAGGAATGAACATATCAAACCCTCTAAGTAGCCACCTTTGGTACTTTGTACCCGACCTTTGGTCGTTAAACCTGGTAGTTGTTGAGATTGTGATCCCTGTAGTGTAAATAAAGTAGTCTTTTAGTGTGAATAGAGTAGTCCTTCAGTGTAAGCCCTGTATCATGTGTAAATAAATGAAAAAGAGATTTTTAGAAAAATGTAAACGCTTCTATGAGCCTCTCTTGAACCTATGCTAACCATACTTTTCTTTCCCCAGTCAAAATTCTCATCTTTTCCCTATCATTTCTCCGCAGCAATATGGTGAGCCCAAGAGGAAGAGGCCAGAGAGGAAGAGGAAGATCCGCTGGGAGGGGAGAACCCTCCAACGCAGACCCTGTCTTCAACATGCCAGGACCTTCATCAGCTCCGTCTAGCAACAACCTAAATGACATCCTAATATGGATGGAGTGGAATCGCCAGGAGGCAGCGGCCACTCACAACCAGATCCTTGAAGAGTTAATGCAACAAAGGACGCCCACTACAAGCGCATCAGGAGCATCTTCGACCCCATCCCGACTGTCAGACTTTCAGAAGACACGTCCCCCAGTCTTCTCAAGCTCCGAGGACCCCTTAGTAGCCGAAGATTGGCTACGCGACATTGAGAGGAAACTAAACACTGCTAAGTGCAGTGACGAGAAGCTTTTGTATGGATCCCATCAGCTAGCAGGAGCTGCAGCTGCATGGTGGGAGAATTACGAGACTGTGCACCCAAATGTGGATTCCATCACATGGAAGGAATTCAAAGAACAGTTTCGTCAATATCACGTCCCAAGGGGAGTGATACAAGCCAAGCGCAGAGAGTTCATCAATTTGAAACAGGGCAACAGCACAATAAAGCAGTACTTGCATCAGTTTGTGCAATTATCTTGTTATGCCCCAGAGGACATAAATACAGAGGAAAGGAAGATTGAGAGATTTTGTGAAGGATTGCAATATACATGGCAATACCATCTATCCTCACAAGTCTTCACCAATTTTCATGTCCTCATCGATCGATTGATCAAAATGGAGGAGAAACGAGGGAAGGTGGAAGAGGAGCGGAAGAGGAAAGTTCAACCAAACTTCTTCCAAGGAGGAACGAGCAGGAGGCCTATGCCACCATTTCGCCCAAGTTTTAGACCTCCACAGCGTCCTCAAAGACCTACACCGCCAGCTGCAACATCATCTCAGCCAGCACCCTTGTGCCCTGCCTGCAAAGAGCACCATTTCTTCAGAGATTGCCCGATGCGGAACGTGGAATGTTTCCACTGTGGACGGAAGGGCCACCGCAAGGACACTTGCCCATTCAGGCAATTACCCATCAGTATGGCTCGAGCACAAGCTGCAAGATCCCACCCCTCAACGCCAGCATTTCAGCGAGGTTCTACACCAAACAGAGGTGGTAGAGTACCAAACTTCAGAGGCAGAGGAACACCGATGCCCATCAGAGGTCGACTCAACTACACCTCGGTCGCGGAAGTCGAAGGAGCCTCAGACGTGGTGATAGGTAAATTTCTCATTCATAAAGAAATTTCAATTACCTTGTTTGATCCTGGAGCAACACTTTCATTTGTGTCAAGGGCGTTCGCAGCTAGATGTGAACTACCTATTAGCATTCTCGATCGTCCCATCTTAATTCAAGCCCCAGGAACTAAGATGCCTGCAAATTCCATCTGTAGAAATATCGCCTTTTTCATAGGCAACCTAAGATTCCTGGCAGATTTGCTAGTTTTAGATCTCCAAGGTCTAGATGTCATCCTTGGCATGGATTGGCTGTCGAAGCACAAAGGTCAGATGGATTGTGAAAGGAAGTCAATCACCCTGACGAATCAAGAAGGGAGTCAGATCACCTTCCACGCAGAAAGATCATCACCTGGCAACCGCAGACTGAACTGCGCAAGGGAAGCGGAAATGGATGAAGTAGCTGTGGTATGCGAGTACCCAGAAGTTTTTCCAGAAGAACTTCCAGGCATGCCACCCGATAGAGACATAGAGTTTTCTATTGAGCTTAAACCGGGATCAGCCCCGTATGCCCGAAAACTCTTTAGAATGACTAACCAAGAGCAAGAAGAGTTGAAGAAACAAGTGGAAGAACTGGAACAGAAAGGATTTATCAGAACCAGTTCATCATCATGGGGAGCCCCAGTACTCTTCGTGAAAAAGAAGGATGGTGGTCTTCGTTTATGCATAGACTACAGGAAGTTGAATGACATGACCATCAAAAATAAATACCCTCTTCCAAGAATAGACGATCTGTTTGACCAGCTGAGAGGCGCAGCTGTATTCTCAAAGATCGATCTAAGATCAGGGTATCATCAGTTGAAAATCCGAGAAGCAGACATACCTAAAACTGCTTTTGTATCTCGGTATGGGCTATATGAGTTTACTGTAATGCCCTTTGGTCTAACGAACGCTCCAGCAGTGTTCATGAATTTAATGAACAAGGTCCTTATGGAATTTTTAGACCAATTCGTCATTGTCTTTGTGGATGACATTCTCATCTTCTCAAGGACAGAAGAGCAACATGCAGAACATCTTCGGCAAGTATTGGAGAAACTAGCTACACATCAGCTATATGCGAAATTTGAGAAGTGTGCATTTTGGTTGAAAGAAGTATCTTTCTTGGGCCACATTATCTCTGGAAAAGGTGTAGCAATGGATCCAAGTAAGATTCAGGCCATATTGGAATGGAAACAACCAACCACAGTCACAGAGATCAGAAGTTTCCTAGGATTGGCAGGATATTACCGAAGGTTCATAGAAGGATTCTCCAAGATCACAAAACCCCTCACGAGGCTGCTAAAGAAGGACATCGCCTTTGATTGGACTGAAGCCTGCAGCAGAAGCTTTGCAGAGTTGAAGAGACTCTTAACAACCGCACCCATTCTTATCTTGCCTGATGACAAGAAGAATTTTGTCGTATATTGTGATGCATCTAAGCAAGGACTAGGTTGTGTCCTTATGCAAGAGGGAAAGGTAGTAGCTTATGCTTCAAGGCAACTACGACCTCACGAGGAGAACTACCCAACGCACGATTTGGAACTAGCCGCAGTAGTGCATGCATTGAAAATGTGGCGGCACTATTTGTTGGGAAATAAATGTGAAATTTACACTGATCACAAGAGTTTGAAGTACATTTTTACTCAAGCGGACCTGAACATGAGACAAAGAAGATGGTTGGAATTGATCAAAGACTATGATCTAGAAATTCATTACCATCCTGGAAAGGCAAATGTAGTAGCAGATGCCTTGAGCAGGAAGTCTTATGTCAGCCAGATGAATGTAACTGGAATTCCCAATCAGTTACTTAAAGAGTTTGAAAACTTGAAGTTAGAATTGGTTGATCAAGAAATGATTGCCACTATGAAGGTAGAATGTGATCTAAAGATGCAGATCAAGGAAGCTCAAGAGGTCGACCCAAGTCTTCAAGAGCTAAAGGAGGACATCAAATCTGGAAAGGATACAAGCTTCAGAGAAGATGATCAAGGAATCCTGTGGAATCGAGACCGAATTTGCGTCCCTAACGACCAGAAGATCAAGGACTTGATATTGAGTGAAGCACACAACACGCCTTACTCAATCCATCCTGGAAGTACTAAAATGTACCAGGATCTGAAGAACCAATTCTGGTGGAGTGGAATGAAGCGAGAAATAGCAAAATATGTGGCATCCTGTGACACCTGTAGCAGAGTGAAAGCTGAACACCAAAAACCTGCAGGACCTTTACAACCCCTACCTGTGCCAGAATGGAAATGGGATGAAATAGGAATGGACTTCATAGTGGGATTGCCAAAAACCTCAAAAGGACATGATGCTATATGGGTTATAGTGGATAGATTAACAAAGGTAGCACATTTCGTGCCAGTAAGTACCACGTATTCCACTAAGAGGTTGGCAGACCTGTACCTTACAAAGATTGTGGCCTTACACGGAATACCAAAAGCAATTGTTTCGGACCGTGGACCACAATTTGTATCAGATTTCTGGGAAGAATTCCAGACGCTCTTAGGAACTAACCTGAAGTTCAGTACAGCATATCACCCTCAGACAGGAGGACAAACTGAAAGAGTAAATCAGATTCTCGAAGATATGCTAAGAGCGGGTGTCTTGGACTATGGTAACACATGGGAACAATTTCTACCATATGCTGAATTTTCATACAATAACAGCTATCAAGCCAGCTTGCAAATGGCACCATTTGAGGCATTGTACGGACGGAAGTGCCGCACGCCTATATATTGGACTGAAATAGGCCAGAAGCAACATCTCGGATCCCAACTGGTAGAAGAGGCCGTTGCACATGTGAAGATCATGAGAGAACGGCTGAAGATAGCTCAATCAAGACAGAAGAACTACGCTGATCGTAGAAGGAGAGAATTAACATTTGAAGAAGGAGACCATGTGTATCTGAAAGTGACGCCTTTTAAAGGAGTACACAGATTTCAGATAAAGGGAAAGTTAAGTCCCAGATACATTGGACCATACCGGATAAGCAAAAGGATAGGAAAGGTGGCATACAGATTGGAACTGCCACCAGAGTTGAAAGGAGTCCACGACGTATTTCACGTCTCACAACTGAGGAAATGCTTAAGAGCACCCGAAGACGAAGTGCCACTAACGGGAGCAGAAGTCCAACCTGATCTATCCTACCAAGAATACCCTGTGAAGATACTCGAAAGAAGGGAAAGGAACTTGAAATCAAGGACTATTAAGCTTTGCAAGGTGCAATGGAATCATCACTCAGAAAAGGAAGCAACTTGGGAAAAAGAAGAAGGCCTGCGTCAAAACTATCCATACCTCTTCAGCAAGTCACCTAAATCTCGAGGACGAGATTATTCTTAAGAGGGGTAGGTTGTAACATCCCTAATTTCGCCCTATATTTTCATTCTCTGAACATCACCTTGCATCACCTAACTCTGAAAGGACCCAAACCATAACCAATACAAACGCAATGTGCTCTAAGATCCTCTCGTGTCAGAACATCTCAAGTCGGCCGATTCCATCTCAATATCGAAAACGACCGCTTCTAGAAAGCCCTAAAAAGTCCGAAATCTCCGTTTGAAGTCCGAATTGAGATCTGCCTTCTCCTATAGGTTCATATCGCTATTTGATACGTATCGTCCTTTAGAAACATCTCCAAATTCGCGACGAAAACCAGAGTTTCAGCTGTTGGAAGAATCTGAAAACAAAAGTACTATTTTTACCCGGCTCTGTTTTCGTTTTGGCCAAAACCCTGCCAAAGCTTCTCATTTTTGCGCATACTCAATTGGAATAAGTATATACCAATTTTATCTAACCCTCAGAAAAATCAGATTTACATTTGGATCCCTAAATCTCAAAAATACCCAAAATACCCCTAGAGCAAAGCTGTGTACAGTACATGGCACAGTACTGTACCTGTGCCGTTGCCGTGCCGTGCGCGCGCGCTGCGTGCCGCCCGTGCGCCACCGGCCGCGCCACCGCGTCCCTTCGCCGCCGGCACCGCCCCACGTGCGCCTCGCGTGCCCCTGTGAGCTGCGCCACTTGTCGAAGCCACGACGACGCCTCGGGAACCCCCAGGTCGCCGGGATCGTCCCGTCGCGTCCGCCACCGAACACCACTTCGCCTGGCCGCGCGCAAAGTCGCCGTCCCGTGCCCCGAGACCTCGTTGCCTGCAACCACCCGCCTTGTGCCATCGTCGCCGTCCTCTGCCGAACTGTGGCCATACCTCATGACCCCCTCACAGTTCGCCGTCCCATCGCCACCGTCCTCGCCTCCGGTTAATGCCGCGAACACGCCCAGTTGTGCCCTCCCTCGGCTAAAGCCTTCTCCACAGCTTCCAGAGGCTATAAAAGCCAGAGCATTGCTTCTCTTCACCTCACCCACACAGCAAACACAGCAAAGCCACTGTTCATCGTCTTCCCCGAGCTTCTTCTTCTTCGGCCTTCACGGTGACAGCTCGCTCCGGTGAGTTCTTCTTCAAACTAAAGCCACTAACACACTCCACTCATCCCCTAGATGGTTCATGAGCTCGGAATCGAGTTCATTTCGTCCCCAACTCCGGCTATCACCGGTTTCCTATTTTCCTCTGTTCTGCAAATTCAGCCCAAACCAAATCGATTTAGAAGCCGTGCCAGTGAGGAGAAATGTTCCTTAGAGCATGCTTAACCACCCCAGCAAGTCAGTTTCGATTTTTATACAGCCAAACAAAAACCCCCAAATCCCCCGGCCGTGAGCTACGGCCATCTACTCCGGCGAGCCTCCAAACGCAATAACTGGACAATCCAATGCATCAGCTGTGACCTCCACACTCCCAGGAGCAAGAATATGTGATTAATTTCTAAATTGACCAACCCTAGCTGCTCCAATTGCTCTGCCCTAGTTTCTGTTCAAACCAGCCACCTTGGCATTCAAATTCCGGCCATCTTCGGCCAAACCCTTTAAACAGCCACCTCCTGACACTTAAGCCTACATGTTTGACATAGTTTGCCTTCAAACGCATGAGCCAATTGCTCAGGACACACAAACCCTAATTTCAGCAGTACAATGGCATGGAAATTGCTGTGTCCTGGACCTTTTTGTAAATTCTGGAAAACCAAAGCCTTTTCTGCTTGTCCCACTTTGTCAAATAACCTTGCATTAGTCTAATACCCATGCTGTCCAATTTTCATCTCATTTAGAGTCACCTAGACCCCTTAACTCACTTTTCGGCTTTTAGGTTAAGTCCGGACGTGACCCGAACGTCGTCCTTTTTGACGTCCGATGTTCGTCGACCCTAAGAGTCCTATTCACTACTCTTTTTAACCCTCCTAAACTGACTCAACTCGACCCCTGGAATCCAAAGCCAAGCCCTAATCCAGATCAGAAACCGGAAGCCGTCTCGGTGTAGCATATTATTATTTTATGTAAGTGTAATTGCCGTATTTTATAATTTGATTGTAATGCCTCGTGTATATGCCTGTATTTGAAGATCAAGACTTCGAGTACGCGGAAGAGGACCAGGAAGAACCCGCAGAATACGACAATACTACTTGGCAAGGCAAGTTTCCCTCCTTTGAACATATTGCGCCTATTATTTTATATGCATTTAATTATTTAGAGTTTGATATCTACACAAGTATACATAAGATAGTTTTGATAAAAGCGTATGTTGAGAAATAATGTGAGTAGATAGTCCCATTTTGTGGACCCCCCTTGTTTTCATAACAATTTACTTTACCTTGTCACCTTAGGAGAAAAAGTATTACTTTAAAAGAGATATGCACTCATAGAAGTATATGTCAATACTAATAAATGTGTAAAAGAAAAGAGGAAGGCAGAAGCATGAGCAAACTATTTCTAAAAGATCATTTTATATAAAAGAAATGGGGACTAGTAGCGAGGATTGGTTTGGATGGTTGGCGCTGTGTGCGCGGTGGGTTTGTGAAAGCCTCGCTAAGGGTCCATAAGGACGGGATCGTCGTGCTGTGCTTCTAAGCGGCCTGAAAACGTGCTAACCACCCGCCTGGTATGGGACAGGCACAATGTCATGACTCACCTAAAGTTAATCATTTCCTGCAATGGTTGTCGATCCGGTTTCCCGAGTGGAAATTGGTGGGCCACAGAGGGCCACGAGTGGTGTGAGGGGTAGAGAGGATAAGGTGTAAGAAGGAAGTCGCCCTAGCCTGGCTCTCGAGTCGTGCGCGACCGAACCCGGAAGTGGGATTTCCATGCGTCCAGAGGAGGACTTCATGGACCCAAGGCTAGAAGAAAAGGCAGTGGGGAGGACCCACAACGATAATGAGGACCTTACGCGTGCTTGCCATGTATCATGTTGTAGGGAGTACCTACCTTGATAATGGGGCCGGTATTGTCTATGTATCGGGCAGGAAATTATTAACAATGGGTCAGTAAACTGTTGTGTAAGCTCAGCCTGGTCACCTGCGTATAAGTCGCAGGGAGCTGATCCGACATTTAAGTTGAGTTTTCGTGGTGGGTACAGTGGTACACCTCTGCAGAGTGTAAAAAGGTATTCGAATACTCCGTGCTCCCGGGTTTTCTGGAGCCTGGTCGTAGTGGGGTGGTCCCTCGTCGATGCAGCATGATTAGTTTTGATAAATTATTTAAAATGTGATCAAACCATGGCGGCTCATGGGAGCTTAGCCTGACTCTGTGAAAAGTATACACATGTACAGTCTGACAAATTACTTTGATAAACAAAACCCCAGATTCTGGGAGACTTTCCAAAGTATTAAAATATCTCTGTTTTCAATAAAATTACCCTAAGAATGAGAACCATAGCGCTTGTTGTTGACATTTACCACATATAACATCTCCCTATGCGAGAACTTGCTGAGCTTTGTATGCTCACCCTTGCTGATCCAATAAGTACAGAGGATGAATCAGTCGATTTCATAGACTATGGAATCGACTCAGCACAAGAAGACCCCGACAACGTTCCCGGAGATCCAAGCGCCTGAAGGGTCACCAAACCTCAACGAGAGCGATGTGGATTGCGCCCTGCTTCACGCTTTGCTGGATGAGGAGGATGTTCCTCACTGTTGTGTTGTACTACTTTGGATGATTGCTTTTTGGCTCGAACCCTGTTTTGGGTTCAGCCCCTAACCTTTTTCTTTTACTACTTATATTTTGACGTGGTTCCGCACACGTCAATTACTGTAATATAGGTCTGAATGACCCCGTACGCTTTGCTAATGTATGCATGTAAATATGGTGGGATGTTCTGAAGTTTTAACTCCTGTGCACAAATCACCTGGGCATTTGTAGTAGGTTCCCTCTAACGAGGGGCCCACACAATCTATGAAATTTCTACACGCTCTCCGTTGCATAATAGCTCCGGTTTGCCACCTCCGTTCTTGGTTGCTAGTTAAATTACTCAGATCTACAACAGTTACAATGAACAAAGTATTAGATGAAAAATAAACTAACAAATGGACTAATCAACAGAATTTAGGTACATTGAGACATTGCTAGAGTACCAGAAAAGAAAAAAAAAGGGATCAACTTCAAATCCAAACTCTGGTACAATAATTGTAGCCAGGTCAAATGACAAGTCAGAAGTCCACTGTTTTGACCATATTTGCTTAGTTTCCTTGTAGGGACACTTCACTTCTGGGTAGTTTCTATGCTTGGCCAGAAGGTGCAAACAAACAAAAAGCAGTGGACTGCATGGGTCATCATCGTGATAAATTGTAAAAGGGACATGAAGCTGACTATGGGAGGCCAAGTTACAATAATTCCACAAGGTTGTTTTCAGAGATGGCTCAAAAGCAGTACATGAACCATTCATTGCCAATGGACATGGAGAAAGGGTGCAGATACATCCATTTGTTCGACATGGCTGCTTTTACAAAAGAGAAATTTGGATACAGCATTTATCTAAATATCTGATAAAATTGCTTAATAAAGCATTATGCAACTTTAAATTTCACACACACATGCGAGCATCTACTTAGATGTTATTTTAACTTGATAATGTAACGTGAGACTATGGCGTTCACCAAGACAAATAGTTATAGTCTAAATTAACTGAGATTAAAGAGATCAATCAATATGCATGTCTGACGCCACATACCCGGGTGGATGCGGTTGTTGGGTTAGAACTGCTAGGAATCAGTAACGAAACTACTTCCGTGAGTCATAACAGTGTTGAGTGCACAATTATTTCTACATCTGAGCAAGTGATCACCAATTCACCGACAAACTTAATGACTGATGGAAATAGATCTCATACTATGGTCTGTGATAGTCCCATACTCCCATGCAACCAATCTTCAGCTTACAATGACTATACTAATAAAGCAGTCAAGTATTTCAACAGGTAGCACCATCAGTACAGATTGAAATATAAAAAAGTTGATAGTAACACCCTGAATAGAACATGAACTTGAACTGGACTCAAAATAATCAGGTTAGACTAAATGTGTAAGCACCCTAGCAGAAATACTGCTGTTCTCTTTCTAGAAAGAGACAAGTAGGTCTCTTAGCAAAAGTTGCTCCTAGGTTTTAGAGGGGGAAAAAAATCAAATGAAGACAAATAAACATTCATGCACCATCAACAAAACCAGCTTAAGTCAAATCAGCTTTTCAGCTATTACTTCTTCATTGGTATAAACACTGTATTGATATGACTTATGAAATACCAGGCAGGGTTCAACTGACCTATTGGTAATAAGAGAGGAACTTCTACTACAACAAACTAATCTGCGAACCTGGAGCCAGGGTCATTATACCTTATGGGTTGTAAACATGAAGAGCCACAGTTGCTTAGAATAAAATTTGTTTACCACCTTTTTCCTAGTTACCAAAAAGAAGACATACAGCCTTGCTAATATGAGTGCCAGCAAAACCTAAAGTCAATTTATGGGATTAGATACCTATTTCACAAGGACTTCCTTGTGAGCTTTAAATGACAAAATCACATTCCATGCCAGGGCTATAAAATTAGCAGCAAGAACCTGAAAAAGAAAACAGTAATAAGTTAGGCGAGAAGAACATAGAGAACATGCTAATAATAGACAAAGGAAATAGAACATTCCATTCCCAGATACTAAACATTGTAGTCTAAAAATTGTGGGAAATATGCATTTGTATGACCTGAAGCTTCTGTGGGACAAAGTAAAAGTTCAAAAACTGAAAGGGGATCCACAATTGCCAATTTGCCACCACTGAAGAAAACCACTCCTGTGAATGTTACGAACATAAATAAGATAGAAGTAAAAAAGGCGCACATAGCATCAGAGGGTGAGAGAGGTTAGGTAAAGAGGGTTTGTCTCACCTGCTTAAGCTTTGGAACTACAAGAGAGGGCATTCCCTCCAAGGTGACCAGTAAGCTCATAAAAACTCCAATGAAAATGGGAGAGAAGATGAACTGGATTGGACGAACAGATTGAAAGTATGATTAAAAGAAATGCAACAAATCTAAAAACAAGATAGAACATAAAGAAAACTATGTCACTCATATCTCTTTGTGCATGAGAGAGAGAGAGAGAGAGAGAGAGAGAGAGAGAGAGAGAGAGAGAGAGATGCATACCTGATCAAGTAAAAGGCGAGCAATCGCACCTGATGCTCCTTTGAGGGTCACTAATTTACTCAAATACAAGTACCTGAATGCGAAGACTAACTTTCAAACGAATAGCTCATAACAACAACGGGTAGGGAATGCTATCTACAGTGAGCATTGGTGACTATTATTTCTGTAACATAGACAAGATTACCAGACATGTAATGTTGGGCCCACCAAGACAAGCCCTAAAAATGTGAAAACAAATGTTCGCTTGAAATCTACGTTTGGCACTCGATCAACAGCAAGCTGCAATAGAAGCAAAAGCAGATATAAGCTTATATGTTCAGGTCTTGACAATGACAACAATTACATCTATAAGAAAAAACCACTACTTTGAGGTATCAAAGGTTCTTAATAGGGTCCAACAACATTATTGCATAATTTAAATGTCAGTTTATAGGTCTAGGTGTCACAGTAAGAAGCAAACAGCAACAGTAAAAATGTCTAAAAGCAAAAACCACTCTGGCGAGCCATCTTAACAAGGTTCCGAAACAGTATTACACAATTAAAATGTCAAGCATATTTTTCAATCTCTGCTGCACTAAGCTTCTTGCTCCAATTATCTATGTAGTCAATAGGTCGTAACTCCTTAGGTTGATGTCCTAACAGAAAACGTTAAGCAGCTATGGTCAGGTTTATAATTGATCAACTCGCTTATCCTTTTGCTCCACTTTTTTTCTGGTTACTTCCTCTCTGAAGCTTCACGATCTAACAATGATTAGTGCTATAAATTGCAGGTATTTAATTTTCAGGTCGACCATTCAGGTTTAGTTTTAGCTGGATTACTGCCGACTAGATACAAATCCAATTATATCAACACTACAGAACAGCTGAACAAGAGACCATGTCTTCAAAGTTCAAACCATGGTTAAGCATTGCAAAACGCATGTTGCTGCATAATTGGAGTAGATCAAACCATCTTGTAACATAATTGAAGATGGCGACAGCCAGGCGGGGGAGGCAAACTCACCTGGCATATCAAGTCCCCGGCCAGAGTTAGAACAGCAGAAGTGATAGCCTTCGTCACCAGAGGATGCTTATCAAGAGCCATCAAGTACCTATTACATAAACACATACATACAGTTTCAAGTGCCTAGAAAGAGATGGAGACGAGAGATTAAGCATAGGTCCATAGGTCCAGCAGTTACCAGGCGAAGAGCCACCAATCCTTTCCTCCACCTACCCCGCCTCCAGGTCTGTTGGCGGCAGCGGCGGCGGAGGTGGAATGGAGTGGGGCGAAGCCACCGGCTTTCCAGCGGAGGCCGGGCCATCCGGCGCCGGCGATAGAAGTTTTGGGGGCGGAGACGGAGGCGGGTCTTGGAGCAAGAGCGAAGCGGCGCAGATGGGAGGTGGCGGGGTTTGGGGAGATGGGTCTGAGGAGGAGCGGGAGGGTGGACGCCATGCGAGCTCTGAGCAAAGGAAGCATTGGGTTTGGGTGAGTAGGGTTTAAGCGAAGCGAGGGTGGTGCAAAGTGGCATCGCATTCTTCTTCAAAAAGCCTTAAAAGTTGGTTAAAGATTTTTTGATTCTTAAAAAATGCCTTCAGGTCTACCGTCCCATGCTAGAGCATTGAGTGATTTGCATTCGTTTCTAAGCAAAATTTGTACAAATCCAAGGTTGTACCAAGTCACCCTATTACAGGGTAAGACTGGCTGCTCGGTTCTACAATGCTAATTCAGCAGAAACCTGTGCCATTACATGGTCTACCCTGCAACGACAGATAACAACACCACTTTTTTGTGCCAGTAATTCTATATTTTCGATACATGAGGGTAATTGCCTAGCGATTTGTAACACCAACAATAGAACCAATACGAATCCAATCAAAGAACATTTCTGCAACACCAACAATAGAACGGATACAAATAGTCAAGGCAATTGAATCTAGTCCAAAACAATGAATCATTCATGAACAAAATAAGCCCACCACAGCGAATGAGATCCTTGCACAGTGTTCAACAAATCAACAATACACCAAAGCAAATCAAGTTCTAGTTCCAATACTGTGTTCTGTAGGTGGTACGGCAGAAGGACTCCGACTCCATAGCTTTCGAATAAAATGGTAACGGCATGAGGACCAGCCTTTTTCACTGCAAATTGATTGCACAGTCTATAAAGATAATGGTTGCAAGATTGTCCCTCACTCCCTATAATGTATTGAGACTTGAGACAAGGTTATCTTACCCTGATGTGCGCTTCAAAGAACCTGCAATGAGAAGTAAAAAATTTAACAATTGTTCATAGATTTTACTGAAGCTCAAGACATGTGACAGGCGCCAGGCATGTTCTTCCAGGGTAATGACTCAATTCCTTGTTGAACGCTATGTCCAGAGGCCTCCTCGAAGTAATCCCCCTGTAAGAGGGCAGCCAGTGTTTCATCAAAAGATTGGTCCTTTGAGACTTGAGAGTCATCATCAAACAAACTCGATTCCACCAGTGCATCAGGCCTCGGGGAAGGCTGGAATGACAGATACCCATTGGCTAATTTAGTGTCCGCATAATGTTTCTGGTCAGCCAAAAGAGCATTCAAATCTGTAAAGGCCAACAGTAAGTCTTAATCCATGTGATACAATGATTGACATTAAGAAAAGCGAGTAAGTATGCTTACTAGAAGGTGATTTTGAAGTTTGAAAGTCATCAAAAGAACTGCTGCCAGGGGCAAATTCTGCAAGGACCGAAGCAGAAGAATAGCCCACAGGATAACCAACCTCATTATTTCCCCCAAGTTCCTCCTCACTGATATTAAGCTGAACATCTTGTAACATTTGATTGTATGTAACAGGAGGAACCAAAACTTTACTAGATCCTTGGGACTTTGTAGGCCCCCCTAGTCCCTGTCCCTCATGAACCAATGCATCCAGCAGAACAGTGTTTTGTGGTGAGAAGCTTTCTGACTGCACCGAGGCAGAAGCTGAAGCAGATTGGATAAAAGTGTCAACCTGTTCAACAGGAGACCCTGAGGAGATATCAAACCAGGTGTTACTAGCATCATTGTTGGTACATTGGATTGAAGGGAGCTCCATCTTCACAGGCCTCGGCATAGGCCCAGAAGTAGAGAAGTTGCCATTTAGGATTTGATGGCCACCGGCAATGGCACTACCATAAGGTACTGACCAATGATTAGTTCTCCCAGGGTTGAGAAAACGGATATGATCATTGTCAGTGGAGTAAGGGATGTTCTCAAGTTCATGAGGAAATTGTTCATATGAGAGGCTGCTGTCAAAACCTGACATTAAGCTGTCAGAGACTGCTAGACGCTTTGGCGGGTTCATAGAATAGGAGAGATGATTTGGGACAACAAAGTTTGGGCCAAGGAGGTTCCATAGGGAAATATCAGATAATTGGGCTTCATAGTTGAAGTTGTCAAATATAACCTCATCAAGATCAAGGTCATTCCCCTGTGATAAATCATATAGCCGTTTCTTGTCATTGCCAGGACTATGGGAGTGCAGATCTTCATTTGACACCTGAGACAGCAGGTTCTCTGGGTAGATGGGCAAACCAGCTCGCTGAAGCCTCTTAGCCCTGGTGTTCCAGTAGTTTTTTATTTCATTATCTGTGCGACCTGGCAACTGAAATAACCACAATAAAGTGGTCACAAAGGCAAGAAATGCTCTGAGCAACCAAAAAAAAACTATTTTTCAAAAGAAAGGACTGATTTTGAGAGTGCAGAGACGTGATATGAAACAGGAAATTTTTCACAAGCCAAACAATGTCACAGAAGACATTGAGATGTAGTCACAGAAGCAAAGCAAGCAAACATGCATTTTCCCTACATTATTGCATCTACTCTATGGTCTGAATTTGGCAATGACTTCAGTCAAAAAACAGCGTGGATGTCTATTTTGCATAAGTTATAGCTTTAAAATAATCACTTAACAGTAACTCCAGTCTGAGTTTGGTAATGCCCTGAGTTGGAGATTGGTTCAGTTATTCGCATCTATGCACAACCACAGCACCAACTGATGGCTCCACCACAACATGCACGAGTAAAATTTGATATACCATACAATTTTCACCAAATACACATTGTTTGCCTTAGACATGCAATTCTGAAGCTACTAAAAGGTGCTAAATACCAGATCATCAGGTTATAGTTTTGGATAAGCAACCAAAGCCAAGATTCTAATTCACTTAGTTCAATCCAAGAAAGCACTGCACATTGATATCTCAATCTACACTCTCAATCTAATTAACACAAAACTACAGAGACATCTCGATTTCTAATACAAGGCTTGAATGAACAGTGTTTCAGTTGTATACTGGCAAATCAATCTGGTAACAACAGCAGCAGTTTTTCTTTCTTTTTTTTTTTTTCTCATGTTTCACCCAAATATGCTAGCATGGGCAACGTACACTTGTAGCAGCCCTTAACAGATGTCAACAAAAAACTCAGCTTCTAGTTGACATTGCTCATTGACATGCTTACAGCCTTACTGTGTCCCATCAGCATTTTCGAGTAATTCCCGACTCATTCCAACCATATTGGTGCATGGTGCAGATGGGCATAACTGATAAGAATAGTAAGATTACAACGGACAAGAAAACTGGAGGTGACAAACTGAAGCGCATATAATACATAACGGGCTAACAGGGTATGAATAAGCTACATCGTGTATAAGGGGCTGCTTCTCTTTCTCCAATGCCTCTGGCGGCGGTCTCCATCAATTCAAGATTCTAACATTATGGTACTGATGACAAACACACGATCCAGAACTACAAGGGTATAGAATACACTTACGCGTGCCGCCATCTCAGCCCATTTGTTCCCCCACTTTGCATGAAGCTCGATGATCAACTTCTCCTCGTCAGGAGAGAATGGCTCCCTTTTAAGATCAGGTCTTAGATGATTTGCCCAGCGGAGGCGGCAGCTCTTGCCACACCGAGACAGCCCCGAATTCCTCTGAACCTGATTCCAGTTCCCCGGGCCATGCTCTTTCACGTAGGCTTTCAAAACTTCATCCTCTGCACTAGTCCAAGGCCCCTTCTTCAGCACGGGCGCTCCACCATCGCGGCCTCCACCGCCGCCACCGCCACCACCACCAAGTACCACATGCTCTCTGCCGTTGCTATAGCGTCCATCATCATCATCATCATCAGATAGCGAGTTCGTGTAATCCGCTGGCGAGTCTGGTACATCTTCACTCTTCACCTTCATTTGGACAAATCCTGCATTCCTGCATCCAAAAAAAAAATCAATAAATTAGATACATAAAATAAGTTTACTTATCATTAGATAGTTTCTAAGACTAAAACTAAACGGTAACACTTAAGCACTGGATGCAATCACAAATTTTGCGCACACAAGCGTCTGCTTCTGCGACCAAAACCCACCCCATAGAATACAAATCTCAAAACTACCAACGCACACAACAAACTGGATGGAATCGACGGCCAAAGCTTAGGAAGGTGTATTAGTCCAGATCAATCGACAGAGCGGAGGAGGAGGAGGAGAAGTAGAATAGACCTTGGAGGAGCTCTCGCGTCCGGTGATTCTGGAGGAGATGGAGCTCGCTCTCTCCAGGTATCCAGATTGGAACCTTCTTAGGGCATGAGAGTGTTGAGACTTGAGATGAGATGGGTTGCCCTCAAGTCCAAAGCTTCTCGCCCTCGCGAGTCCAAGCAGCAGCGCGTGCGCCCTAATCGGAAAAAAAAAGTAGCATTGTGAGGCTAACAAGTGGGGTCGGGCTTATCTGTCAGTGACACATATGGTGGTATAAAATAAATTACAAAATTTTACATAGCCCGAATTGGGCCCTATCTTCGGCGGCCCATTTAGTTACCCTAATCAATGCAAGTTCCCAGCTTCCCTTCCCCTTCTCTCTCGGAGCTCTTGTGGAGGATTAATCTCCAGTCGAGAAGCTTCTGGAGGCGCCGAGAAGCTTCTGGAACGTGAGGTGTGGAAGAGATGTCGTACATGCGGGGTGACCTCCTGACGAAGACGCGGACGCTGGTGAAGGGGTTCGCCAAGGCCACCGCCGCCTGGCTCAAGCCCATCGAGCAGTACGTGTCCGTCCAGCATCTCTTCTTTCCCTCTCCGTCTGTGCGCTGCGCCATTAGAGATTAGGAGGCTCCGATCAGTTCCACTTTTTCTGTATCTATTTGCTTTGCTTTTGTTCATCCGCCCACCGTCTTGCTTGTGCTTGGCATGTTATACAATACAAAAAGTTCTTAATTTTAGGCTCAAAGAAGGGGATCTTGTTTTGCAGCAGTGCAAGGATAGCTGTACTGTAATGCATGCCCAATTCTCACTCACCACCACATCACACCTCACACAGCTCTTTTGCGTAAAAGATGACATCTTTTATGTTATTTCTATTGTCAGCGCACTGCGTGAGGAAAGCTGGATATATTAGTAACTATTGGGTTTCTGATAATTGCTGTTAATTGTTTTCCAATTTGGTTTGCTTTGCAGTACTGGTGTAATGGTGTTGAATTTGGAGTTTGTAAACAAAGATATAATAATTCTACTTGATGTCTCCTGCCAATTTTTTTTTCTTTTCTGCAGTGTTTTTCTTTGATTGCTTGTGATCGGTTTTTGTTATTCTATTTTGTGTTATTTGGTGTTTAGGGCGCCTCCAGTCACCTTCCCTCATACTGATGGGAAGATAGAAAAAAAAGAGATGCCGGAGTCAAGAGGTTCTTCAAAAAGCATCTAGATTCGCTCTACCATGGTGCGGTCAAGTAGCTTCCTTGTCTTCGCATACATCTTAATACATTACTCCTTTGTTTCTAAATATGTACAGCACTGTGTAGCAGAGTATTCAAGTTTTGTGCTTTATAATCCAGATTTACAGATAGCAAAATGACTGTTCATGATTTTGTTTACAGAGTGATTAACATGTTGCATTTTTGTTCCATTTTGTATTCTTTATGGTTGGTCTAAGACTTGTTTTCCTGACAAAGTCTAATTTTGCCTTTCAACTAATCTGTGCCATTACATTATGAATTGGGGAAAATTCATTCTTTGAAGCGCTGATGCAGATTAACATTGTTCTTGAACTATTGGGCAATATATTGATAGGTCTGTTGAAATTTCTGCTACTTGTTTAGTGGCTGTGTTTTCTGCCTTTATTGAGCTGTGGCCATGTTTGCTGTTTATCTAGCTATGGATAGTCTCCTCCTTCCCCACTCTTTGTCATTATGTGGTACCGCTGTTTTGTTTCTATCTCCAATATTTTTGCTTCTCTATTCACTGGACTTGACCTTATGAGAATTTATCTCATTTCAATCAGAAGACTTAATAGCTGCCCAATTCTTACAGGTAAGTGGGTTTGATCCACCGCCAGCACGGGTTTTGCCTAGCGTATCTTAGAGTTGAAAGGGCTGGGAGTTAATGAAGATGATGCAATGGCTGTACCAGATGTAATTACCATCTTCTAAAGATTTCCCTTGTTTCTTTTATTTAGTGTCCTTAAACTAATTATATTCTGGATGCTCCTGTGTTAACATTTTAAGATATAGAGTACAATATTTTGAACACTACCTGTTTTATTGGATATCCCTTGCATGATCCATCATCCTTTTTCTAGATGGAGTATCGACAAGCGAAGAAAGCAAAGAAGAAAGCGTGTAAGGAGCTCAAACAAATTGCTTGCACTGAAGGAAAGAGACCACCTCCAAATCCATATCCAAGTGCCATAAAAGAAATACAAGCGGGAGAAAAGATATATGTTAGAGGCCGTTTCTTTGATCCCAAGGTACTCGAGATTGTGAAGAACATGAAAGAGGAGAGAGAGATGTTGCTTTGAGATAGAGTAGCATCAGGTGAATGGCAATAGATGATGATGGATGGACTGGCTGACCAGGTTTTGCTGTTTGTGGCATCCATCAATCGGTACTCAAACTTGGCTATGCTTAACTTTGTTTTGAAAAATAATTACCAAATGATGTACATCCACATTCAGCTGTGAGCTTGAAGGAACTAATTACATATTCCATGTTGAGATTAGGGCTTCTTAGGGTACCATGGAAACCCTGTTTGGTTTCTCTTCAATTTTATAAATGCTTATATTTTGTGCTTTGTTTTTAGAAATTATATTAGGGGTGAAACAAAAACTACTCATGTCTTTTTGAATATGAACCAATACTTAGTCATGTTTGGTTTACTTCCACAGTTACCCTAGTCTATGATTTATCAAACTGTGTGCTGAACTTGAGTTATGTAAAATGAATAGAGTTCTGTTTCAGCTTTCTCCTGATTTGCTCACTTGAAAAAAAAAATGAGCAATAACAATAGGATAATGAAAGATGCAAGATAACACCTGATCATTTTTCTCGCCCATCTTTTTGTTCCATGTGTATTGTTTCTCTTATCAATCCCTGTGATGAATAGTTTAGTAATCTGAAATCTCATTCAATTGGTGCTCCTTCAGCATTCTTCTGCTGAGGTTGAAGGAACCAATGTTCCCTATACCATGTTGAGATCAGGCATTCTGAGGGATATGATACGAAACCCTTTTTGATTTCTCTTCATTCTTATTAGTATTCCTTACTCTTTTTTTTCCTTTTACGAATTTGCATATATTTATATGTTGTACTTACCAAAATTTTGCAAATTATGACTAAACAATCACAAAGATGTCTGCAGACACACGGCTCTGAACTTGTATTCATGCTTTATCTGTGTCTTCATCTTAGAATAGAAGAGATGGTTTATGGTAGTCCTTTCAACTTGTATGCCCAGCAATTCAATAGCTCGCTTATTTTGAGCGTCGCCATCTGATTGGAAACAATAGCTTCAAATTCAATGGGAGTGAGATTGTTAAAAAGATTTCTCATAAGAAATCAGCTCTATTAATTGGTTGCCTCCTGCATCGTGTCTCGGTGGCAACGACACAATTCTCACAGCAATGTAGTACAAAAATATGTGTGACGAGCAATGTACTCGAAGAAAACCGTGTCGAAACCTGGTAGAATGTTCATTGTTACACCATCGTCAAAAATTTAGTGAACTAATAATGAGATGAGGCATTCTGAGGGATTCAATACAAATAGTATTTCTGAGTCTAGAGTAATCATCACGGAAGTGTTTTTACATGTTCATAAGTGGATCAGAATTTTCATGTGTTTTACTTCTTTGATTTCGGCTTTTTATCACTTGAGGGTGAGGGGTATAGACTCATTTGTACAATAAATCCAATCCTTTCATGATTTGCATCGCAAATAGAATTGAGACAAATTTGATCTGCAACATTTATCTTTTAGTTTGTAAATATTAGTCCACATTTAGATTTAGAACTGTTCATAGTTGCCAACTTGCCACGATGCCATCTCGCCTACAAATAATATCTAAAAGAGAAAAAAGGGACAGGTGAAGAGTGGGGTTTTTTTTTCTTGAATCTATTTGGGTACAACAGCTAGATTTTATTTAAAATAATTTGCATTATTTACACTACATATTTGATTTAATTTCCATCTTCTATTTATCTCACTGTTTTCTCCCTTCTCTTCCTCTTCCTTTTGATCTTTGCCTCCATTATCACCTCACCTCTTCTTCCACGCTAACCACCGATGCCGGATCATAGTTTTTCCATCACTTGTTTCCCAACAACTACACCTTCCTCCATCTACACCTACAGTCGACAAATACCATTGCCGCTTACCACCTTACCTCCACTCATCGTCGGGCTGTCATTGCTGGATAAACTAAGGAGAGAGTTAAGTGAATTTTAGAGAGTTAGATCTAAGAAGAGAGATCTGATTCAAGAGTGGAAAGAGATGTCGGTAACAAATACATTTTTTCCTTCTAGTTGGGCCAAAAATTGCTTGAAACAGCCCCAGAGCCCTCGAATATTGAGGCATGCAGGCGCTCAGCCTGAGGCCGCCAATGAGCCCAAACCCAACAACGCCAGTCGACCCCGTGCCGACCCTGCGCGCGCTCCTTCAAACCCATCACCACTCCTCTGGCCGGCCGCTGCCACCGCGCGTCTTCGATCAGCTCCACTGCCTCTTCCTCACCTCCGGCCTCACCTTCCACTCCCTCCCCTTCTCCCTTCTCCTCCGCCTCTCCTCCGCCTCTTGTCTCCCCATCCCCCACCGCCTCCGCCTGCTCCTCTTCTCCCCTCGCGGCCCCACCCCCTTCCTCGCCAACTCCCTCCTCTCCGCACATCCACCCTCAGCTCTCGCTCTCTACTCTCTCCTCGTCCACCTCCCACCGTCTCGTCGCCTCCGTCCAAACGCCTTCACCTACCCCCCCCTTTTCCGCGCCTCGCCAGCCCCAGCAGCCCTTGCGCTCGCCACCCATTCGGTCAAATTCCTCGGCGCGAGCGCCGCCTCCGAGGACCCGGTTCTTGGCGCCGCGCTGGCCGACGTCTTTGCCCGGAGTGGAAGGATCGGTTCTTGCCGCCGGGTGTTCGTGAGGATTGTGGAGCCTGACTTGCCGGCGTGGAATGCTCTGCTCTCTGCGTATGCGCGGCGAGCCAGGGAGGAGGGTTGCGCAGACTTGGCGAGGGAGGTTCTTGACTTGTTTGGGCGGCTGATGTGCTCCGCAGTCAGGCCGAATGAGACCACACTTGTTGCTGCCATAGGCGCGTGTGGCGAGCTGGGTGCTTTCGGCCATGGTATATGGGCGCATGCCTATGTCGTGAAGCGCCGGCTTGTGCTGAACTGTTTTGTGGCCACTGCGCTTGTGGAGATGTACGCCAAGTGCGGGAGGCTAGATCTGGCCGAGCCGGTGTTTGGTGGTGTCGTGGACAAGGATACGCGCTGCTACAATGCCATGCTCCATGGGTTTGCCGTCCACGGACATGGGCGCCGCGCACTTGCCTTGTTTCACACAATGTGCGGTGAGGGGGTGCCGGTGGATGGTGTCACGGTGCTGGCAGTGATGTGCGCATGCGCCCATGCTGGCTTGGTCGATGAAGGGCAGCGCTGCTTTGACAGAATGGAGGTTGAATTCGGGACTGTGCCCAGGATTGAGCATTACGGATGCATGGTTGATATGCTGGGCCGGGCAGGTCTAGTTGACGATGCTGAGAAGGTGGTCCGCGGAATGGGCATCGCGCCAAACGCTGCAATGTATAGGTCTCTTATACGGGCGTGCGGGATTCATGGCAAGCTGGAGCTTGGCGAGAGGATGATCGAAAAATTGATGCAGCTGGAGCCAGAGCACAGCGGGAACTACGTCCTGCTGTCCAACTTCTATGCAAGAATGAGCAGATGGGAGGACGCCAAGAAGGTGAGGAAAGAGATGAAAGCCATGGGCATTGACAAGAGCCCAGGGTCTAGCCTTCTGGACATGGATGGCGTTGTACATGAGTTCTTGATGGGTGACAAGACACACCCCGCCTCAGATGACATCTATGCCATGGTTGAGGAAATTGAAGCCAAGCTCAGTGAATGTGGGCACCGGCCGAGCACCATGGCTGTGCTGTTTGACGTTGAGGAGGAGGACAAGGCAGACGCGCTGTCCTACCACAGTGAGAGGCTCGCCATTGCCTTCGCACTGATTGCTTCAACTAACGGCGCGCCTATCAGGATCATCAAGAACCTCCGGGTGTGCAGTGATTGCCATGAGAGCACGAAGCTCGTTTCTCGGGTGTATGGGAGAGAGATCATCATGAGGGACAGAACTCGGTTCCATCGCTTCAAAGATGGGCAATGCTCATGCAGGGACTTCTGGTAAATACCAAGTCTCTTATGCTGTACATTAGAATGTGTTGTAGTTTCCTATGTATTGTTTGCTAGTATACCATGATTTTGATGCTTTTACTAATTGGCCCTTCTAAAGAGTTTATTCTTTATATTTCACTACTACTCTCTAGCGAAATAGGAAACAGAAGCTGGCTGCAATCCCATAAGCTTAAGAGATTGGATCATTTTAAATAAATAAAAAAGACAAAAGACCAATAGCAGTTTATCTCTAAAATTGGTTCATGTAGTTTTAGCAGTTTTGATAGATTTTGCAGAGCACTCGTTTGCTTGAGCAGAAGGATCATCGTCTGGACTTTTTCATTTGAAAGTAGAATGAAAATAGAGGAGGTAATATGAACTTCTTCCCACAACATATATGGTAGCTTCCAGCATCAAGTTGCAATCCATCATGTTTAGGACACTAGCGTGTACCATCCAGACAAACAAGTAATATTACAGTCATTAACAGTAATAGAGCTAGATAGTTATTGAGTAAGAACATTCTAGCACACGATCTTCGTGTGAAACCACAAAGGCTGGAAGCCTCGGAGTACAAAATTGGCAATATAAACCTCCAAATCTGAGAGCCTCATATGCCACAGGCCACAGCTTTCCAGTCATTCAACATTCTACCATTAGGTTGTCTCTTTTTCAGCAACATTCAAAATGCAGCGATAGTGACCCGTCACAAAATACTAGCTACCATATGCGATACAGGTTGCATAGAGCAATGCAATAGCCTGGAAAAGTAAGATGGCAGCATAAGTAACCAAATTTTCAATCGAATTCTTCAAATCATCAATGTTAGATACACCGACAAAAGAATATAACATGTTACATCTAAGATGCTGATAGAATTTTCCAATTTTTGCGAAGTGTGGAGGTCAATTAGCTTAAGGGTGCAACCATTTTTGGGCGGAAGGAATCACCCAGAGTTCTGACAAGAGTACTTGTCCAATCTAAATAGAAGTTGCCAAACATCAATCTTCTTATTCACGCCATGAAATTAGATCCATACATAATTTTGCGGGGAGCAATAACAGGTTACAGTTAAGATGCTCATAGATAATTTCAATGTTCATCATGTACAGAGGTAAATAATTAAGTATGCTAATGAGCTTCAGGAAGGAAGAATTAGCTTAGTCCCATAAGAGTTCATTGTGCTGCATACATAGCTTATTGGTATTCTTAAACTTGTGGAAGGAAGTAAAAGCTCTTGAGGAATAAGATGTGTTTAAGTTGAGAATGAGCCAATTAATAATTGATCGAAAAATAGTAGACAGAAGGAAGAAAGGAACTTCAGTGTTATGACGCCATAACTAATAGCATAGAACAAAATGCTTTGTACGTCTCTTGGGAAGACAAGCAGTTCTATTGCATGGTATGTAAAGATGTTTTCTTCTCTGGCACAAACATGCATAATAACAGAACAATTAAGTGCTGTGTTTTCACAGAGTATGCAATAGTCAAAAGTTCAATATGGAAAAATTTTCAGTCATTAATTAGAACTCTAGTCCAAGTGTTTGACAAAACACTAACTTGTGTAGTGCAAACTGACATGATTCTTACCCGATTATCTTTAGCACCTTAGTTCATACATATCCAGCATAGCTTTATCAGAAAGAACCTCGACAATTTTGAGAGCCACAGAGGCACTGCTTAGGGTTGCAAGCATTGAGAATTTTGCCCTTTATGCTAGGAGTCGTCCCTCTTGTACCATAATCATAGGTCAGTTCAGTCATGGGAGGAATATGTTTCATTGCAAAAAACATGATATGTGGGTAACTGTCATCACCATGGTTATACTGTACTGGCTGCCAAAGGAGATTCGGGGAACAACTATGGTTCAGAAAACGGGCCACATTGCCCAAATTTTTCGCGCTTATGACAATAGGTAATGGCTTGTAGCTCTCAGTTGTGACATCTGTACTTGTTTCTTCAAGTAATTCTGCTCCAAAATTCCATCTTAATACCTTATCGTTGGGCCATGATGTGTGGAAGGTGTATTTATCTTCGTCATCCATGTTCACCTTCGTCTCATCAATGACTTCACCAGCATACTCACAAATGAATGTGCCAGCACGAATGGGATCCCAAGACCGGAGACCCCATCCACGCTCTCCAGTCCAGAAAACCTCAAATTTCAGTCTAAGACCCTTCTGTGTGACCCTGTTTCGACAATTTATGGAACACTGACAAGTGGAAGAGCACTCATAAAGCATTGGGATGCTCTTCACGAGCAATCCAGATGAGCTGTAAGGAAGAACACCACCATTCTGTTGTGTGCATGAACAATTAGTGTCACCAGGCAAGCACAAACTAGGACACTTGCAACCTTGTAAAGGTTTCATCTTACTAAGTGGACTCAAATACTTCACTTTAGTAACATAATTGAAGTGGTCTGGTCCTTTTTCTTCGTCAACATCGTTAACAAGGCAGACAGGTGTGTTCTCAATCTTTGACGACAAGTCAGGCAGTATAACTTTTTCTCTTGTGGCAGGATTTGCTTTCCACTTCTCGGTCATCTTCCAAACTGCAATTCCATCAGGCTGCCCCGGTTCCCTCCTCAGCTTGTACTTGAAAACACTGAAACCATTCTTTGCTTTGTCCATCCAAGAATCTTCAATCTGATAAAGCCCGTCATAAATATAAATTTTGCCAAAGTGACAGAAGGGATCTTGTGCGCTACGCACAACCCTGATCTGATTTTTCCTGTTTGTGCTGTTTGTGAGAGCAAGGTTACCTCTTTCAAGCTTCTGGTCATGCTTCTCCTTGTGCCGACTATTGCCTCCCTGGCCAGTGTACACCAGAATGTCAGTGTCATCTTCATCATTCTCATAGCCACCAGATGAGGTAATGCAGACAGCCACCGTCTCATCTTGCCCACCATACTTATCAGACATGTAATCAATGCCAGCCATGACAGGTGCGTGTAATCCAACAATGCACATTTCAATCCTAAAGTAGAAAAGATCTCCAATTTCAATACCAGGCACAGGTCCTATCCTCTTCTGGTTATTGATCCTCAGGTCATTCTGGATCATGAGAGCCCCGGCTTTCAAGTCAGCCCTCCTGCCTGCATCCTCCTTTTCATCCAATTGCAATATGCGGCGCCGGAGTGAATCAAACATCATCATGGTTGCTTCCACCGACTCCCTTGGGTTGTCAAATGTGGATGGCCAGAAGGACAGCTCTTTGTTGAGGCTCCTTCGTACAGGCCTGCGCTTGATGTTGGATGCATCAGTGTCCCCAGCATGCCCAGCCCGCTTGGCTCTCTTCACCGATGATGAGTTTTTCTGTTCACAAAAAGGATTGTCGTCTTCATCGAATGATTCATCTTCATGTTGTGGCATGTGAAATGCCACCGTGATCGGAGTAGCTTTCAGAGGAATTGGTGACTGTGGTAAGGGTTGATCAAATGAAGCTGGAGCTGGTCGAGGCTGTCCTGATGACGAGCATGGCCTGAATGGTGTGACATAAACCAATGGTGGGTCTGCTGATTGAGTTGCCACATCATATCCCATAGGAGTAGGGAACATTGGTGCTAATGAGCGCAATGGCTCAAGCTCCAGGGGTTGCTCATCACTGTGCCCTTCATCTTTCGAGCTATCCATGATGAATTGCTAGGACTGGACAATGGATAACAACCGTTACTGAACTAATGCAATATCATCAGTACGAAGATAATGGACAAACTATGATTATTAATATAGAATATAAATTTGTGACATGGATTGACAGGCATATCATAAGCTAATATGAGAGCAGAGAAGAAACAAAGAACAACAACCTAAATTTGTAAGTTGAGAAAATGATTCTGTTGAAAGAACAGAACTGCAACAAGTAGTGAAGTGCTGCAATCAAGAAAAAGAAATTTGCATGTCAAAGGCTCTGAAATCTCAAAAGGCTTCATTCTGGTGAGTTTTTCCCCACAAGTTCCAATCTCCTACAGATGAGTTTAGATTCAGCCATAAACTATGTTCCAGTTATATTTCTCAAGGGGATTACAATAATATTCTTTCACATTTAGTTCCTGTTGCAACTTACAAAGTTGCTTTGTAGTGTGTGTGTGTGTGTGTGTGTGTGTGTGTTTTCTCAGTTGATGTTTCTTTCCATATACTGGTTCCTGTTAATGAAATGTTGATTTGATAACTATAGAGTTGGAAAGGCATCAAAGAGTTGCATATATGGAGTTGTAAAAGATCAAAAACCAAAGTTTATCGCAAGGGTTTCAAAGAGCATTTAGAAAATTCAATAACTATGAATCATATGCTTCCAGTTCCAGCAAAAATAACTATGTGCATGACATGCAATATGGTAGCTAAGGGAAAAGAAAAGATGGAAACTAATGCATTGCAACATTGAGGAGCTCCGCAAGGTAGCCAAGAAAGAGGTGAGCTTTCATTCAACAAAGAAAAAATTAAAATAAATCCTAAGTCATTTACACAGGCCGATAAGAACATTAGATAAGGTTAAATGAAAAACTAAAACTCTTAGAAAATTAACTAGAGATAAAAAAAAAGAAATGAGCCACAAATCTACAATAAGCATAAAAATTTACATGTGGTAACCTTTACCTTGAGCTCAGAACGCAGATGTTAGGGGAAGAAAAAGCACAAGCTTTGGAGCTGCTCCTCGTTGGTGCCGTTGGAACATCTATACTACTTGTATGGTCATTCACTCGCTCCACTCTGCAAGGGCTCAGCTCTCAACGTTCCTTTCACCGTTGGATCCATCTCGAGATACGTGCCACCGAGCATTACAGCCGACTGTTGGTAAATTTACAACTGTCAAAATTATACTCAAGGGGAACATTTTTCGACGCGGTTTGTACGGGTTTGTGTTTACTATAAATAGACGTGTGTCATAAATAGACCATAGTAATTAATATATTTGACCCGATTAAAAAATTATGCCCAAATGATTAGTACAACCATGACTTATAAATAAATTGATTAAAGCTAGCAAAGTTTAGCATTATATAATTGAGATGTGTTGAATTGAATAATTTATAGCTTATAAAATTAGTAGAGTTTTTAAAATTAATAAAACACAATCACATGACATGATTCTTGTGTGGTTTTGAACTTGTTATAAATGAGTTTGAGTTATAAATAGGTTGATGCAATTAACATATTTGATAAATGGTCAAATATAGGTTATATACAAGTTTGACATTTCGGTATGGCACAACACGTCCAATGCCAGACAAACTGTTGATGGTTCAAGATAAATTGGAAGGACAGTGAAAAGAGGAGTATTTCTATGAGGTCTCTCAGGTTTAAGATGAACTGTTCCGGATTAGTATCTCACATGGGAGGTCTCATGCAAGTTTTTTCCGTGCAAAAATATTTGGGTCAACAGAAGATACTTCAAAATATGGGATTTTCTTTATAGTTTGCAGTAAATGGCACAGCAGTTTTCTCTTGGGCATACATGAGGCCTGGGTAGAGTTTAATTGCCAGCTCCAACTCGTTTCACTTCAACAGTTTTTCTTTTTTTTTTTTTAAGATAAAAAAACTGAATCACCTTCTGTCATTGGCATATATTCTGATCATTTCACAAACAGAATGTATTTGTAGCAAGGAAAAAAAGTGTACATGATTTGGATAGCATCATGAACTCCTATAGATGTTACATTTAGATGCACTGACAGATGTACCATGTATCATGTATGTGATTTCAGCTACTTCTGAACCTTTGCATGGTGAGCATCTTCAGTTCCACGAAGCGTTTTGCGCAATTGGAAAGGCACGAGGCTTCACTGTGGCTGAAGCTGCTCCCAATGCTCCCAGTGATGCATTTGTCCCAGCAAACATCTGTCAGCTGTGCCACCATCTCGTTTGCCATCGCCTTCCTTTTCTCCTCCTGCACAGAAAAATATGGCAATTAGATTTCTGGTGAAGCATAATCACCATATCAGTTCACTTGAACAGGGATATTTTTGTTGAAAAACATTGACATGAATCTAACTATAAAAACTTGTAACTTATATATGCCAGATGCAGAACAATTTCTTGAATATGGAAGTACAGCAACAACTGCCCAGTGCCCCTTCATAATAATAGAAACCGAAATAGGAGCTGTATAAAGGATGTTTTGCCACGCAACTGATTGCTGAATTAGCATCAGAAGAGCTTGACACGGCTAGAAATTTCCAATTTGTGTCATTGCACACCCATATGAAAAATTTTGTGACAATACAATTTTTAAGGCCTCTTGGCTCCAGCATTAGAAGTTTAGAGCGCCACATTCCAATTGCACCCTACTAAAGTCATCTATCATCCATCACAGTAACAAAAGATTCCAGCTTTAACACTAGTGCAGCCATGCTTATGAATTGTACACTATACAATAACGGGGCCAACTAATTGTCGAAAGGCCAATACGGCGGAACAAGTATAGAGTGAAGTTGCCAAGAGACTCAGCCATGCCTAAACATTTGCCCTTTATGGTTCTTTTTCACAGTGGATGATCACATCTCCTACTGGGGTCCGTATAGCAGAAACAATGGAAGGTTATGGAATCCAACAACTGCCATGTTCTCCTTTGGCCATTGGTGTTCTAACAATCATCCTCTCTTGGCTCAATTTTTGAGCTCCTACTGCCTGCTATGAAGCCATGAGATCAGCTCCTCTTTCCATTTAAGATCTAATAACCATCCATGGTTTGAAAATCACCACCATGACCTGGAATTTCTTAACCCACCCAACTTAGGGGGTAGGAAAACCAATGAGTTGGGACTTTGTTTTTTTGGTTGGTTATGGATCAGTTACACCAACTTTGGACGATTTTGACATTATTTTTCCACGTTAACATATTGTTACACAATATCCTTTCAAATTTTTTTTTTGGAAAAATCATAACTTGAAGAATTTTTGAAAAGGAATGTCCTAACTTACAGTAACAGCTAACCCAAGTTTCTACAAAGTTTCGAGATTAGGATGCTGAACTGGTCACTACCAAGAACTAGCCAGAAATCATCATTTGGCACCACAAGAAACATTCCATTGTCAAAATACACAATCACTTGAGCAATATCAGGATACCTCAAGAATGCCAACACACTCTGTATTGCATTTACAACTAATCCTTCGCTCACATTTAATTCCCAAGATATTTCTAAAACCCAAAATCAAGGGCATTCTTTGCTCGTAGGTAAACAAATTTCTCCCTATCTGTCCATGAAATTCTAACAGTCTGTATACATAGATCACTCTAGAGGCACAATTCTTGAGACAGGAGACCAACCAGAACATTAAAATTAGCAAAAATTGAACTGCAAATAGACTACACAAATACGAACAGGAGATTAAAAAAAACAACAGGAGGTACGAAGAGGACAAGAAACGGATGGGGTGGTTTTGATGGATGATTACCTCTACGAGGGCTTGTAGCCGCGGATTGTTAAGAGATGAAGCATCCATACCTATCTCCTTCTCTGATGCTCACAGAATTCACCCAAACGCTGCAAGGCTGCAACTGCAAGAGAGCTTCTTTCTTTCACTTTGGAAGTCTTGGAGGACAAACGGGTTAACGGGTCTGGTTTTGCAGTATGGATAATCACATCGCACCGTTAACCTACAGCTACAGGCTACAGCCTAGATAAACTATTTGAGTCAAAAAAAAAATACAGAGAAATTCTATGTGCATGCGCTTTTTACTAGGTGTTTTTAGCTGAATCTTAAACAAAAAAAATTCCAATAGCTTCAAGTCTTATTATCGTGCATGCCGGATTGATTCAGCCTGCTCAAATATCACATAATCCTTTACATACTTGTCTAAAATAGATACTTGTAAATTGTGTCATCCAACCAAATTGATCCAGCAACATACATCGCGTTTATCTATTCGGGACAGTTCTACAAAGATACCTCCATTTGCAGCTTCAAACACAGGTATTTACTTTGCAATATGAACATGAAAGAAGAGTTGTGAGTACTCTTCAAGCAAGGGAAAGAAAAAAGAAAGCAAAAAAAAAAAAAAAGGAAACGATTAGAGCGGGCTCTCATCATCACATTATCACTTAACCGATGGGTCATCTCCAAACAAGTGGCCATCTGTGTACTGATCCATGATGACGATACTTTAATTAAACAAGCTTGTAAATTGCAAAGGCCAGCAAGTTTGCAAAGCTAGATGCTTGCAATTTGCAAAGCACGCAGTGACATAGCTTGTCAAGTGCTACTATCTCTATAAAATTGTCTATAATATATATTGATGTCATCTATTGCATGAGTATACGTGTGGTTTTGCACAAGTTAGGTTAGTTGTCGCTTCTCTTGCTCTATCCGCATATACATACATTACACATATGGTTAGTTTTCTGTTACTGACGTGAAGAAAAATACATTTGGCAAAGTAGGAAAGAAAAAAAGAAGAGGCAAATGGCGTGTCCGGCACATTTTTGTGCACACATCACCTCCAATATATGCATTGTTCCTTGCATTTGGAGCTAAGCAAAGCTTGCCCATGAAATAAGTCACTACTAACATGACATATCAAATTAATCAATTGAGCATTTTGTTCATAAATGTATATATGTTCTTATTAATTTATGATACAATGATTATTGAGACGACGCGGACATAATACAACCTCATGAAAAAGATCAAGAAGAAACCGATTAACATTCACCAAACCTCAAATAAAGAAAAATCTTGTGGAGGATCCCTATACCATTAATTGCTAAATGGATATATGGCCCATCACTAGGGATTTCTTGTGCTCCGGGTTTCATTGTGTATATTGTGATTAATATAGGAAAGGAGCGACCGCCTAATAACTACTCTACTTATCATTAATCTTAAGAATGTAAATTACACATATATCATGTTAATCACAAACATTACATGTAGAATTACATTCTTATATAGCTTATTGAGAAACTACGCAAACACTTAAAATGATGCTCTAACTGTTATAAAATATAAAACATATTTTGATCGCGTACATGAACTAAGAAAATACTAAATTTAAGAGAATATTGTATGTAAATGGTTAAATTATTCTTATTCATAAATACTTTGAAAATAAGAATAAAAATATTAATGTGAAAGATTAACTATAAATAATAAAGAGAATAGAAAAATAATAAAAATAGAATACGAAAGATGACAGTTATAAATAGTAGAGAGAAAAGACACTTATATATATATATAAAATAGGAAAAGTGGTAATAGATTTACATTTATGTTTATATTTTATAATAAAATTAGAAAAATTATATGCGTGAAATGGAAGGACAAGTAAAAAATAAAAAAACGGATGCAGCAGTCGTTAGTTTTTATTTTTGCTATGAAAACCAATAAGAGCATAAAACGCAAAGGAAATATATCACAGGAGGCCACAATCAATCCAGACTCCCAGGATGTCCAACGACCCTTTCATTCTTTGAATAAAAATACCTATTATTTTTAAAGACAAAATACAACACTGCGGATAAGTACATACTCCAAGTGCGGGCCCTGTGTGTCATTGCTGGCGAGCAGCCATTCCCCAAAGCCCACTCCGGCAAGCAACAAGCCGTGGCGCTCCGGAGTCCGGAGTGGCCTTACCCGCGGCGTCCGATCGACACCCGACGGTCTAGATATCCTCCGGCTCCGCTTGCGTCGCTCCCGACGCAGCCTTCCCTTCAAAGCCACCGCTTCGTGGGCTCGCCTACTTAAAGCATACGTCGAGCCCACACACCCGCAGCTCTCCTCTCGTCTTCTCGGGGTGTTGCTTGGATCCATGGCTGCTTTCTGGTGAGCAATTCCATAAGCATTTGTGACTTGTGTGTTATTGTTCCACTGCGAGTTTGGTTCTTGGTCGGATGCGTGAGCTGTTGGATGAAATGCCCAAGAGAAGAGAAATTGGCTTGTTTTTTTCGTGTATCTTCTTGTTTGGTTGTCTGATCAGTGCATTTCGAATCTGTTAGTTATCATGTTGTATTAGGATTGTCCTCCAAAAAATAGGTGAGATGCTTGACGAAATGCGGAGCAAACGTGTGTTGTTGTGTGGACGCGCCCGTGCCCATGCCTGTGCTTGTGCTTGTGCGTGTATCTGCATGTAGCGCTCGTGCTTGTGCTCCTGAGTCCGCGCACATCTGTGTGCCGCGTGCCTGGGGGCATCCACCTATGTTCATGTGAGTTCGCTGGGGCGTTTGCGCTGTTATGTGTCTGCATGCCTGCGGCTGTGTGGTCTTGCACATGTGCATGTATTTCTGCATGCGCGCTCTTGACGTGTGTGCGCTTCCACGCATGGTGGTTGTGGAACATGCCTTCTACGCCATGGTTGTATCTAAAGAACGCTAATTGAGTGGTGCAGTTGGAGACCATGCTCAAGAGATGTGTGCAGCAGTTTTTATTTTTATTTTTATGTCAAATAAAACTCCATGTTGCATCAGTTATTTTCTTGTTAGATGTCAGTGTAAATTTTGATTTTGCATGCACGGAGTTTGGTGGCCGTCCTGAGGCGATTAATGCAATGCTACAGTAAAATATTATATTGTATGTGACCTGAAGTAACACACTTTAATACGTTTATGTAATAGAAACTGGTGTTTTCACTTTCTGAAAGAAAAAAGTAGAAAATATTATGTTACTTTTATGGTGCTTGCCGTCATGAGTAATAGGTTAGAATTTTTTCAGTTTCTGATGACCAGGCTCATCTTTTTCTGTAACAGGGATTAGGTGTTTCATATTCTAAACAAACTAAGTTTCTTGTCTCCAAATTTTGGCCCTTGAACTTTAACCAAAAGATTCAAATTTTGACCAAAATTAATCAATAAAATAAGGCTTAACATTTTTTCTTCTTCCGACAAAAAAAGAAAAGAAAAGAAAAGAAAGAAAGAACCCTCAAATTTTTGGAAATGCAATGGCCGTTGGCCTGATTTTCAGACTTATATTAGTCTTTAGACGAATATTTGAGATGGATGTGCCATGCAGTCATGCACACAGAATTTTGTGCCCAAAAAAAAAAACACGTTGTCTGTGTCTTATGCTTAAGGAGGGAGTGAGGGAGGGAGAATTCAGTATGTCATCTTGTGGTTTCAGGCTTAAGACACTTTCCAGTATATGCTGCTCAGTGTTAGAATTTGGAAATGGTGTTTTAAGAATTCATCGTAAGTATGCTTGCCTCTTGCATTTTATTTTCTTGTTGTTTTTATGGAATTGTACGTGTCTATTTTTATGGTGTTAAGTTGTAATAGCTTGTAATAATCAAATTTATCAATTTTTAAGTCACTTTTTAACCTCTTATTCTTTTATTCTCATCGTGTTGCAGCTTTATTTATTAAACAGATCTTCAGATTGCATTAGTGTTAGATGGTGAACATGAGTATGGATTCCAAAGCAGTGTCATCTCATATCGTCTTGTACTTCTTGCTTCTGTTCTGTGTGCGCTGTAAGTGTCTAGCATCAGAATTAGCGGGTTCTCAGACAGCAGTCCTAAGGGTTGATGCTTCACCCCAGCTTGCTCAGAAGATCCCTGATACACTATTTGGAATATTTTTCGAGGTGAGATCATGCTTTTATAGCTTGTCATTTCATCTTTTTCTCATGTTCCTTTCTTATGCTTCACCAGTGAAGAAAACTTAAGAATTAGTGAATCTAGGAGGCATAAATAGGTTTGTCAACTGAGTTCACGACATTTTTGTCAAAAATTTTTACAGCGCAGTGCACGGTATTAGCGGCAATGATGGTTCATGTTCATGTCCACTTTCCACATGGCTTTATCAAAATTTTACTTTCATTACATACAGGTGCACTAGCACAAATGTGGTTATTTATGCCTTCTTTAATACCCTAGCAGTCTTGTTGATGACATGCTTACTTTCATGAATGTTGATGTTCAAAGTTCATTTGTCCTTATTCATTGAGGGCAAAAGCATTCAAGTAGCTCCTTGCTTTGTTGTGACAACCTTTTTGGTTGACACTAGTTCTCAAGTTTCATTTTATGCTTAGCATAATCCAAACATATATATCCATTGTATATTAACAATAACAAGCTCGACCAATATTGTAGGAGATCAACCATGCTGGAGCTGGTGGAATATGGGCAGAGCTTGTTAGTAATAGAGGTATGCAATTATTCTTAATTGTAATACACAAAATCACACATCTTGCAGGGGCGGAGCCGGGATAATTTCATAAAATTGGCCACGTCGTTAATGGTCCGTAAGAGGGAGGGGCACAAACGAAAATTTCTCAAAAATATGTATTCAAATGGGGGGAGGAGTGCAGAGCTCCCCATTGTCCCCACTTCCTCTACGACCTCTTGGATTACTCTTAAAAGTTACTACTTACTAGTTATACTTGTTTTGTTGGTTGCTTTGGTCCAAATGCAAATCAACCAATGCCTGTGCAGTTCATTGAACATAAAATTGGGGATCACTGGATCGTACAAGGTGATGAATAAAAACTAGGACAAAAAAAATGTCTTTTTCGTGCAAGTGAAATATGAAAAATATTTTTCATGTCTATGGAATATAAATCCTGTTTTATGTCCAGAGGTGATTCCTTATTTTGTTGTCTAAAGTTTAAACAATTCCGTCTGGCTGCAGACGTCTTCAAGTAGGTCACGATGGTTTTGACCTTCACTTAAAAATACAAATGTAGAGTGGATCTTGGGCACATTAGTGTAAAGCAAAGTATAGGTCTTTTCTTTTGGAGATTGTTGTCATTTGTCAATGTTTGAGATTTAGCCTAAAATGGTTGTTATGGATGTTATGCTTCAGGTTTTGAAGCTGGAGGCCTCCATACTCCATCGAACATTGATCCATGGTCAATCATTGGAGATGACTCTTCTCTATTTGTGGCAACTGATCTTACATCATGTTTTAGTCGAAATATTGTTGCTCTAAGAATGGAGGTTCTGTGTGACAACTGCCCAACCGATGGTGTTGGCATCTACAACCCAGGTTTTTGGGGCATGGTATAAGTTGGTCTCTTACATTAGCATGAAATATATGTATAATAAAAAATTTAGTTAATATCAAATGTTTGTCTTCTCATAATATGTTGCTAATTTATTTTCTCATCAAATAAACTAGCAACATTATTGAGCTTTCTGTTTTTAGTTTGAATCTTTCAATTAGGTAGTTTTAGCTTTCAGGCTCTGCAGCTAGGCAAATATTTTAGTTCACATTCTCTCTTCCTAACCATTTCCACTATTTACTTTTCAATAATGTGATCAACCTTACCAATTTAATATCCAGAACATAGAAGATGGAAAGACCTACAATCTAGTGATGTATGTTAAATCACCGGAAACTATGGACTTAACAGTTTCACTGACAAGCTCTGATGGATTGCAAAATCTGGCTTCAGCTACTATAACGTTAGTATCTTTTCTCTCAATATCAGGCAGAGGAACATTTTATTCTGTCTTTTTGTTTCATTAGTTCAACAAATTGCATCCTTTCAGAGTTTCTGGTATGTCAAACTGGACAAAAGTAGAGCAGAAGCTAGTTGCTAATGGAACAAACAGAACCGCAAGGCTTCAAATAACAACTAACAAGAAGGGAGTTGTATGGTTTGATCAAGTATCACTCATGCCTTCAGACACATACAAGGTACATTATATCTTTGTTGTTCATGTTGCTATTGTCATCACAAAGGGCATGTCAAAAACTGAAAGCAGGTCAAGAAAGACAAGCTTCACAAAATTTGAATTATGCATACAGATGAAGAGTAAAATGCTGGATATGAAGCTGTTAAATTCTGCCTGACAACAAATGCCTATGGTTTGAGATACATTTGATTTACTACCCTCAAATATCATCATCATAGTTACTCAAAAGTTTAATAATTTTCATCTTCCCATCTTAAGGCTTGCTTGGGCTGGTCACCTTGGCCATGCTTGAAGTATGGCGTGCAGCACCCCCTTGGCTCTTTAATTATTTTCTTTATTCAAATTAGCTCAGAGTTGTGATTGCCATACTCACAAGAACACAAAGAACAAGTGTGGCTCCCGAGCTTAGTACTACATGTTGTAGGTGATTTGTAGGGAATGGCACACATGACACTTTAGTGTGGCATGCTTGGTCACCAATCAAGTAGATCCAAGTGATTCCAACTGATTGTGTTTGACATTGCCTTGTAATTGCATACTTTATGTTGCTGTAGCTGGTGAATCTGGTTATGACATAGGCATGTATTCATCTCAATTGCATGTATGACATTATTCCTATCATTAGTCATCAATTTTGACAAAATATCTGAGAGATCCTGCTAAGAAAATATCCTAGAATTTACTTTTAAATTCATATAGAAATTTTTAACGAATTTAGAGTTCCTTTCTAATACAGATCATGCTTATGGTGTATTATTTTATCTAAGTAGTTCGCTGTTCTATGCATACAGGGACACGGTTTTCGCACAGAACTTATATCCATGCTTCTGGATTTAAAACCACGTTTCTTAAGATTTCCTGGTATGATCTGTTTTCTCAAATTAACTGTTCAAGTCTGTGCACCTATGTTCTAAATTTAGGATAATGGACCAGATTAAATGCAATGGTTTCTCATGTTATTTTTATCTTGAATTCCTTTACATTCGGATAAGATAGAAACTAGCGGGTAGGCAACTAAACTTGATCCTAAACTTGCCTACAGTTACAGAACTTCATAAAGCTTGCCAAAGGCACAGTATGGTAGATCTTTGGATGATGTTACATTAATTCAACTAAATGTTGCATGGGACATAAAAAGAATAAAATTTTATACTATGTTAACTAGAACTTTATATATATATATATGGTTGACAGGTATAACCATTGGTCAATTTTGCTACTACTCTGTGTTTCTGTTAATTATTTTGAAATACTTTATTTTCATGATGCAACATTTTTCTGTAACTATCATTACAATTGATTTAAATGACTACAATACTGTCCTAAAATGGGTAAATGTTTAGACGGCTGAAGACTGACAATTCTGTTTCTATTAAAATGCAAAGATGGAACAAAGTAACAAACTTTCTTGAACACAAATGATTTGAATGGATGATGTTATAGGGGGTTGCTTTGTTGAAGGCGATTGGTTAAGAAATGCATTTAGGTGGAGGGAAACTATTGGTCCATGGGAAGAGAGACCTGGGCACTTTGGGGATGTTTGGCATTACTGGACTGATGATGGCCTTGGATACTATGAGTTTCTTCAGGTACCAGTTAATGCCACTTTAGCTTTGTTTTTTCTTCTAATATCACACCTGATCGTATATTGCCTTTGAAATCTGCATCAAAGCTTGCGGAAGACCTGGGTGCTGCCCCAATTTGGGTGTTCAACAATGGTAATTATTTTCATATTTTGTTATCTCTTTCACATCACGGCTGGCCCCCTTAATTGCTGGGAGTTTTTATCTCAATTCTCAGGAATTAGCCACAATGATGAAGTCGATACCACTACTGTTGCTCCTTTTGTAAAGGTATGTTTTGAACCCTGGTCTCATGCTGTCACGCACAAATACATAACTATATGCAAATAAAGAAGCCAGAAAGGTGGTACATGAACATCTTCTGAAATATCGAAATGTATGCATTGGTTTCTAATTCTCTTTCGATATGATAGTTTGTGATAGTAAATTGCCAATAGAGTTTCTAATTTCAGTTCCTGTGAGTTATTTGGATTCTCTGGCACTCGAATAGTAGCAAGTATAACGAGAAATACCAAATATCTTTTCCATACCTGTATAATTGTAATAACTATAAGTTTATTATTTTCAAGCTGTTATTACTATCTTGCCTACAGGACATATTGGACAGTCTAGAGTTTGCAAGGGGGAATGTAGAATCAACTTGGGGCTCTGTTAGAGCTGCTATGGGGCATCCTGAACCATTCCCAGTGAAATATGTTGCGATTGGAAATGAAGATTGTGGGAAGAAATTTTACCTAGGTAAAAAAATTTATTGATTACCTAATTAATAAAAAGTTTTTGATGATGCCATATCTATTTTACCTTGGAAGTGGATCATTAATTTAGTTATACAAAATTATAAACTTCCTTACCAAATTGATATTACTGTTCAACACCTGAACACCTTTTCTTTTTTTTGAGAACTGCTGAATAAATTTCCTCATATGTTTATAATGTCCTCTAATTCTGTTGAGCAGGGAATTACCTCAAGTTTTACAATGCCATACGAGAGGCCTATCCAGACATTCAAATGATCTCAAATTGTGATGGCTCATCTACACCACTTGACCATCCTGCTGATTTGTACGATTTTCATGTAAACTACTTGCAACCTAATTGTTTGTCTCATCTCTCCCTTTTAAGTTCTTGTCTCATTCTGTCACCAAGGTCCTGTGTTTTCTTTTCTCAAAATAAAATTCTAATGATGTTGCTTTTCTATAGGTGTATACCACAGCTAATACCTTGTTTAACATGAGGTATACATTTGACATGACATCACGAACTGGTCCGAAGGTATGCCTCAATTGCATGATTTCTTATGGAAAATATTTTTGGAAAAGATACTTGTAAAATAGTCTTACAAAGGCTTTGTCCTTCATAACCCATCTTTTCCATTAATTCAAGACTTCTTGCCTTTTTTTGGAAGATGTTTTTTAGGATGGTCTTACAAAGGTCCTCTATTTTGCAGGCATATCTTTACACAAATCCAATACTTACTCTTTTCTCTTTACTACCAAAATTCAGATGTTTATTCAAACTTGTCCACTTCTATGGGCTATTTGGCTACATCAGTTATCTATTACTGTAATACCGAGAAAATATCCTCATAAAAGATAAAAGCTGTTGTAGGGGTCAAACTTTGAACTTCGACTAGAACAACCTGGTGTCTTACTAGTTGGATTCCATCTGGTTTGATTTCTTGTTTTCCTGAGATATTAGTCTTTCACTTATTGATTACTGACCATTAGGGTACTGTAAGAACTACAAGAATTTGTTTTTGCCTAAGTAGAAAGTACTGAAATGTTTGATGTTATTTGCAATTTATGGGCACTGTAGGCACTTAATTGGTTTTCTTGTTCATTTACATCATGATTGTTCTCTTGCCTCTTGAGTCTCAACTTACTCACATCCTGGATTTATGGAAATATCTGTCCAGGTACTGACTATAAGATTTGATTCTAGGCTTTTGTTAGTGAGTATGCTGTTTGGAGAAGTGATGCGGGTAAAGGAAGCCTTCTTGCTTCATTGGCAGAGGCTGCTTTCCTTACTGGATTAGAGAAAAATAGGTACTCTCGCTTACTCTCTTTCTGTTGGGACTGGGTTGTTTGGTGCTTATGCCAAAGTTTTCTTGGATAAATGTTAATATTGTTTTTTTGCTCATTGTGGCCTCGTGGAGAGTTCTGCTCCTTTTCCACCCTAAAATAATACTCTTTGTTTGGCAGTTTCGGAGAACTATGAGATAATTAAACTGAGTAATATGTTGAGTACCATGCAATCTTTATTGTGAGTTACTGAGATAGCTTTCTGTTGGTGCTTCTTTGCAGTGATGTTGTTCAGATGGCAAGTTATGCACCACTCTTCGTGAACGACAATGATCGCACGTTAGTTTTGATGGCTCTATAACTTTTTCATCTTGTGTTCTTGTTGATTTACATTATAGTGATCATGTTTAAATAAAACAATCAGGTGGAACCCAGACGCCATTGTCTTCAACTCCTGGCAACAGTATGGAACTCCTAGTTACTGGATGCAGAAGCTTTTCCGTGAATCAAGTGGTGCTATGATCCATCCAATTACAATGAGCTCCAGCTACTCTGGTTCGTTGGCAGCATCTGCAATTACCTGGCAGGACTCCGATAACAGTTTCCTAACAGTAAAGGTAAAGTTGCTAGGGTAATTTGTTTATACAACAGTACGTCACTTCTTGTATTGATCTTCATAGTTTCTTCTGCAGATTGTAAACTTTGGGTCTGATTCTGTGAACCTCACGATCTCTGCAACCGGACTTCAAGCTAGAGTCAATGGGCTGGGATCAAACTTCACTGTTCTCACATCCAGTAATGTGATGGATGAAAATTCTTTCAGTAACCCAAATAAGGTAAGAGCATGGCTATTTTCATCACAAATTACTCATCTCACACATCATATATTGGTTCCTAGTAAAGTATGATGAGAACACACACATGATATGATGAGAATTTTCTGCATATTTTCAAGGTAGTACTCACTCGTGCTTCATTTGTACCAAATTTTACACACGTCTTGCTACATGTGTTTCTTGATGTTCAAATAAGGGCACCTACATTATCCTTCATGAGGCAGCCATTATATAACATCAATGCATGTATCCAGAGAGGGTGTAGAATTTTTTCTGAAATAACCCATTAAAATAATTTAGTTTAAAAAATAACTCAAAACATAAGAAAATAATAAAAAATGTACCTTAGCCATTGGACCCAAACAACGATTGAGTTTCATTGTTTAATGGACCAGCGACTGAAAAAATGATATCATATAATTGCTTCGCTGGCCAACCTATTGCTATGGAAGATTACTTATTTTATGTTTGGGCTGGGTCAACGAAATAGCATTCCTATGGTACTTCTTCAGTTGCTGACCCATTAAGCAATTGAAGTCTAGTTGCCGCTTGGACCCAGCGACTGCAGTCATTTTTGTTATTTTCTTATATTTTGGATTACTTTTGAAATTGATTTTTTAATGGGTTATTTCAAAAAAAAAAATCCGAGGGTGTGTAATGCAACCTAATTTGTGGATCTTACTGGTTTTGTTATGGTTGTGCTCAAGCTCATCTTTTGTCAATTAAGCTTTGAGCTTGTTGGTTCTGTTTGGTGTCCTCAAGCTCATCTAATGTCAAGCTTCCATGCAAACGATGCAGGTTGTGCCAGTCACAAGCGAGCTAAGCAACGCTGCAGAACAGATGCAAGTCTTGCTCGCTCCTCATTCTTTCACAACGTACGATCTCGCTCTGGTTCAATCCAAACTTGTGGCAGAGATGTGAAGTCATAACACAAGGTTAGCCAGAGAAACACAAGGACTGCAGCCTGACAGGAGGTGTGACGGGAAAAATACCAGAAAGAAGAAAGTTGTCAGTACTTAGTATTCTTTCAGCATGATAAAACATAACTCCAATGGCTGTATAATGTAAATGAGAATAAATAAGAACAATATCAGGTTGATATCTTATTAATTTGCTTTCACTTTGATACTACACTGCCCCCATAATCAAAGGCCACCGTGCACAAAAACATGCATGGCGTTCGCGAACCGGAGCAACGCTGCCGAAAGCCTCGCGAGCTTGAACGCGTCGCGGTTCTCCTCCGTCAACGGCGAACCCACCTCGTTCTTCACGTACCCATACTTGCACTTGGTCACCTCGCCAGCCGACCGGTCGAGGCACGACTTGGCGTCGCCGTACCTCCGGTCCCTAACGGCAGTGCCGCATTGGGGCTGGCTCTGCACTATGTCGCCGTACAGCTCCCGGCATGAGCGGAGGCATTGCGCCGTTGCGTTGTCCGTGTTGCTGCCGTGGAGCAGGCGGTCGATCTTGGCCGCGGTGCTGGTGGTCCGGTTTGACATGAAAGATAACGGACCGTGCCAGCCTGGCATGGGTTACTGGGCCGTGCCGGGCTGCGAAAATCAGTCCATCGGCGGCACGACACGGCATACTATGCCCGGGCCGACTCAGCCCGTTAGATCGCAAGCCGGCCTGGCAGCCCGTTAGCCCACCTCCCTTCTGCCATCCTCTAGTCTAACCCTCCTCTCCTCCACGTGACCATGCGCCTCTTGGCCTCCTCTCCGCACGCTAGCACACTCCTCTCGCCATCTCCCGCTGTCTCTCGCCGTCTCTTGCTGCCGCAGATCTGATCTCAGGCTGCGCCACCACAGATTTGGGCCACACTGCTGCACATCTGGGCCGCATTGCCGCCGCCGCAAATCTTATCTCGGGCCGCGCCTCCTTCATCCTCTCAATCACCGGCACCGGCGCCGGGCCTTCGGACGGCGACGCTTCTCCTACCACATCGCAGCACGTCTTGTCGTCCGAGGTGTAGTCCACGTCGTCGCATACCGTCACGAGTGACGAATAGTAGCTCGCCGTCGCCGTCGTTCTCTCCATTGTAGCCGAGATTGTGGTGGCGGAGCTCCTTCGTTCTCTCCGTCGCCAGCGCCGACGACGACCTCAACTACCATTTGGGCCATGTCCGTGCCAGCCCGGCACGCACTGCGGCTTGTGGGCTATCGTGCCGTGTCGAGTTTCTTCATCGAGCAAACGGGTTAAGCCGGCACGGCCTGACAGCCCATGGGCTGGCGCAGACACAACACGACATAAGCGACACCTCTAACCATGCACTGATGTGAGTGGTGTTTACAATGAGATATTGGTGTAGATTATATTGGAGTACGTGCCTTCGTTGAATCTTATTTTGGATTATCGAATTGATGACTCATAACCACCATTTCGGTCCAAATATATTTTTAGATCCGTCATATATGAAAATAAAATAATTAGATTCATAGTAAGAAAAAATATTTTTATAAAATTATATTTTTTATAAATTTTACTAACATATTATAATAATAGCTAATGGTGCAAATTATTTATTGTAGATGGAGACAACATCAAATTGGTTTGATCTGTAACTTTGGATTACTCGTATTAATTAGTACCGGTACAATGCATTGCACATGTATAGTAGTTCCTCCGTATCTGAATAGATTTCGTTTTGATATTTAGTATTAAAAATAAGACATGAAATAAAATAATGATAGTAATCTTGTTTAATACATCATACTCCTCGCAACTCCCCCAGATACTTAAAAGATTATCTATACCTCAATACATGCATGTTTTATTAATATTGATAAACAATTTTTTTTGGAAAAGTAAACTCTTTATTACTAAAGGATATATATATGGAAAAAAAAATCATACAAATTTGTCTTGAACGTGCATGACAACGTCTATTTAGAAACGGAAAAATTGAGTATAACATGTAAGTCAGGAGTTTTGACGAGCAATTTATTGCACAGGCTTGGGTGACTGATATGTGTAATCAACCAACTCACACATGGGTTAAAGCAAGTACTATCTCTATTTTCAAATACATTCGTTTTAACATCTAATATAGAAAATAAAATATAAAAAAAGATTATAATAATCTCATTTAATATATTTTATTAGTGCTCCTTGCAATTCTCCTACCTACGTATTTTTTTCAAAATATTAAATGAAAGATATATAAGAAAAATGATGTACAAATGTATCTTCAAATCGTAGAATAATACGTATTTGAAAACAGAGAAAGTATTTGTAAAAAAATTTGATATTGTTTCTAAAAATAAATTATTAGAAGGTACAAACAAACAACTAAAAATTAAATATACAATGTAACATTATTTTTAGAATAACCAAAAGTAAATTTAGAACAAATATGATTACACTAGATATGAAATGGCATTCATATTTGATTTACACTCATTTTATTTGAAAGAGCATGCCCATGTACTACTAAGGACTCGCAAATCCTCATATTTGCCCAAAGCAAAATTCAAATATTAAATTGCAAATCCTCAAATGTTTGTCCAAAACAAAATTAAAAAAATATTTATTCTAAGGACTCGCAACACAAAATATATTATTGCCCCTTAAATCAAACACATCAAGCAAATCGAAGTAATGCTATGACCAACTTCGCAAGCTTGAAGGCATCGTCGTTCTCCTCCGTCAACGGTGACGCCACCTTCTTCGCAGTGAACCCATCCTCGCACCTGGTAGCGTCGTTCGCCGACGTATCAAGGCTCGTCGTCGCATCACTGAACTTCCCGTCCCTAATGGCAGCGCCACAGCCAGGCTGTCTCTGGACTATGCCATTGTACAGCGCCTGACACGACCGGAGGCTTTGTGTCGTGGCGTTCTCTGCGCTCCCATGGAGCATGCCGTCGATCTTGGCTGCCGTGCTGGTGGCGTTGGCCGTGATGAGGTCGACGGCGACGAGCGCGAGCTCCTTGTAGTCCTTGGCGTTGATGCTCCGGCCGTCGGAGCCGAGGGCCGACATGCAGAAATCGAAGCTGAAGTACCTGCTGCCGCCGCCGACCGTCTTGCACGCCGAGAGCAAGATGTTATCGGCGACGGCGACCTGGATGAGGAGGGGGAAGAGCAAGAGAAGACTAATGGAAGTCATTGTCATTGCCATTGCCATTGCCATTGCCAGTTTGTCTTGTCACAGGTGGATTTGGAGGATGAGATGTGTGCACACTGCATATTTCATATGTGGTTTAGGTTTTTATAGGTAGTCCTTCGTGTGAATTGTGTGGATCATCGCGTCTTAACTTTGTTCTTGAATTGGAATGGATTGATGAGCTATCAATGCTAAATGGATCTTGATATAATGAGTGAGATTTTTTTCTATGAATGTTGATCCATATCGTATACATCCGCGTTAATGCATTGAAGTTTGAACGTTCATGTGCAGGCTTCTTCCTATAAATGATGTTGAGGCTTGAACCTATACTGTTCTATGTTCTCTTTTGTAGGACAAGTGGACACGTAAGTCTCCATGTGATCTGTACCAACTAGTTGATCCATACATAGTAAAAGAGAAAAAAGAGACATAAAATATGCAAGTTAAGACTATCTCCAACAGATTTAGTTCTCTAAGATTATTTTTTCATGCGTGATAGAGAATATTCTGTTTAAAAATGACTTGGCTCTTGTTAAGTTCTTAGTGCAAGTGTCACCCTCTTTAAAACTAAGCAAAAATCGAATACTCCAATTAATTGATTCTATGTGATTTGACAATTATATATTTAATAAATTTATAGTAATTCATGAATTTAGTATTAATAATATGTTAATATTACTTAAGGAATTAAATTCGATATTTCTGACACAAAAAAATAAATAATGAAATTAATAGATTAATAAAAAAGATACATGGTTGGATATATGATTGGCTACCAAAATAATTTGAAAACAAAATAACAAATTTTCGTTATCTATGATTTTAAGTTTCTCTCTTATCATCTTTATGCCTGTCGTATGCTCCTCTTTCTGAGTATCATCGAAAATAGATTTGTCGAAGACCATCATTTTCCAATACGTCTTGTACAAGGCAATTTTTTCCTTTAACTTCTCCAGGTTGCGCAAGGAGTCCGAGACACGAATTGTGTCCTTCTTCTTCTCGGCCCGGTCAGGTTGACTGTTGATGAAGGCATCAAGATTTGCTCTCATTGCTGCCGTAGAATCATGCGTTCCATCAATTTTGCTCTTATCTTTGGGTTTCGCCTTAACAGCGTTTTGTCCTTCAAGCCGTATTTCCAATGATGGCACATCATCGTTGTTGGATAATGATGTGTAGGTGCCCGACTGAGACAATTTACTTCTTTTGTTGGCAGCATCAACATAGACTATGGACCACTTAGGTTGACCCTGAACTATTGTCCACCAGTGATCCAAGATGAAAGGATGACCCATCTCTGCCGTGTACATCTCGCCGGCCTATGCCATGAGTTGGTTGTTAGAACGACCGCTAGCATATATTTCCTTACGTCTGAGCCAAACACTATTGAATTGAACTACTTTTTTGTTACTCCGTTACCAATGATCTTTACAATGTTTGGTCTTCCTTTTCCTATTTCTTGGGATCGTCTCGTTGTACGCATAAGATCGAGCAAATTGTTGAGCCAGTCGCTAACCAGCTTTATGTTTTCATCCGTCGACCATGGTAAACACTTCGTCTTTCGTCTAGCATCAGCGGCAGCAATGGTGTTGTCGTCGTCGATGACGACTTACGTCGCCATATCGGTTGGAGCAGAATTTGGAGCACCGTTGTTGGACACTGACGTAGAGTGCAACTGTGGTGAAGAAAACTGCGGATAATTTGGCAGTATACCACAAAATGAAAATTTTGCTCATATTGAGGAGGTTGTGGAAATGTGTAGCCGTGTGGAGGATAATTTGATGGATATGGATGATAATTTGAGGATACGATGACTGCGGAAAATTGGATTGTTGTTTGTTACTAAGATTTTCAGTGTTTTCATAAGGAAATTGGAAAGGATCCAACCAATTTACGAAACCACCAAGTGAATTAGAATTCATATGAAATTTTTTAAAAATTTTGCAAAAATTTTAGAATGATTTTGGAGTTAGATAGATGAAGATTATTCTGTGAAAATAATAAAACAACATGATATTTATAGAGGAGTGAGTTTGAAAAAATTTCTGTAATTTTTTAGAATTTTTAGGACTTTATACTATTTTTTATGAATTTTTGGGACAAAAATCAATAATAAAAAAAAAAAACTAACGCGGCCATGATACATAACAACTGGGGCACCCTAACCATATAGGTCTCGAATCTATCATCTGTGTATGTAAATCGCGCACACACACAAACCAACAATAGCAAGTCTGTGATATGGTGACTATCTAACACTTTTCCGTTTTTTTTTTTTTTTTTCTGGTGGCTAATCTCCAGAAATCACTTGGTCAAAACGTACAATTTCGTGATGTCACTGCATTCTGAAAGTAGGATGGACCTATAATTCAAAATCACAACGCACAGCAACAAGGAAGATAAATTAACATCTTCACTGATGGAAACTAGTAAAATTGTTGTACTTCCGCAATAATCGAGAGCTTTTCTTTTCCTCTCATTTTCCACACAATAGCATATTAGCTCGTCACTTTCTTGTAATGTATACCAGTTTCCAAATACAGTATATAACCTCCTCTGTTCAGCAGCTCCCTTTCATCAGCCAGAATTTGGTACATACATGAGGACAACACGCATATATTGGAGCCCCTGCTCAACAACCAATGGCGTAAGCAAGTTCTGAAACAAAGGAAAAACTTCAAATTACAAGGTGCCATGAATGTGGCATGCGTCGTCAAAAGTAATTGAAGCATTCAAGCAGTTGAAGCCATATACCTCCACTAAGGGAGTTAATTAGAGCGAAGTATGAGGGGATATGTACAACACCACCCGCTGCTCCAGCACTGCACGCGCAGTTGAAAGTTGGGTCATATGTGAGCAAAGCAAGTTGGAAGCAACGGACATGATTGAATTTAATCATATATGCATGTGATTTCAGTATTCTCTTACCACAGAAAGCAGTGGTCCTTGCTTAAATTTGTTATGAAAGGCGAATGCAAGTGGTTTTGCCCCTTCTCCAGGTCCTCTAATGAATCCACTAGATAGGGTCCATAGGAATTTCATTAGAAAAGCCATAATAACACAAATCTTCATGATCAGGAGATAACTCAGAAGATTGTGAACTTACACTAATGATCCTGAGACAAGTGGAGATCTTCTCACATCGTATACAGCAACAAGACCATGGTACATTTCATTACCATCTTTGAATGACAATGCCAAACGTTCCCCTGAAGCATCCCATGCCAATTTTTCGATGCCCCGGCTAGATAAAGCAATTGAAGTATAACTTAGTGCATAGAAACTACAAAATCAACCAGGCAGTTTTTCTGAAAAAGCTTCACTGGTTGAACTTTTCTCAGATATATAATGCGCAGAAACAAATGCATCAAGGCAAAATTCAGATTTGTTTGAAAGTTGATCTACAGATTACACAAAAATAGTTCAGTTGAGATGTTTCTATCAATAGGGGGGAGAGAGTATGTTTCCTTACAAGGAAATGAAGATATTTTCTTATGGATCACATTACATATCGTGAATGACTTGAAGCCAAATAAGATAAAAGCATATATGTACACAAACAAATTATGGAAAAAAAAATATTGCAATTCAATTGCAAATGTAGTTAGTTGAGATACCCTCACTTAAAATGAGTGCTTTACGACAAATAGAGGCAAAATGTGTTGCATGAAGTGTATTGTGTACAAGAGAACAGAATGGTAGTGCAGCAGTTTTTACCTAACAATCAGAGAGGATATTTCTGGCAATTCAACTGGTAGGAGATGAGCATCTGAAGTGATGGAAAAAATATAAAACAAACAATCAGGATTGTCTGACAATGAACATAACATAACTTCAATAAATAACATTTGTAGTGCATTTGTGAAATTGAAAAGCAGGGACTACAGAAATATCTGGTGAGTATGTGAATATGTCCTTTGAATTCGAGAGATACAGAAAGAAACTGTCAGGCTAGTTTGGCATCATTACTTGGTCAACAATTTGAGATTCTAAAAAACAACGTCTTGTCACTCAAACAGATGATATTCATCAGTTCATGTAACATTCATTCAGGCAAACATGTTTACTTCTCGATCAATTGCAGAATGTAAAGCAAATCCATTGATGTGCATACATACCTAAAGAAGGTGGCTTTGATGAGAAGTGGATTGAACCCAGTGTGGTTGAGTTGGAAAAGGACAATAATGCAACACGACCTTCTGGATCCCAATTTGCTCCCTGACAATAATGCGGGTATGTACAGTCAACATATTGCCCAACATCCAAGAGTATATTCAATGAGAAAATTGCTCTACATCAGACATCTTTTTTTTTAGAATCATGCTAACAATATTACCTTCCAAGAGAAACTTTCTCTTCATAGGTTCAAACACAAAACTACATATAAAGAACATTCCTATATAATACATTCCATAGAACTTCTGAAGCAATGAATGATCAGCCCGGTAAGTAATATGCAATAACTTGCTTATGCATTACATAAATCTCAGAAGAATTGTGCTCCAGTGACCAGTGTAAAACATCGTGATGATTGTATTATAGTATTATTAGACAAAATTAGTAATGTTCAACATTCCTAGTTATGGATGAATTTGAAGATGTTACTTACGGACACATATCCATTAGATGAAGACCAAGGTTCTGAGATCCATGTGTTTGTTTCCCATAGGTGAAAAGTTCCATCACTGATAATAAAATGAATTTTACATATCTTCAAACCAAAAAAAGCAAATCACAGTAATGAAAAATAATGTGAAACATTAACCATACAATTTAGCAGTTAAAAAGTAATCTCCATTAGGTGACCACCGTACTAATGATATACTACTTAATCCACGCCGTATGGGAGTGCCCATCCCTGTAGAAAAGAAAGGTCTATAGATATTAGAATATCATGTACTATTTAACTATAGAGGTAAGAAGAACTTGAACTTCTTAACTGAGAAAAAAAAAAGGCTGTTTATACCTTGAGAAACATCCCAAATTGTGAATGATGGACTGTTACAAGAGGCAGATGCCAAGTATGTGGAGATACGTCAAGGACAATTGTCTACAACCATTTCGTAGTTTGTACAAATAATTATACTTATAAACTATAGTAAACATTTTTTATAGAGAAGCTATATAGCAAACATTAATTAAATAGACAGATTGGTCTTTGTTGTGGAATGATTTGGCAAAATGAAATGCCACAGTCAGCCCACACTGATTCTTCTACAGGAGTTTTCTAGCTTTGAAGTAAGCAAAGATGAAAATTTACAGTAATCTGTACAGTGTGCTTCTTTTGAAAACTTATCAAGGATATCTTCCATCAGGTTTCCAACAAAGAGCGCTAACTAGTTCATCAGGAGGACCTCGGAGTACATCCACTAGTATCCATTGACCGCCAGACCCTCTAGAAAAGGCACCAAAGGAAGAAGAGGTACCTCCAGACCTCATGGATGCAACATTGCCAGGATAAGATGCCGACCAGAGGCATATCCCTCCCCTGCAAAAAGAAAATGGTAACTTAGCCTAAAAGTACATTGTGCAACTGACTATTAAGATGGAAAAGTAATTCAAAGGTAGATTTTACGACAAGAGTATGGATGAAATATAATAATGATTCAGATGATAATACGTACTTGCATCCAACTGCAATCAACTTCCCACTATTTGGTCTCCATTCAACTGCTTTGACATCCTTTTGATAGTCACTTGTTAAAATACATGATTCTTTCCCATCTAATTAAAAGATCAATCATAATTATTGACTTCAACTAAGTTAATAAACCATATGTTGAACTCATACAATACTGGCAAAAGTCAGTATTGTATAAGAAAACTACGCATGTCTCACCTGAGTTGTCAAAGTCGTGTACTGTGACCTGACTCTTCCCAGATACAAATGCTAAACAATGCTTGTGTGGATGCCAACTTACTTTCTGTGTGTCAAATTCTTCTAGCAGATTTGGCTGGCAAAACCAGAAGTTTGAGTATAGTTATAATGAAATCAATATTAATATGATACAAATTTCGCATTTAACAACTAGCAAATGCAAGTTCGGAGCACTTTTTACAAGCATAAAGCTCAGGGCTTTAGCTTTTAGAGACGTGAAGAGAGCCAATGATAGATGAATAATGTCAGAGGGAGCAGTAAAATTTTGCGCATACAGCACAGTGCCACGTAAGCAGAAAATTGTCGAGATAGAAGAGAATAGCCCAAGGAATAGATTGTACCAAGTATGGCAACACAAAAGACAAAGTCCGCAGAAAATTTGCTTGCCTTAACACCTTCACTAATTGACAGTTTGAATTTTGGAGGCTCCGCCAAGGATTTTTGATCAATTGCAAACATAAGATGAATTGCAAAGTTGGAACACAAACAATATTTATACCCAGGATTCACAAACCAATACTCTTATCAGGTTCAATGTTTCAAAACCTCTATATCAATTCATTCAAACTCATTGTTGAATATTAGTAGTGACCACCAGACAATGAATGAACTTTTCCACATCTCAAGCTACTTATATACCAAGGATCCCAACTTTCAAGTCAGAGCAGCGTTTCTAAGAAGCTTGCATTGACAAAATAACCATTTAACCACCACCCACCTTCCCCACGGCACACACAAAAGATAGAATGCCTGTGGAGAGAACATGCTTATTGCTCAACATAACACTGCAGCAAAGAGAGATTTTGCTAGCAAAACAGGCCAATCCGGCCATCAACTGTTCATAAAATTTTGGACCAAGTCATTATATATACATGAAGGACTACAGCAAACTTCGATGCAAGTAACTCAGATATGATGAGCCAACTTACATCGCAAGAAGGGAAGAGCATTTGCTTGACAGACTCGGTTATTGTTGCTACCAAATTTTTTCTGGGCACGCTCTCTGCAGAGCCTGCTTCGACTACAGGAGCATCCTGGTTTGTGGCAAAAGAATCCGGCTGGAAAGGGATGGGGCTGAAAACCATTCCCTGCAAATTCGATGACAAGATAAAAGACTAAAATTTTAGTGTTAAAAAATTAGAATTGGAAGAAAGACGAAATTTTGTGAAGAGGAAGGGAGATGAACAGACGAGGACATCTCCGTAGGCCTCCTTGGCGCGGTCGTCCGATAGGGCATCCGCCGCAACTGCAACACAAACACAAGCCATCAAAAGAAGAAGGTAATGGAAAGAGACTGGGAGATGGGGAAGAGGGTGGGTAAAGTGGTAAGTAACTGAGCTCGCGGTTGATCTCGCAGACGGTGACGTCGCCCAGCGGCGGAAAGCTCGGCATCGGCAACTCAGCTGCGACGGCGAGGAGACCTGAGTCCGGAGAGAGAGAGTAGTACTAGTATCTGTATCTGACTTGCTATTAAACCCTTGATGACGTCATCAACATATCCACCTAGACAAGACCAGACCAGATAGACGGTCCAGATGACCCCGCCTGCTCAATCCAACGACAGACAGACTGCTGAGCAAACACCCCACCCGACGAGCCGATCAACCCAAGTCTGCCTCTCCGGCGGCCGCTGCGCCCCCTCCTGCTGATGGCCGATGAGCCGGCGAGCGATGAAGTCGCCAAGCACCCCCCGTTGCTTCGTCCTCTCGACCTATCTCACATGTGCGTGTGTGACGAGTCGACAGCCACCGGCGCTTACCGCGTGATCACAGCATAGGTTGGATTTTTTTTCCCCATAAAATTGAAGGTTTTCTGTTGTTGAATTCACATAATTTTCTGGTATTGGATATTAACGATGCATTTGATTCCTTTCTTTGCAGCTTGAAGAATTTGATCAAAGCCGCCAACCGTTTGGTTCGAACGATTTGGGTATAAGATTGGCATGGCAGGATTGGAATAGAGTACAGCGATGGGTGAGATTGGGTATAATTTATGAAGATGGAAGGGGTTGCTAATAGATTGATGGAATTAGATATCAATTTGGAAGAACAAAATTACCCCATCGTGTGTCATCTCCTAGCATGTCTTCTATTGCCACACTGTTGTATCTCGTCGTTATCCGACGTGTCCTCTGACATCACACCATTAGTCAATCTACCATCGTGTCGTCACATTGCTAACTGCCATGTCGTTCACCGTTGCTGCTAGCTGTTACACAATTCGCCATCGTTGCTAGCGATTGATCCATCTGCAATGCCATCCACTGTTGCGCCGTTTGCCATTGTCGCTCATACTACTCACTACCGACAGAGTACGAATGAGGGTTTGAACGAGAGAGATATAAGACATTTTAGTCTAATAAAAAATTCCAAACCCAATTCAAATCTCATTCATATAAAATATTGTATTACATTTAAAAAAAATTCTCAATCCCAATTCAATCTTATAAATCCCATCCTTAAATCTTATACACATTCCAAACTATATATCAAATGTGCCCTAAAGTAAAATACATTCTTAACCTTCTACTTTACTCCTGGGCTCATTTTAATCCTTTTACTTTAAAACAACTTAAATTGTTCTCCCCATTTTCAAAATTGGATTATTTTGGTTCCTAAGTAGTATTGTAAGTTATTCTTGATGATTTGGACTATTACGTAATGCTGATATGTAAAAATATATGACAAGTATGAACTAACTAAGTATTTCAACGAGTTATTGGACATCAACGCAAGCAACATAATGCTTTTCACGATGTCTAGGTCAGAGTTTATACTGATGAGTTGTATAACTAATATGTTAAGAAGAAAGAAATTAGATGATTTTATGTTACAAGTTTTCTATAAACAAAAATCATTATATCATTCATGCAATTAAAGACATGTACTCAAAATAACTCACAAAATCACTTAGAAACTAAAAGATATTTGTTGTTGAAAATAAATGACCAATTTGAGTTATTTTAAAATAGACAAAATAAAAAATGCACTATATTCTTACTTTAAAGTTGCTGATGTTTGGTCGAAGAATTTGCATATACTTTTTCTACACATACTGAATGAGGCATTTAGCTGTGGTATACAAAGGAGGTGGAAAGAGTCGATAGATTCTGCAAGAACTTGTCTAGAGGGCAGAACAAGATATCATAAGCTAGACAAATCAATAATTCAGCTGAAGAACTTGAGGCTGGCCTTGGGTTTGCATGAGTTGATATCTCAACAGAGAAATGGCTATGCATTTCTAGAACTTCTCGCAAAGTAGAGACATGATGTCGGATTGAATACTGAGATTGGTGCATCCTATCAAAAGGAATCTTTGTTGAATTTTTTTTGTCTGACAAAAAAAACCCACAAAAAAAAAACGAATTTGAAAACTAGCTCAAACCTTTAAAATTTTCCAAAAATAGTTCTCAGTCGCGAAGTGGGGCACGCGACTGATCTCGGCCCATACGCACCTGTCGACCCAAAACTGTGCCACGAAAAGAGGTATAAAACTATGCCACCGTAATAAATTATATAAGTCAGTTCTAGTGTATTTGGTTAAGAGGTTGCACTCCTACCCAAGAGATCAGAGTTCAAATCTCCTCACATTTATCAAATAGCTAGCGACTGAAATATTTGGTAAAAAATTACGAGTGGGATTCGAGCACAGCTAGCGACTGAAGTTCAGTTAGTTTTGAAATTTTTAAAAGTTTTGGGTTAGATTTGGAATTTCTTTTTTTTATTGGATTATAAAAAAAATTTGTTCATCTTTCTTGCAAAATCACCCAAAAGATAGCCGATTTGATTGCAGAGGAAGAAGCTGTCATCAGGGAAGATGAATCAGCAGCACTTCAGTGGCTGAAGAAGCTTCTTATGATGCCAACGAATGGAACTCTAAATAGCCACATAGTATGGCTTATAAGAAGGGAACTTGCGCTGCCCGATGATTATAGACTCGTAAGATGATTTACAATAAAGTATTTTGATGTTTTTTTCTAAATCTACCCAAAAGTAATATTCATACGTCAATTATGTATGATCAATCATGATAAATTAACAAACAATGATGTTAAATTTTCTTTACTCTTTGGAGAATTGTCCCAATGATAACAATTTTCATAATTTTCTATATAATTCCTTATTCATCAAAGAAATTTCATTTGGGTCGTGAAAGAATACATGTAATATTGTACATCCCAGTGTTAACTTATAGACAAATAAAACTGATGTCGAGATATTAAATTTTGCACCATCTTTGATCTTGTTACTTTTGTATCTATTACAAATTGCAATTAGTTATTAATGGACAAAAAATTATAAATAATGTTCTTTCCCTTGAAAATATAAGCTTTTAAGTTGAAAGATGCAATCATGAAACACAAAGGCTATTCACGTGGAAATTTTGGTTGGTTGTAGGAGTTGATATTTCTGTATTTAGATATTAGCTACAGTATGTCGTGCCGGTCTTTTACCGTATCTTAACAGAACAACTGTAACAACCTTGATGTATCTCATGTATAAGCTAAGATTGATCTGATCTAGTTATGAATATATGAAATAATAAACTCTACCAAAATTTATGATCTGTATTTGTTCATGGTATCAGAGCAGAGCATGATCTGAAGAAACATAGAGATGGCTGGAGAAGGAAATCAGAAGAACAAAGAAATCATAGACGCGTCGGACAAGAACTCAAATGGCCCGATGCATCTGCAAGGATCCGATTACCTAGGTATGACGCTTGTGTCTACATCTTTGGATGGAAAGAACTGCATGTCCTGGAGCAGATCCATGCGTCTAGCCCTGGGGGCAAAAGTGAAATTAGGCTTCATAGATGGATTTTTGCAAAAAGCCATCTGCAAATGGTCTTGAACTTGTACAATGGGTCAGAGTGGACTCCGTGGTTCAGTCATGGATTTTAAATTCTATTTCGAAGGAATTGGTAGATGCATTTCTGTACACTGCATCTGCCAAGGATCTTTGGTCAGATTTGAAAGAGAGGTTTGGGGAATGCAATGGACCTCCTCTTTACTAGATTCAAAGGGAAATTAACACAGCATCACAGGGAAATCAAAGTGTAGTTCAGTATTTCACGAATACAAAGAAATTATGGGATGAAGTTCAGTGCTTGCTGCCACTGCCTCAGTGCAGTTGTGGTGCAGAAAAAGATGTTGCAGCTCAGCTCTCTTCTGGAAAGCTAATGCAGTTTTTGATGGGTTTAAATGCGGAGTATGAAAATGTGAGGAATCAGATCTTGATGATGGAGCCTCTCCCAAACATCAACAAGGCTTATTCAATGATTTTGAGGGTGGAAAAGCAGAAGGAAGTGTAGGTTGCATATGACAGCAGTTCAGAGGCATCAGCTATGTTGGTGCAAAATCACCAATACAGAAGGGCTTCTTCAAACTCTTCACCTGCAGGGAGGACATCTGCACCTCCTCCAGGAAGATTGACTCTAGAACTGCGGAGGAACCAGAAGTGTACACATTGTTTTGGCATGGGGCACACCACACAAACTTGTTTCAGAATTCATGGAATACCAGATTGGTACAAGGAGCTGGTGAAGAACAGAGTGCAGACAGGGCAAAATTCAGCAAGTCCTAGGATTCAGGCAAATATAGCAGAGTTTGGAGCACTGATTCAACAGGACTTGAGTAGAAGAATTCAAGATATGATCCAGCAAGAAGTAAAGAAAATGGTGGATGAAGGAGCAGGCCACAGGAAAACAGCAGTAAACATGGCACACTTCATGGATTATGCAGGTACCACACTCCATAATATTACTCTTTCTATACTTGCATTGTTAGAGATAGGGAGTTAGATAATTGACACAGGTGCCACTAGTCATATGTGCTGTGATATTTCCCTCCTCATGAACTCACAACTCACAAATTCCATAACACCTATATATCTTCCCAATGGCTCCATTCAGCAAGTAGAAAGAATAGGTTCAGTCAAAATTTCTGTTCTCATTCACCTCAATGAAGTACTTTATGTGCCCACCTTTCAATACAATTTACTTTCTGTGAATAAATTTTCCACAAATTCCTTCATGAAGTTCACCTTCTTTCCTCAATTCTCTCTCTTGTAGGGCCTTCACTCTGACAAGATTCTAGCAGTAGGAAAGGTAGTGGGAAATCTCTACATCCTGGATTCAAATAGCATTAGTTCAGATATCATTTCTTTTCATACTCAGCTGTTGCACCAACAAACTCATCCTATTGTCCCACATACCTTATGTAATAATGTTGCCAACACTCAGTCCGATCTCTTGATGTGGCACAAGAGACTGGGACATGTTTCCCTCTCTACTATGAAGCATTTAAATTTCTTGAATGATAATGTTTTGTCTTCTTTACCTCCTTGTGAAATATGTCCTCTCTCTAAACAACCTAGATTACCTTTTTCAACCAGTGAAACAAAAATATTAAGATGTTTTCAAGTGTTGCACATTGATGTTTGGGGGCCTTATCACCAAAAATCATTATTTGCAGCAAAATATTTTTTGACCCTTTGTAGATGATTTCAACAGAAGTGTCTGGACTTTCTTGATAGCTTACAAGTCACAAGTTGTTCAACTTTTCACACAATTCTTTACAATGGTTCAAAACCAATTTGATTCAAAGGTTCAGGGAATAAGGACAAACAATGGCCCAGAGTTCATTAATAAAGATTGCCATGTTCTTCTTACTTAATTGGGAATTTCCCACAAAAGAACTGTTCCATATACTTAGCAAAATGGAATTGCTGAAAGAAAACACAAACACATACTTGAAATCGTTAGGGCAATCATGTTTCAATCCAAACTTCCTTCAAAATTCTGGGGGGCATCTATCCTATATGCCACACACATCATAAACAGGCTTCCTTCCGTTGTTTTGAATTAGAAGTCACAATTTGAGGTTTTATTTGGCAAACTTCCCTCTTACAAATCCATGAGATGTTTTGGCTGCATATGTTTTGCTACAAATATCTTTCCTCACAAAGATAAATTCAGTCCTAGAGCAACCAAGTGCATTTTCTTGGGGTTCAGTCCTAATAACAAGGCATATAAGCTATATGACATCCAATCCAACAAAATGATAGTTTCCAGAGATGTAGTCTTTCATGAAACTACATTTATGGAATTTTAGAATCAAGAAAACACACCTCTTCCTTTGATCTCTTCAATGGATGATCTTTTATATGAACCTTTAGTCTCTATTTCTTAGCCTTTCCCTTCAACCACATCAAACTCAACATCCATTGAACAAATAGATTCAGATTCTGATACACCACAAGTTCAGTCAGTCCCAACATCTCCACCAATCATAACTAATGCTCCTGCTCAAAGGAAAAGCACTAGAAGCAAGTCTCAACCATCATGGATGGCTGACTTTGTTTCTAATGCTTTCACTATTCCTGACTCTCAAATTACTCAAACAATACAGATTGTCTCAGCTGGCTCACCATATCCACTCGAACACTATTCTGCTCCCTCTTCCAAGTACTTCAGTACTCAGCACATAAACTTTATGGCTAATGTGTCAGCTTATTCAAAACCTCAGTTTTATAAGCAAGCTAGTAAAAGCATTGAGTGGATTCAGGCCATGCAAGTGTTACTGTATATGTGTATATAACTAGGGGAGTCTCTCCCACACATCTATTCAATTCAATACATTCATATTCACATGGTATCAGAGCTCGGTTAGCTCTCTTGCCTCCGGCCCTCGTTGCCCACCGTCGGCCCCTCGTCGCCGACCCGCCTCCCCGACGTTTCCGAGCCCCGTGGCCGTCCGTGCGCGCCGGATCTCATCCCATGCGCGCCGGATCTCCGTGGCCGTCCCGTGCGCGCGGCCTCCTCGCGCGCCGCCGCCGCCGTCCCGTGCGCGCCGGATCTCTGTGGTCGTCCGTGCGCGCCGGATCTACGGCGTCCTCCCTCGCGCGCGGCCTCCGAGCCCTGGATCTCCACGGCGCCTCCTCTCCAGCCTCTCCACGCCAGATCTCTGCGCAGATCTGCCACCATCCAACGTCGCTGACGCGTCTCCGAGTCCCGTCGCTGCACTGTACGTGCCGGATCTGCTGCGTGCGCCCTCGCGCGCGGCCTCCTTGCGCGCCGTCTCCGCCGCCGACGCGTCTCCGAGCCTTGGCCCGGCCCCTCGTCTCCGCCGCGTCGCCAAGTCGTCGCCTCGCCGCTGCCTCGGCCTGCCACTGCATCGTAGAACCCCGCGCTACGTTGCCTCGTCGCCGCCATCTTCTTGTTGCGGCTGCACTCACACTAATAGCTAGGGTTTGAGCATTGCTCCCCTAGTCTGTTCTCTTTATGTCTTGTGACGCTCTTCCTATGTTGGATGTCAAGTTAGATGGCTCCAACTATCCTCAGTGGTCCACCACCGGCCATGTCAATCTGAGGGGTCTTGGTTTGCTGTCTCATCTCACCGAGTCGGCTCCCACGGCCCCCTCAGATGTCGTCAAGGCATGGGTCACTGATGATGATCGCGCTATGCAGCTCCTCTGCAACAGCGTAGTCATGGACATCCGGATGGAGATTGCCATGCTTCCTTCCGCTCAGGCGATGTGGATGCATTTGGCAAAGATCTACGTGCAGGACAGCTCTGATCAGCTATATACTCTCGAGCAGCGTTTCCAGCATCTTCAGCAGGGAGATTTGTCTGTGCAGGCGTTTCACAGCGCCTTCAGTGCTCTCACTCGTCAGATGGATGCGCTTGCCCCCTCTCTGAGCGCCAGCTGCTCCAGTTGTACTGCTGTTCGTGGTCATAAGGTGCGGTCCCGCATGTTCGCTTTTGTCATGCGGCTTCGCCCGGAGTTTGAGAGCATTCGTGCCCAGTTGCTTGGTCGTGTGACTCCTCCGACTCTGGACGATGCTCTTGTGGCCGTTCTTGCTGTGGAGACCCGTATGCGCACTCAGTCGCCTATGGCTTCCACCTCTCAGCAGCATCTCTCAGTCCTCGCTGTTACCTCAGCGTCTCCAGATGCTACCATTCTGGTGCCAGCGGCGGTAGTTATCCGTGCTTCTGTGGTGTGTACTCACTGCAAGAAGCGTGGTCACACTTCTGAGCGCTGTTTTCGGCTTCATCCTGAGCTGGCACCACCTGCCTGGCATCCTCGCGGTGATTCTACTGATCGCCGTCCGCCTCGACCTCCTCGTAGCGGTGTTGCTTCCTTTGCTGCCTCTGTCGATGCAGCCTCCTCCTCCGCCACTCCGCTTTAGGTGATGTCAGCGCAGCTTCAGGAGTTGCGCCTTCAGAACTCGCAGCTTCAGGCATATTTTCAGCAGCAGCGCGCCCCTGCTACCTCGACTTTTGGCCTTACTCCTCCACCTTCCTTTGGTGCATCTGCTGGTTTGGCCACTCTGCCTGCTTCGTCGACAGGTACGGGTTCACCCGATCACCATTTGGATTCAGGTGCCAGTTTTCACGTCACGCCCGATGATTCCCAGTTGACCTCGTGTCAACCAGTCACTAATGGCCTACACATCCAGTCAGCTTGTGGTACCTCATTGCCTGCTACTTCTCAGGGCTGTATTTCTTCTGCTCAGTTTACCATACCTGATGTTATTCATGTTTCGCAGCTATCTATGAGTCTCATTTCAGAGGAGCGCATTAGGCAGTTCTATGCCACCCTCTACATTTCTCCTCAGCATGACTCACTGACCTTTATGACCGGCCTCCAGGTATACACGGTCACAAAGGAGCAGCTTGAGGCCGCTTTAGGACTGGTTCGTCCTGCTTCAGGGCGCCAGCTCCACACTTTACCTGATCTTGAGCATCGTGAGGTCGCTATGCTCTACTCCGGCGCCTTCCAGGTTCGTCACATTACCGGCATGCGCCGCGATGTTGACCTGGCGCTGAAGATTCTTCGCCTCACTCTTCTTCCGATCACAGGTGACCGTGCCAGGGTCACCTACATCACTCTCCATGTTCTCATCTCGATCTTTCGAGATGAGCCCTTCGACATCGCTGATCTCATCATTAGTGAGCTTCAGCACGTTCTTCTCTCTTCTCGTCGTCGCCTGGTGTATGCCCCATACATCATGGCACTACTGCTCCACATTCGAGCAGTAGACACCGCTCTTCCTCGCCCTCATCAGCTTTTGGCCTTCTTTCCCCCTGGCCAGGCTGATCGTCGCCTGGGCACTCGTCCTCCAGCTCCTAGTGCTCCCTCCTCAGCCTCTGATGATGATGAGGATTCTGAGGACGCGACTGCAGCTCCAGCTTCTGCCTCTGCTCCTGCCCCTTCTAGCAGCTCCCGCACATCTTCCTCTCTTGCTTCTCTGCAGGTGTCTCTTGACCAGGTCATTCAGACACAGCAGGTGATCCAGAGTACCTTGGCAGCTCAGCAGGAGATCCTTCAGCAGATACTGCAGCGACTTCCAGCTCCTGATGCTGCGATGGCATCTGCTTCCCTTGCTCCTCGCAAGAGGGCACGGCCTGCAGTTTCTTCACCAGCATCATCTGCCGGCACCGCTCCAGTTCCAGCAGGACCTGCATCTCCCGCCGTCGTACCTTCCTCGTCTCCTACAGCTTCCGGAGGCACTGAGGTTCTAGGAGACTCAGATGACCAGGAGTAGATTAGGATTAGTTTCTCATGATTAGGCCTTCCTTTTTTGTGCTTGATGCCAAAGGGGGAGAGATGGATGATGTTATGATATTTTGTTTAGATGGATGAATATTTATGCGATGTGATTTGTTCTTACATTTGTATGAGATATCAATGTGCTCTGACGTGAATTGTGGTTCTCTCTCTTATGCTATGATATGCTCTGATACATCTTGAGGGATGTGCACACTTTCAGGGGGAGATTTTTGCACAAAATCAGGGGGAGTATTAGTTGAGTATTAGTTGGTATTAGTTTATTAACTTGTTGTCATCAATCATCAAAAAGGGGGAGATTGTTGCATCTAGGCCTTTCATGCCTAGCCCTGATGTGTTTTGATGGTTGATGATAATAAGTATTTTTGGACTAACTATGTGTTTGAGTTAGTGTTACAGATTTCAGACAACCGCACAAAAAGCGAGGGCTGGTGATCAAAATGTTGAAGTTCAATTTAAGTCGTTCAAAAGCATAAGAAGACGCAAAAAGAAATTGTTTTTGCTGGACTAAACTGATGCATCGAGGTATGTTGTAGTTCTAGGTTTACCGATCTCAGGGTGCATGAAGATCGATCGGTTTAAGGATTTTATTCTTAGTTTAAACTGTACTATAAAGAGGGGACGCAAGTTCTCTCTACATCTCCAATTATACCGAGAAAAATCTAGGTCAATGCACGCATATCATTATCTGTGGTTTTTCGACAATTTGTTTTGATATATTGAATTTTGTCAACAGTTGAAGTTTTTACTTCTTGAGAAAGATCTGAAAAGATCTAATTTTTGTTGCTGTTGTCAAAAATGTTCTTCTCGAAAATATCTTCAAAACAAAACTGAAATCATTTGAATCAGATCTCTGGATTTTGAGCTTTCTCTGTTTTTATCCAGACTGACTGTCAGTGTTGATAACTGACTGTCAGTATGAATGTCAGTTAGTGCAAACTGACAAATCTCCAGAGAGCATGTTTTTCTGTCTCAGATTTTTTTTGTACTAAACTGACTGTCAGTATGAGTATACTGACTGTCAGTGTAGGTTTCGACCACAGAGAGTTTTTGAGTTGGTTTTTATTCTGTTTTTCTCTGTGTTACTGAAACAGAGACTGACTGTCAGTTTGAAACACTGACTGTCAGTTTGGGCAGTAAATTTTTGCTGTTATCTGCTTCAACGGTTATAAAGTTTTTAGCCGTTGCTTTTCACTGTTGATTTTGTGGACACTGACTGTCAGTCTTTGTAACTGACTGTCAGTATGGACTGTTTCTTTTTTACCGTTTTAGTCCACAACGTTCGAGCTGTTTTGATCCTGTTTTTACTCTTTCTGGTGATACACTAGACTGACTGTCAGTCTTGGTTACTAATTTTCAGCTCGAGCACAAACTGCTCTTTTGACCACGAAGGCTATAAATAGAGGTGTTGAGCTGCTGTTTTAACACAAGCAAATACAGCAACATAGCCTTTCATACTTTCTCACTAGTACTTCTTCGTTTTTACTTAAAACTTGATCTTTTGATCGAGTCGTGAGAGTATTAGCCACATCGAGCATATTGTTCTTGCATTCCCATTTCTAGATATTTTCTCGGTGTACATTGGAGGCCTAGAGTAGACCTTGCTTCTTATTACTCTTGGTGAGCGCCCTCACCTAGACGGTTCGGAGGCGAAAATCGCTGATCTCTCCAAATCGGAGATTGTCGGAGAGACGCGATAACTTGTAAAAGGCTTGGTGCTCGCCTTTCCGGAGGGGACAAGGAGCAACCTTAGTAGATAGTGTCCTGTGTGGATACTGAAGCTATACTCAAGGACTGAGTGCTTCAACGAGGACTAGTGGAGACTGGGCGTGTCTCCGATACCTCGGGATATATCGGTTTCAATCTCTTATCTTTTACTATTACTTGCTTTACCTTAATTTGGATTTTTCATTTGCAAAAACAAATTTTCAAAGTCTCCTATTCACCCCCTCCCCCTCTAGTCGACATCCTGATCCAACATCTACAACTCCCATACAACTCTAGTGTCTCTCGTACTAACCATCCTTTTGCTTTAGTACATTCTGATGTATGGGGTCCTGCTCCTTTTGTGTCTAAGGGTGGGCATAGGTATTATGTTATTTTTGTTGATGACTATAGTAGATATACTTGGATTTACTTCATGTCTCATCGTTCTCAGTTTTTATCGATATACCAAACTTTCACTCGCATGATTCGCACTCAGTTCTCTGCTAGTATTCAGATTTTTCGCTCTGATTCTGGTGGAGAGTACATTTCACATGCTTTCCGACAGTTTCTTGCAGATCAGGAGACTCTTCCCCAGCTCTCTTGTCCTGGTGCTCATCCTCAGAACGGTGTTGCCGAGCGCAAACATCGTCATATTCTTGAGACTGTTTGCACACTTCTCATCTCCTCTCATGTCCCACATCATTTCTGGGCTGAGGCGGTTTCCACGGCTGTTTATCTTATAAATCTTCAGCCGTCCACTCGTCTTGATGGCAAGTGCCCCACGGAGCTTTTACTTCCTGCTCCACCCACATACGATCATCTCCGTGTGTTTGGGTGCACTTGCTACGTTTTACTTGCCCCTCGAGAACACACAAAGCTGACCTCGCAGTCTGTTGAGTGTGTTTTTCTTGGGTACAATCTTGAGCATAAGGATTATCGGTGTTATGATCCTCATGCTCGTCGCCTGCGTTTTTCCCGTGATGTTTCCTTTGTTGAGGATCGTCCCTTCTTTTACTCTCCTACTGCCCCTCGTGTGTGTTCCCCCGAGTCGCTCTATTTTCTCTCGCTTCTCCTCACTACATCTTCTATGTCCTCTCCTGTTCCCTTTTCATCGGCCGAACCACCTTCACCTGTCGTTCCCTCTGTTTCTCTCCTAGCGCGTACTCCACCACCACCACCTCCACTTCCTCGCCCTCTGATCTTTCACTCCTATAGTCATCGACCTCGCCCTTCTCCTGTTTTGCCAGCCAGTACCGATAGCGTCCTTGTTGACGATCCGCCTGACCTGGAGCTTGCCACCTTGCCACAGTATGATCTTCGTGATCGCTCTACTATTGCTCCCCCTACTCGTTATGCTCTCTCTACAACTATCACTACTGAGCCGCATACCTACCAGGAGGCTGTTGCTAGTGTTGAGTGGCAAATGGCCATGGCTGAGGAGTTGGCGGCTTTAGCTCGCACAGCCACGTGGGACATTGTATCTTTACCTGCGCATGCTGTTCCAATTACCTGCAAATGGGTGTTCAAGGTAAAGACACGGTCTGATGGTTCTGTTGAGCGCTACAAAGCTCGCCTTGTTGCTCGTGGTTTTCAGCAGGAGTATGGTCGGGACTACGATGAGACCTTTGCCCCTGTCGCTCACATGACTACTGTTCGTACTCTTGTGGCTGTAACTGCTGTTCGTTCTTGGACTATCTCTCAGATGGATGTCAAGAATGCATTTCTTCATGGTGATTTACAGGAGGAGGTGTACATGCAGCCTCCACCAGGGGTTTCTGTTCCAGCTGGTCATGTGTGTCGTCTTCGGCGTGCTCTTTATGGCCTCAAACAGGCCCCTCGTGCCTGGTTTGAGCGCTTCTGCACTGTGATTGTCGAAGCTGGTTTTACTGCTAGTGCTCATGATTCTGCCTTGTTCACACATATTTCTCCTCATGGTCGGACTCTGATATTGTTATATGTGGATGATATGCTGATCACCGGTGATGATATGCAGTACGTTGCTTTTGTCAAGCAACGCCTGAGTGAACAGTTCCTCATGTCTGATTTGGGCCCCTTGCGCTATTTTTTGGGACTTGAGGTTCTTCTTGCTGAGGGGGGGTACTATATATCACAGCAGCGTTATACTCAGGATCTCCTTGCTCGCTCTGCTATCACAGATACACGGACGGCCAGCACACCCATGGAGCTTCGTGCTCAGCTCTGTTCCACTGATGGTGTTCCACTTGAGGATCCATCTCGATATAGACATATTGTTGGTAGTCTTGTCTACTTGGCAGTTACTCGACCTGACATAGCTCATGCAGTTCACATTCTCAGTCAGTTTGTCAGTGCGCCGACTTCTATTCATTATAGTCATCTACTTCGAGTACTGCGCTATCTCCGTGGGACAGTGTTACGAGGACTGTTCTACAGTAGATTGAGTCCTTTACAGCTCTGTGCCTACTCCGATGCTACTTGGGCGAGCTACCCTGCTGATCGACGTTCTGTCACAGGTTACTGTGTGTTTCTTGGGACTTCCTTACTCACTTGGAAGTCTAAGAAACAGACTGCAGTCTCCACATCTAGTGCTGAGGCTGAGCTTCGGGTTTTGGCTGCCACTACCAGAGAGATCATTTGGCTTCGATGGTTATTGGCTGATTTTGGTGTTGAGTGTCCTACCTCCACCTCATTATTGTGTGACAACACTAGCGCCATTCAGATGGCCAAAGACCTAGTGAAGCGTGAGATGAGCAAGCATATTGGTGTTGATGCATCTTTCATCCGGTCTCATTGTCACCTTGATACTATTGCTCTTCAGTACGTGCCTTCGGAGCTTCAGATTGTTGACTTCTTCACCAAGACACAAACTCAGGAGCATCATAGTTTTCTCCTCTCCAAACTCAACATGTCTGCCTTTTCAGCACCATCCTGAGTTTGAGGGGGGATGTTACTGTATATGTGTATATAACTAAGGGAGTCTCTCCCACACATCTATTCAATTCAATACATTCATATTCACAGCAAGATGAGCTCCAAGCACTTGAAAATAACCAAACCTATCAGATAACTTCACTTCCACCTGGGAAAAGGGCTATAGGCTACAAATGGGTATTTAAAATCAAACATTTACTAGATGGATCAGTTGACAGACACAAAGTAAGACTTGTTGCAAAGGGATATGATCAACAAGCGGGTGTGGACTATCATGATTCTTTTGCTCCTGTGGTCAAGCTTGTCACTGTCATGCTTCTGATTGCAATAGCCAATGCTAAACTTTGGCCTCTACACCAACTTGACATAAACAATGCCTTTTTACATGGGCATTTGGATGAGGAAGTTTACATGCAAGCACCGGAAGGTTACACTAACACACCTTAGGGGCAGGTCTGTAAACTATTGAAGTCTCTTTGTGGCCTGAAACAAGCCTCAAGACAGTGGAACAAAGAGTTTTGCTCAACACTGCACAAATTAGGTTTCTCTCAATCTAGGCATGATCACTGCCTATTCACAATCAACAAAAGGGACTGTTTTACAGCTTTACTTGTCTATGTGGATGATGTCCTCCTCATTGGCAATGATGCAGCCATGATTAATACAGTCAAGCAGTCACTAGATGATGCTTTTACAGTAAAGGATCTAGGTCATGCCAAATATTTTCTTGGAGTTGAAATTGCTTGCTCTTCAGAAGGGATTTACCTTAATCAGAGGAAGTACATCATGGACATGTTAACTGAAGCTGGACTTTCAGGTGCCAAACCAGCAAAAACACCTTTTCCTCGCGGACAAACCTTGCACTCCGATCCTGACAACCTTCTTCTTGATCCTGAAAAATACAGAAGACTGGTTGGCCAACTTTTGTACTTCAACTTCACCAGAGCTGACACAACCCATGGAATTCAACAACTAAGCCAACATGTCAATGCTCCAAGCCTGCATCACTGGGATGCAGCTCTTCAAGTGCTTAAATACCTCAAAGGATGTCACTGCCTTAGGTGTTTTCTATCCAACCAAAAGCAGTCTTTAGTTAAAGGGGTACTGTGATGCTGACTGGGCTGACTGTCGAGACACTAGAAGATCCCTCACTGATACTGTGTTTTTCTTGGCTCTGCACTTGTGTCCTGGAAGACTAAGAAACAGGCAACTATCTCTAAGTCATCTGCCGAAGCTGAGTATCATTGCATGAGTACTACTGTGTGTGACCTGAAATGGATGACCTACTTATTACAGGATTTTGGAATCAAGCTTGACGAACCCATCCCACTACTATGTGACAATAAAGCCGCACTACACATTGCTTCAAATCCAGTGTTTCATGAGTGAACAAAGTGATAAGGGGCAGCCGATGTTCACGACGTAAGATCAAAGATAACTTGAAACCATGATCCCTGACGAATGCTAACGCCAACCACCGTCTTGATACGACAACTTGCGTTATGCGAATTCGCCCAAGAACATGCTCTGTTTCTCGTCTACTCAACCACGCAGAAGTAGACGTGTATTCTTCCTGCAAGACACGAGGAATCACAAGAACAACGATGGTAATACTTAGAAAAATACTCCCTATTTTCGATGGCAACGCGTAGCATAAACCCAAGAATCAAGAGTAAATAGCTTTTTCTGAATAACGTGGTCTAACCCATTATAATAGAGTTTGAGTAGAACATATATGAGTTGGGGAATGCGTGTTACTGTTCACGTGAACAATGACCACCCCAAAATTTTTTCAAAACATCTCTCATACTAAAGTTAGAAAGTAATCTTCAATTTTGGAAAGAAACTGTTGCATGCAAAAACAATTACTTTCTTTCTCGATTGTTGAGATCATTGTTTTCCTTCTTTTAGATTTCTTTTTCTTTTCTTTTCCTTGCTTCGTACTCCACGTTGGTACTATAGCGCACGATTACTGTAGCTACAGTACCCCCGGCCAATGTTATGTCCGTCACCTTCAAGTGCTAACGATGTCCGCATCATCTCCTTTTGGTGCCCATCCTCTCTCTCCTCCCGCTGGGCAATTCATATACCGATGCCTTTAAATCTGAGTACACACAAAATAGTTGCACAATGAAGCATCCAATTCTCATTGGAATTTAAGTTATAGTTAGTTAAAAATAATGCAACATTTTCAGCTAGTTTTTTGGCACGTGAACGAGTTGTAAGTCCTTGAAACATTTTAGTAGATTCATCATCATGAACAATAGAGGACGAAGGTGTTGGTGAAGTAATGATTGTTGGGGTCCCCTCATCACAAAGCATCTTCAGATTGATTGCCACCTGGTTCGTGATGAACCGAAGAAAGGACTAATCTGCACGGTCCACGTCACAAGCTCTCAACAACTTGCAGACATCTTCACTAAATCCCTTTCATCTCATCAGTTTCACTATCTTCGGTCAAAGTTGGGCATGGTTGATTTCACTCATGCTCCAACTTGAGGGGGGGCTGTACGAGTTGATATTTTTGTATTTAGATATTAGCCACAGTATGCCATGCCAGTCTTTTACCGTATCTTAACAGAACAGCTGTAACAACCTTGCTGTATCTCATATATAAGCTAAGATTGATCTGATCTAGCGATTGATATATGAAACAATAAACTCTACCAAAATTTATGATCTATATTTGTTCATTGGTTCTATTAGAAAAAAGAAATAGAAGTAGAGAAGCCGTAAGTTAATTCATGGTTCTGTGCTATTGCTACCTTCGGTCTGGATGTAGAGCATCAAAACGCTAAAATATTTCCTGCTCTGTGGTCTTGAGCTGGCTGCTGCTCCCCTTTTGGTTCATGAAGTCATATAACGAAAGGTAGTACATGACAAAGTACTTGACAAATTACATGGAGAGAGGCAGTAAATAATATACTCGTTTACATTTTCTTTAAAAAAGACAAAAAAGGAGGTGCTTGTTTTTTACTTTATTCTGTGTGTTCATCGATTTTGGATTGTCCTCCCCTCAACTCGGATGTAGGGAACATGAGCAATATTCGGCCAATCGGCCCCGTTTTCAGGGTCCATCCGACTTTCCAGCTCGTGAGGGCATGAATCAATTAACAATTCTTGAAGTCTTGGCGACACAACATGTTTTGGCAACGCGTGCATTAGATGGCAACGACTAATGTGAAGTATCTTGATGGATGGAAGTGTAGCTAACGGAGCAGGAAGGCATTTCAGATTATAACAGTGCGCAAACTGAATAAACTCTAGAGAGGTAAGATGCTGAAACGCTGCCTCCTGATCTTCTGAGAACTGAGCGAGAGTCAAGAACCCGACCCTTAAATGGCGCAGTGATGGGAGCTTTCCGAACAAGTTAGAGAAATTCCCAGTCATCAAGCTTTCGTCCATTGTGAGGCTTGTCAGAAGATTCGCGACATGCTCCACATGTAAACATTCTGGATCTGAGAGCTCACTCAGTAGTCCAGGACAACCCTCCACATAAGCTGTTCTTAAGTTGCCAAAGCACTGGAAGCCGTCGGTCAAACATAGTCCATCACTTTGCATAAGAACAAGATTTTCCAGGGACTTCAATTGATGTGCAGATAGCGCAACATGGTGATTGCAGTAGGTGATCTTCAAGGTTCTGAGTGAAGCCAAGACTTGTAGGCAGCTTGGTATTGTCTTGATATAGTCTCCAGGCTTGGTGATTTCTAGATTAGACAGTGTAAACAAGAATGGAAGGCATGGCACTTCCTTCAGTGAAGAGCAATATTCAAGATGGAGGCTTGTGAGACGTGGGAGCAACAGCCCATGAGCTTCTTCGTCTGGCTCTGACCACTCCTCCCATGCATCGACAGAAGAAATTTTGAGCTCCTCAAGAGATGGGAAACCACCCAATGATACACCATCCACATGCTTTATAGATGGCAGTCTTTGTAGACTGAGAATCTTGAGAGAAGAGATGTGCCCAAGTGGTGGAAGGGCTTCTAAAAACCGGCAGTCATCAAGATGTACACACAAAAGATTGGTGAAGTCATTAGGCTGAAGCATCCAATTAGGAAAGTCTCTGCCTCCATAGCCTTTGATGGTCAGCTCTTGTATGTTTGGATGTGGTTGAAGTCCTTCAAGCACAAACTTGGGTACCTTTGTCCCTTTCAACACCAAGGCATCGACATGTTTCTTGTCCATCAGTCTTGCCTCCATTGCCTCCTCCTTGCTTCTCACGTTGTGGATACTGCTTATGCATAGTTGTCCCGTGAGCTCTTGCATGTTCTTCAACTCATTTATCATGAATCCTTCTCTTCCCTTTCTAGCACTGAAGTTCTCCAATTCTTGAAGCTTAGTTAATTGCCCAATTCCAGAAATTAAAGACAGGGCTGAAGCATCTACATATAAATGGCGTAAGCTTGTCAACATGGTAATGCTTTGTGGCAAAGAACCAGAGAAATATCCTTGAAGATGCAAAACTTGAAGGGTGCAGGGGAAGTCCCTTAACTTTCTGATCCTTGTAAAGGAAAGATCAAGGAATTGTAGTTTTCTCATAGCCTTTCCTTTGGGCCATTCATTCCTCTGAGCTTCAACATATGACAAGTCCAGCACACGAAGACTTCTAGAGTTGCCTAACACACTCTCAAGAACATCAAAAATCGCATCACTCTCAAAATGACCAAATAGTAATAGAGTGCGAAGATTTTTGTACTTGTGCAGCTCGTAGAAGTGGTCTACATTGTCAGCCTGCAATGCTAAGTGACGAACATTTGGTCTTGGGGAAGCCCCCGCTGATCTCTCACTATGGAGGAAGCATTGGTTCAAAGAAACAGCAACGGCCAAACCTCGTACCAAATCATGCATGACAAACTTGTTGCTGTCAAATGTGGGTTGGAACAGGGACCTTGCCACAAGTTCATCGAAACACTGCCGACCAACATCCTCTAATCTTGTGCCATCTAGTTCGCTGTGCTGAATGAAATCATTAGCAATCCACATCTGGACCAGCCTATCCCTGTCAAACAAGTAATTCTTGGGAAATATTGAGCAGTAAGCGAAGCATTGCCTTTGTCTCGGAGATAGGTGCTGATAACTGACTCCAAGATATGGAAGAATGGCGTGCAAAGCTTCATCCAAGTTCCACCAGTCACTCTCAGCAATTCTTATCCACTTATCCTTGGCAAGTCTAGACCTCAACAAGTTGCCTATTACTCTTGCTGCTAACGGTAAGCCATCTAGTTTCTTTGCTATTTCTTCACCAATTAACAGCATGCTTTGATTGTTTGCTTGCTGTGCAACCTCCATGCTGCCAAATGCATGGCACTGAAAAAGAGGCCAGAAATGCTCCCATGCCAAAGCTTTTAGAGGTATCGGACCTATTGTTCCTACAAATTGTGCAACCCTTTGGCTCTGAGTTGTGACAAGAACTACACTTCCAGGTGCCTCTGTAACTATAGCAGTCAGCAGGATTTTCCAGTCATTGCGCATCTTATCCCAGATGATGATGTTTGTGTCATTGCATATCTCATCCCAGATGTTGTCTAACACTAGCAAGAATCTTCCATGCTGATTGATAACACGATGAAGCTTGGTGACAATGGCATCCAAGCTATCAGCATTATCAAAACATGAATTGTTTCCCTCAAAAGAACGAAGGATCTCTTGCAGTGTTCTTTTCAAGCTGAAATGTTGTGAAACATAAACCCAAGCTCGTTGCGCAAAGTGTTCCTTCACCTTGCCATGATTGTAAATGACTTGGGCGAGTGTTGTCTTCCCTGCTCCACTCATCCCAACTATCGGAAGAACATCAATACTGCAGACTCGATCCCTGGCACCTATTTTACCTCCTCCGGTGCTGGATCCTGCCTCATCATCGGACGAACCCACTATCATCTTTAAGATCCACTCCCTAACTTCATCTCGGCCAAACACTTCGACATCAACCGGCAGATGCGAGCTAGTCTCCCTCTCCCACAAATTTTCTGCCTCCTGCTTTGCTTGACTCAGTTTCATGAGCTCAAGATAAGTGCCGGAGCGCGCGCAAAGCTGGTCGAGCGTTTGCACAACATCCTCTAGCCTGATCATATCCTCATCGGGCATAATCAATTTTTTCATTGTCCTAAAAGACGACGACACGAAGTCGCTCACCTTGCGCTTGCCAGCAACTGCCTTGTCGACCTCGAATTCATCTAGGACGTCCTCGGCTTCCTGAGCCGCCCCATGTAGACGCTTCAACCACTCGATCTGGTTGGGGTTTGTGATGAGCCGTTTGTCTGCCTCCTCGGTTATGGCCTTCACCATGGTGAGATTGTCACGGAGTGTTTCCAGCAGCACACTGGTGCCACGAGGCAGATCAAAGTTGCTCTGAAGATATGAAACCGCCTTGGCCGCTGCACAATCAACGACAGCAGACAAGAAGCCGCCGACGAGCAGCCCCACCGGCAGTGACATATCTGTTTTTGGGGGCTGCAAAGGCAGGAGAAGCAAAATCTACGTGTTTGTGGTGGTTTGCGGATTAGTTTGTGCCAAGTGTAATTAGGCAAGAGAAGTAAAATCTATGTGTATGTGTATGTGGCAGTTGCGGATTAGTTTGAGGCTAGTTGTAGACAATTAATTTAATTTTCCAAGGTGCGTCTACTGGATAAGTGGTGACTGAACAATACTTGTATAGTGCAGTTAGTATTTTCGGGAGCTAAATCCTAACTGCTAACTCACAATATTGGTGTGTCTTCTCTCCTGATATTTTTACTTGTTTTTTATATTTTCAACTGCAATTTTAAATTTTTGTTCAAAGTTTCGATTCACCTCTTTCTTGATCACACAACATCCTTCAAATTTTGAAATCCGACATAGTAGCTAGATGCCTTTTTTTTCTTTGAGGCATTTGCGTGTAGACTGCGAAAACAGCTTCAAAGTCAATCATTGCCGCTATTGGATGCCGACTACATTGACCTGATCGTCACATCTAAAGGTTGCAAGTGACACAAAACTACAATTGATTTATTTGAAGATTCAACTGAGGATAAGTAAGTCACCTCGAAACATTCTCAGTTATTGAATGGAAGGTCTATAAATTGTGTAATCTGTTTGGAGAATTGGTTGTCACCTCGAAGCATTTTAGTTATAGAATGGAAGGTCTAGAAATTTGCGTGTAGACTACGAAAACAGCTTCGAAGTCAATCATTGTCGCTATTGGATGCCGACTACACTGACCTGATCGTCACATCTAAAGGTTGCAAGTGACACAAAACTACAATTGATTTATTTGAAGATTCAACTGAGGATAAGTAAGTCACTTCGAAACATTCTCAGTTATTGAATTGGAAAGTCTACAAATTGTGTAATCTGATTGGAGAATTGGTTGTCACCTCGAAGCATCTTAGTTATAGAATGGAAGGTCTAGAAATTTGCGTGTAGACTACAAAAACAGCTTCGAAGTCAATTCTTTGTCGCTATTGAATGCCGACCACACTAACTTGATCGTCACATTTAAAGATTGTAAGTGACACAAAACCACAATTGATTTATTTGAAGATTCAACTGAGGACAAGTGAGTTACCTCGAAGCTTCTCAGTTATTGAATGGAAGGTCTAGAAATTGTGTAATCCGATCAGAGAATTGGTTTTTTCTCCACGGTGGCTTATTAGACCTTCTCCAACAGAATCGGATCTCTATATCCTCATATACATACCTCCCTAAAAAGATTCCATACCTATATTTCTACTCTCTCCAACAGAATCTTTAAACCCAAAACCATATAGGTAGAGGAGAGAGAATACCTAAATTTATCAATTCTCTGCAGTAATATCTAAAATAGGAATCGAGATAGGTATTCTGTTGGAGTAAAAAAGGTATTACTGATACCTAAATTTTAGGTTATCAATTCTTTTAAGAGGACTGTTGGAGAAGGTCTTAGAGCTTCCCTTTCTATTTTTACCCTTAAGTTTGAGGGATTCTAGATTCTTATGTATTTCTAACCTTTGTTTCTCGTCTAGTGATTTCAATAATTCTTTTGCAATCATACTGCAACTAACATACATACATGTATCTAAAACCAAAATCTAGGATTGAAAAAACAAAATTAAAAAGCTCATAAAAATTAAACCTACCAATATGACAAATGGCAAAATGATAAAAGTTTAATTTGTGACTTATATAATATAACAAATTTATAATATGCTATAAACATACCAATTCAAACAAGTCAGATATTTACTCACTTTATAGAATAAATCTATTTCTCTTTAGAAGTAAAAAAAACTACCCACTAGTTTGGACAGATTTGAAAAGAATTAGATGTTCACATAATTCGAGAATAGTAGTGTCTTTCACACATTAGGAGATCCTTCTTTTACCTGCCACATCAACTTGAGCCTTGCCAAGTAGCGTTCTCCATACACATCTAGTAAATAATTAATATAAGGACAAACAATCAAAACATCATGACTAATGGAAAGAAATAGCAAGAAAATTACTAACCTTCTTTCCATCGTAGGAAATAAACATAACGCAATATTCTTTTTTCTTGCGTGCCAAAAAGAATTCCATTCATATCCATTCTCTGGTTAGAAATAAGTCTCAGCTTCTTCTTTGCACTGCTCTCTTGGTCACAAAGACAAATACCCATGTTTTCAATTCTATAGATCGGTTAACAAAACTGGTGTAGATGGATGTGAATGAAATGCGAAGATATTTAATTATTAGAGAAGCCGGCCTTGTTGTTGCCACATTTGCATATGTACAAATTGTTAGGAGGAGGAAAAGAAAGAGAACCCAAAGAGTCTTGTATGCCCCAATGATAGATATGGAAATAAGGAGAAATGAATACCTTACTTCTCTTTACCATCAAGATGATAATAGTTGTTTGCACATGTTGAGGCTAAAAAAAGCTCCTTTCTTCAAGCTATGTGACACCTTGAAGCAGAGAAGCCTCCTTTGTGATACGATCCATTGTTGTGTCGAGGAGTAAGTAGCAATATTTCTTCACACAATTGGTCATAATGTGAAGAACAGAGTAATAGGAAAAAATTTCAAAAGGTCAAATGAGACGGTTAGTCATTACTTTAAGGCGGTTCTTAAAACAATTAATGAGCTTCATGATGACCTTATTAGGCCCCCATGTCTTGAAACTCCAGCCAAAATCCTGGGGAATACCAAGTGGTATCCTTACTTTCAGGTATGGTCTAGGTACATAGTACTATTTTAAATAGTAAAAGTAGAACTTGTTTGACCATGTTTTGTTTTTTACAAATCATAATGTAGAATTGTATTGGAGCAATCGATGGCACTCATGTATGGGCTAGTGTCCCCAAGTCACGTGAGGCAGCGTTTCGAGGTAAAAAGTGCTTTACAACCCAAAATGTGATGGCTACTGTTAACTTTGACCTTCCTTCACATACGTGTTGGCTGGTTCGGAGGGCTCAGCACATGATGCTGTGGTTCTTGCTGATGCCTTGCAATGACCAAATGGTCTTGTTGTCCCTGAAGGTAGTCTCTAGTAAATATCTACAATACACACACTTGTAAGATGTAATTTTTCCTAATAAAACTATAATTATGTGATGTTGTAGGAAAATACTACTTGGTTGATTGTGGTTATGGTGCAAAGCCTGGCTTCTTATCACCCTTTTGTGGTGTTCGATACCACCTAAAAGAGTGGGGTAATGATAACAATCCAGAAGATGAGAAGGAACTATTTAATCTAAGACACTCACAACTAAGGGTTATAGTTGAGCATGCTTGGGGATCACTGAAGAACAGATTTAAATTTCTTGATGATGCTCGGTCTTTTTTTCCATTTAAGACACAAGTAGATGTTGTCCTTGCTTGTTGCATTTTGCACAACTAGATTCTTGGCCATGGGGTAGATACTTTTCTCCCATCTGAGATAAATTGGACACCAAACCCAACCAACTTGACAAGAACACATTGGGAACAAGTGCAAGAAAATAGAGAATGGGTTGAACGGAGACAAGAACTTGCTAACTGGATGTGGGAAACAAGGGCAATTCCCAATGTTTGAGAGCATTCCAATGTGCCATATTTGTCATGTAGCTGGTATGCGATAGTTTTTGTACTAATTTTGTGGCCTTTTAATTTCTTTTGCTTATGTGTATTTCAAGTTTGTTCTTTCTTGTTTAGTACTTGATGTATGGGTTAGTGGAATTACCAATTGAGGGGTTAGGGAGGCTGTTTCAGGGAATAGATAATGCAATTGTTGGAACAAATTTTTTGGCATTGCGCCATTGTGGCCATAGTGCGCTTTTCTTGTTAGTTCTGGTATTTTGTCTTGGTTTTGTACAGGTTGCTTGTGCTTAAGGTTACTCTATGTTTCTTTGATGCATGGGTGGAGGGACTTGAGGTTTTGTTTGATTAGTGATCACTTCCTCTGTTTGAGTTGGTTTTGTAGGGTCTTATATGGCCCATAATATGAGAAATTTGAGTAGTTATTCATTACTACGTATGGTGATGCTTGCTTGTTTTGTGTTGCTTCATGATGCTTTGATGCCATTGATGCATAGATATATGCACTGATCTAGGACTGAGGTGTATTAGTTGCTAGTGGTGAAACAAAGTACTCATTTATTATAAACTTATATTATGCCATCTTTTGATGACGTAGCATATAATTAGACATTGGGCCATGTAATGTGATGAATACATGCTAATTAGATACTGTAGCCTGATTTTCTTTCCATGTCTATCTCCAGTATGTTTTGCTAGGTGTTGTTCCTTTCTCTAGTGATGTCCCGTGCTCGAAGCAACTTGGAGTTCGTGGAGTTGTTACACAGAACGAACCTTACGAGACCCTGGTCCCGACATCCTTATACCAAGTAAATACATCAGATTTTTGATTTGCATGAAGTCCATGTTTATATCAGAATATATGATAATCAATTTAGAGCTTATTTCGTTGCTATTTGGTGCTAATGCAGTTAGCAAAGCATTTAGGACACATGCAGACACGCATTCACCAAAAACAAAAAGAAAGAAATAGAAGGAGAGTAATTTATGTGTGTTGTGTGTTAGGTTATAAAATATTGCCTCTCTACTGAAGTATAAGATACCTCTATTTTTCAGGCTCATGAGATCAACCATCTTGAAATTCCCACAAGAGACTATCTTTTTGCCCCTTTTCTTGAGGATATTTGTCGAGCTGTGGATTTTAATTTCTTTTGCTTATGTGTATTTTAAGTTTGTTCTTTCTTGTTTAGTACTTCAAATATGTATGATACTAGAGTTTTATTTCATGCCCCAATGCAATAGACTTCTTGACTGATTATTAACATTGCTCTATCCATTTGAGTTTTATTTCATGCCCAATGCAATAGACTTCTTAAGGACTTCCATTAAAGTAAACAAGGATCCTAAACTGAGGAGTTGTTGTCTTATTAAAAATATGTCTATCTATCTCTATGTCTATCTATCTCTAAAGTCCTGTACTCTTTTTCAGTGAAGCATTTGAATGGCACAATCTTGTTTAATGTCTAAATATGCTCTTCATATTGAACTTCTGTCATGTTGTAGGAAAAATGAATGGGATTCAAGAAGTTGAGTAGAGGGATCTAGAAAAAATTGTTTGGACATCTGACATGTCAACATTTGTTTTACGCCACTTAACTCATCTTATTGCTGCCGGAAACAGAGTTGACAAAGGATTCAAGGCCTCCCATTACAATTAGTGTGCAAAATCTTTGAATGATATTTTTGATATCCGTGTTAGTGGTAACCAGATTGTAAATCACATGAAGACATGGAGAACCCGCTGGACTAACATTGTCAGGCTTAAGAAAGTTAGCTCGGCTCATTTTGATGAAGACACTGGAACAATATTTCTTGATAAGAACAATTGCATGGACCGTATCAAAGTATGTACTCTTTTTCCTTTTTTCTAGCTGGGATAGTAATTAGCACTTGCAAATTCTTATCTAGAAAAATAACTATTCTGAATGCACTATTATTCATACATTTATGATGTGTTTGGTTTGAGAAATAGTGGTCTCTTGAAACATTTCACATGAGCGCCTACCGTTACATTTATGTTGATTATTACTATGTGATGGTTGCTATGCAATGAGTTATTGTTTGTCAAATCAAAGGTGGTGGTCCTCACTGGGATGAGGTGGTTACTCTTCATCTCTTGAAATTATTTCACTTGATGGATATAGTGATATTCATGGTTGCCAAATAAACAATTGAACTGTTAACCTCATACTCTTAGTTCTTGCTGTTTATTCCTATTTAATGATAGTTTTGCTTTTCAAATATCTATTTTGCCTTAGTTGTGACAATTTAAACTCAAATTTCAGCAACAACCAAGTGAGGCAAAGTTCTTTAACAAACTATTGGAGAACTATCATTATATGGTAATGATATTTGGTAATCAATAGGCCACTGGAATGTTCGCCAAAGACAGTAATGAGTCACTTACTGCTGAAACATTTGGAAGTGCTCCTGACTCACATAGCATGGCTTCGGAGGAATTGGCTGGTACTTCCTTATTCCATGGCAATGGAAGTCTTGAACGTGATGGAATGGAGTCTTCAGGCAAAAAGAGGGCGCGCGCATCTGTTTGCGAAGAAGATTCTATGATTTCAGCTGCCACATCTGCTTTAAACAATATTGCAAATGCTATTATGATGACAGCAACCCGTGCTCCTCTCGTGATCGCAGCTAATCTTTGGGATATTATGAAGGATATCCCAACATTTAGTGAGGGTGACCTTGCACACTACTATGCATATCTTGTTGAGAATCCTTCTATTGCTAATGCTTTTGTGACACTTAGCCTTGACAACAAGATGGTGTGGGTATACAGGTACATCAAGAATCATGTTTCTTGATGCGTCTTGCATGAACAACATGAATATTAAGATATAAGTATCTGCAAGTCAAACTATGTGTTTTGTGGACTTACACTTTGCAATGCCCTTTAATGATGGATTAAAACTATGTTATTAGGACCTACACGCTGTGATGGATGTCTTTCAATGTTGAACTATAGTCTTGTATGATGCAGGAAACATTTGAATGTATCTAGACTTGTTTGATGCCCTTTTATGATGCAAGGAACATTTGAATGTATCTGGACTTGTTTGATGTCCTTCTATGATGCAAGGAATATTTGAATTTATGATACAAGGAACTATTGTTTGTCAGCATTTGATCAAGCTTGTTAGACCGTGTCTTGTTTTCTATGCTTCAATTAAATATTATATACAAATTGTATAAATCAGAAATTATCATTGACCATTATTCTTCAAACCAAACAATAAATAAAATCATTCCATATCTCAAACCAAACAAGAAACAAGATCAATCTATTTCTCAAATCAAACAATGTTTAATAGACCATCTCATCCTAGGTGAGATGATCCCATGAGAGGCCAAGTAATCTTGACAGAACGATTCCTCAAACCAAACACACCATAAGTTAACGATTTAGAAGAAGAAGAAAAAGAAATATAAGTTGTATAAAACACAACCTCTCCCACGCACTAACCACTAGTACAGAAATGCAGTCTTCTATCGGTAAAAAAAACCCTTCTACTATCGGTTTTTGTACCGATAGAGATAGACACGATAGAACAAGACTGGACATTTTCTATCGGTAAATAACCGACAGAAGAAGTTCACTATTCTATCGGCATATTATGAATCTACCGATAGAAAACCCGTCGTATTCTTACGTCCAGCAGTTGGAAAAGTACCACTATTCTAACGGTTAACTACAAGATTACCGACAGAAAAAAGCTTAGTACTCTATCGGCATATTAGGAGTGTACCGATAGAAAACTCGTCGCTAGCGGATTGAAAAGTACCACTATTCTAACGGTTAACGACAATATTACCGACAGAAAAAAGCTTAGTACTCTATCGGCATATTAGGAGTGTACCGATAGAAAACTCGTCGTCAGCGGCTGGAAAAGTACCACTATTCTAATGGTTAACTACAAGATTACCGACAGAAAAAAGCTTAGTACTCTATCGGCATATTAGGAGTGTACCGATAGAAAACTCGTCGCTAGCGGATTGAAAAGTACCACTATTCTAACGGTTAACGACAATATTACCGACAGAAAAAAGCTTAGTACTCTATCGGCATATTAGGAGTGTACCGATAGAAAACTCGTCGTCAGCGGCTGGAAAAGTACCACTATTTTAACGGCTAATTATAAGTTTACCGATAGGAAAACTCGTATTATTCTATCGGCATATTACAAGTTTACCGATAGAAAAGTCGTCGTCAGCGGTTGGAAAAGTACCACTATTCTAACGGTTAACTATAAGATTACCGACAGAAAAAATCTTAGTACTCTATCGGATATGTATGAGTTCACCGGCAGGAAAGGTCAAACTCTTCTAACGGTTAATTTTGATTGTACCGATAGAAAAAAGGACAGTAGTCTCTCGGTTGTTGATGAATTTACCGATAGAGCATTCACATATACAGTACTTTATTTGCGTTCACAATACAGTACATTCACATATACAGTACAGATGCAATACAGTATAGATTGGATACACAATACAGTACAGATGCAAGGTAAATTCACAGAACAAATTGACACATTAGGCAGTTATTCACATTTATTCACATATGTATGGACAAATACAGATTGCAATCCAATGTGGACATTTATTCACATATATATATTTATTCACATGTATATGAACAGTCTATGCAGAGTACACGAAAAGGAGAAAATTGTCATGCTGGATGGTTGGGCGCTACTTCCTCCATGACATATTGTGCCCAGATTTGTCGAAGATATATAATCTTTGCATTTTCATATTGGTCTTTCGACATGGCGATCTGCAAGCATGTGTGCACACTGAGTAACTAACTTCGATCCTAATTTAGAACGTGACACCCATTTTTGAAATTTGAGTTAGCTATCGATGCTTACCTGGGGGAATCGGGAAAAGTTTGTCCGCACTAGGTCGTACATGTAGCGCAGCACATAAAACCCGCATTCCCACGATTGCGGCTGCTGATGGCACTGAGATAATTGCATATGCGAATACATGTTAGCTATATATTGTTTCCATAAACTAATTAAGCATAAACAAAAAGTCTCGTGAGTACCTCATATTCTTTCCAAGCTAGTACGGAGCCCTGCGGTGCGGCATGCCTCCCTCCAGCGGACACATATTTATCAAAAGCCCTGCATTTCAGTTAGTATTGCCAGTTAATGTATTATCATTAGCTAGTGAGGTCAAAATATAAATCAAACATATAAGTTACTTACGCCTCCATATTCCCCTTGAGCACATATTCCATCGATAATCTGTCACGCATCGAATCGAGGTAGTACACCTCGTTCCTCGGCGGACAGATCACGATGAGGATCCAGTGGCCCCTGCATTGTACGTAAAAGAGGACCGCTAGCTCAAAGTACATCTCAGGTGTAACATACAAGATTGAGTTAAATTAGTACGAAATGCACTAACCTTTGGTGGTACGGCACCAGAATGAAGTCCCTGTCCTGCTGCGCCATCAGCGCGCTGGATATGTACTGCTCAGCGTGCGCGGCGTCCTGCTCTAGCATCGTGAGGCTTATTTTCTCTGGGTCGAGGAAACCCACCTTGTCACACGCAGCCTCCGATGCTAGCCTGTACATGCACCTGCATGCGAAGGACGAGATTAATATTAATTTCACAGAAAGTTACTCAGTATTCAAATGAACTGCAACATTAATGCAGAGTTAGCAAACAGAGTTAGAAAACAGCAATACATAGCATCAGCAAACTCACAGGACTCCAGTCCGTATGATGGACATATCGAGCTCCCGCCAGTTGTAGAGGTCGAACAGATCCTCGTGTGCCACGGATATAGTCCCGGGCTCACGGTGGAACTGCCCAGGCCTGTAGGGAACTAAGAAGTTCAGGCTGCGCCGAGCTCGATGTAGGTACCAGTCGTGGAGGTCTCTGGTTGATCGATCCAATTTCCGCAAAGATGCCTCCGACAGGAGTGGGAGCGCGTTCGTGAACGTCCGCGGCAGTCCCTGTCGCCCTTTGCCCTTGCCTTTGCCGCCCTTGCCTTTTGCCGGGGACTGAGCGCGTACCTTCGAAGGCAAGGGCGAGGTGATGGCGGCTTTCTTCCGAGGTGGAGGCGTGGATGCGCTGGGTGGGGTCGAGGCCGTCTTTGATGTGTCCAGGTTCGCACGAGATCAGCCCTCATGCCCCGAGCTGGGGGCGCAGTCCCCTGGTAGCCCCGCGGCAGGCCACTTCAATAAATGAGCACGTATGTTAGATTATGCAAGTTGAGTGTACTGAGTAGGATGTAATCTAAAATGTGTAGGATTTACCGGTTGTATTACAAGACACTTCTTGGGCCACTGTACGTAGGAGCCCACTGCCTCGGCAAGTGTCTGCAGTTCCTCTGTTGGGACTGGCAACGGAGAATCGTTGTAGCCCGGCATGGCCATGTCCACCTGTACCTTTGCGAAACCCAACCGCAGAGGTACACAGTGGACCCGGACATCCGGCCCAGACGGATATACGAAGCCGTGTCCAACCACTTCCTGCCCGGCGCCTACGTGATTCTGTAGGATGCAGCCCTCCGGCCCCTGCAAATTTGTAACAATTAAGTGCAAAGATGAAGGCTTGCATCAACTTAAGTGCACAGATGAAGGCTTGCAGTACCTCAAGTAGATCCACTGGATCCGCGAGTACCTTCGAAGCGCAACTGCTTATCCGACCCCGCGGGGTACCGTCGTCCTGGGGATCCGCATCTGCACTCTTGGCCAGCAATGCTTGTCTCAACCGTGCAAACTCTTCCCTCATTTGTGCGACCTCGGTCTGCACCTCAGACTGTACCTCAGCCCGTATCTCAGCCCGCATCTCCGCCCGTATCTCCTCCCGTACCTCAGCCCGTATCTTATCGGAGAGGTCAGCTTCCTTTTCCTTCCAGGTGCGGGCCTTCTTCCTCGGTGGAGCCGGATCTACGAAACCGGCCTTCCACGACACAATGGCTCCCACGGCCCGTGTCCGCCCGGGATGCTCCTTATTTCCTAGAGCCCGGGTGAGGATGTCGTTCTCCCTTTGCGGGGTAAACAATCCCTCCGCTGCCTCCTTCTCAAAAGAGATCTGTTACATTTGAAGGTACCTTGTGAGACAAATTGCCTTATATACACTTGTGCGCACACAGTTTACGAGGTTAGCCAACTTACCATTCGCCTCACAACGTCGGCGTCCCCAGGGGTTGCGAACTGCACAGACCCCGTGGACGACACGGACCCCCTCCCCCTCCACCATCGCTTGCACCTCTCATCCCGGATCTCGGAGAGCGGCAACTCAGGGGTGTCGATGACAGGATTTTGTTCGTCTTCCTTCTTCCACTGTTCCTCCTTCCCCGCATATCCCCGGGATCCGAGCCGATGCGGGTGATCGTTCCTCTTCTGGATCGCCCTATTCTTCTCGCTAAGGGCCTTGAACTCCTCAGTCCCCTTTTGCTTGTGAATTCCTCCCATACCTCCTCCGATATGAAGGGGTACTTCTCGCAAGGAGATTTCCCCGCAGCTAGGAAGTTACTGACGAGCCAGCTCTTAAAGGTTTTCCATGTTCCATTCATGTCCTTCAAGCAGGCAGTCCTAGGTGTATCGTCGGGGATGTTCCACTTAGCCTGTTTCCAAAAAATGCATACAATTAATCACGAGTTAGTTAAACTTTAGTATAAGCCAAGAGAACGTGATTACGAAAGAGTTCAGCGATTTCAGTTCATTTAACCTTCACTTCCGCCCACAACCTATCCCTCTCGTCCGCCGTCACGTCCTTCCAGCTCTGGACGGTGATCTTCACCCTTTCTTTCGCCAACAGCCCAACGTAGGCCGTGTACCTCCCAGCATTCTTTCCAATCGGCCTCCCAAATTGGTTGAACTCACAAGAAAGATCCGTGCGTTTGGCCAAACGCCCCAACGTCGTCGCGCCTCGCCCCACCCTCTTGCGCTGGGATGTAACAGCCCCATCTTCAGTAGTTACGATGGGGTTGGCCCTAGTCGAACCACTAGTACCATCCGATGAAGACGACGACATGTCTTCCCCTAAAAAACCTTCAACAAACCATATATATGGCAATTAATTCGCCTTGGAGTTCCATAACTCAGCCCAGGACTGGAGACTAACTAGGGCGGCAAAAGGGAAAATAATACAAAAAGAAAGACATGCATAAATTACTTACTGAACTCTTCAGAAATATTTTCTATCGATAAACACATGAGCTGCCGATAGACCATAACAATTACCTCCACACAAGACAATTTTTCTATCGGCAAACACGTGAGATACCGATAGAACATAACAATGTTCTCTACATATGGAATTTTGTTGACAAGCCACCATTCACTGTCATCACATAACATTCTCGATGATTTGCTACACTAATATTCATGGGCCAGCATTATTATTTCACACGTAAATATGCACACAAGCATCTAAGTGCCACTGTGCATAATCTTTAGCCTAGCCTGTATGTGAGTCATCAGGACTTCACAGCTATTAGGTTGGGAAAAGTCATGTATATAGGCATTTGAAACATATACATCGAAGACCCATCCACATTGCCATATATTCATACGAAGTGAGTAAAAATTCCCAACCAAACTAGTACATTGCATGACTCATGTCCTTCCAGATCCAAATTAAGTTTTACTACTTGTGCAGAAAAATTTTCTATCGGTAAACACATGAGCTGCCGATAGAATATGTGTAAGAACACCTCCAACATATAATCTGCATTACATGGCAGTTGGATACAATTGATCACACATACAGCAGTATAGAGAAGTTAAAATCTCAAAACAGGTTCATTACAGCACTGGAACATATTATGTAAACCCTAATTAAAATCAACATTGCCTGCGGAATGTACATAAGCCAACACAATAGGGAACCCTAGTGTAATTGCAAAACTCGAAGAATTAGTACGTGCAAAACACTAGGATCAAATAAAGAAGATGCTGGAAATAGAACGACGAATTAGGGTATTTACGACGGCGATCAGTTCTGGTGATGCAGAGGCGGTGTAGAACGCAGCAGCGGCGGGCGAAGGACGAAAATAAGAACCGGTGGCAGTGACGAACCAGTGTCCAGCCGGCGATCGTCGTGTGGGAGAGAGGAAGTGAGTGCTCACGGCGGAGGTTGGGGTTTTCTTCGCTCTCGAAGAGACGCAGTGCTCTAAGGTGGAACTGTTCGAGTGGAGGGAAACTAAAGGGCCGTGTACGAGTAATAAAGTAGCGGAGGAACTTTTCTATCGGTATAACAAAATGATACCGATAGACTTATGTAATTTTCTATCGAAACAACAAAATAATACCGATAGAAAAAGTAAATTTCCCGGAAAAATATTCGAATTAGTGATTGCATTTTTCTATCGGTATAAACAATAAAATCCCGTGAGACCAATTTTCCACAGAAAATTTCTTTAAAGTGCTGAGATTGGGTGCCCTTTTTCTATCGGTAAAAACAACAAAATACCGTCAGAGTAATGAAAAGGTGCCCTTTTCTATCGGTATAAACAAAAAAATCCCGTGAGCCCAATTTTCCCCAGAAAATTTTTTTGATTAAGTGCTTGAGATTTGTGTGCCCTTTTTCTATCGGTAAAAACAACAAAATACCGTCAGAGTAATGAAAAGGTACACAATTTAACATCAAACAGACCGTGGTTGAAAGCTGCAGAATGTTAAAGAAAGAGGGAAGATAGCCGGAAAATTGGAAAATTGACATAAAAAGAAATTGTTCATTCATTGTTGTTTTATCACTTACAAAAAAAAAATAAAACCCAAAATGCTAGGTCAAGGGGTGGTCTTAGCCCTGGCTGCATGTAGAATAGAGTCAGTTAGACTTGCAGCCAGGACGCAGGACTCCTCTAGCGACAAGTTGTCCCTAGGATCAACTACTACCGCGTCAAGAAGGCCTGCGACCTCCCTCAGCTTCGCTATGGTATCCTTCATAGTCAAACCGCAGCCAGCGATGGTCATATCCGCGGCTTTCTTCTCCTCGCGAAGACGCCTCGTCCTCGCCCTAGCATTGTCACCATTCGTCTTCATGCGCTTAATGCGCTGGAAGAGATCGTCAAGGTCAAGCCGTAGCTGAGTGTGCTTGTCTGTAAGGAGCTTGTGCTCCTCCTGGAGGGCCCTCAGGTCAGCCTTCACTTTGGCAGTGTCTTCCACGGCTACCATTCCCTGTGCAAATCAACAGGTCAAGAATGAACTGAACATGGATTAACAATACAGGGGTAAACCGAGGAGATTTAGAGTTCTTACCGGGGAGGCCGTGGATGACGATCCCATGGAGGTTGCCATTGTGAAAGAGAAGATGAGGAGTCCAACCGTTCGAGAATTAGAAAAACAACAAAATACCGCGACGCATGGCGAGGTACTTATAGAGTTTCCAAGGCGACGCATGGCGACACGGTTGAGAATTCGAAGCGGCAGAGTATTCTTCTATCGGTAAAAACAGGAAAAAACCGTCAGACAACAAATACCGTGAGACAAATGAATTTATTCTAACGGTAAAATAGAACAATACCGATAGAAAACGTTTTGAAGTGCCTGAGAGAAGATGTCCTTCTCTATCGGTATAAATAACAAAATACCGTCAGGGATTTTTGCTGAACTTAATTTGAAGAGGCTGCGATGAGATTTTTGCAAGTGCTATTTGAAGGGAAGAATTAAATATTTACAGGATAAAGGTACTGTACATGTTAGAACTCATGCTGTGGAGTAAAATTGAGATGTATTAATGCTGTGAACTAGCTTATCATTAAATTCTAAAGAAAAATGTACTGCCTGATGTATTAATGATAAGGCCTCACCTTGCTGCAGAACTTGTGGGCTGTTTGCTTGGCATTTATCCCTGAAATAGAAATTAATCATCAATGGTTCTCAACCCATAATCCTTCTTCGTGGTCATCTCGCAGATACGTTGTTTCGTCGATATCTTCAGTACGGATAGATTGAATGTCCTCTAAAAATGGAGGTATTTCATCGAATTGGTTATACTCCTCTTCGTCGACAACATCTTCGACCCCAACAATACGTCTCTTGCTGTGGAGGACAACATGCAAGTTTGGATTGGCCGGGTCAACGATGTAGAACACCTGTGTGGCTTGCTTTGCAAGTATGAATGGATCGTCTTGGTGTCCGACTCTACCAAGATCGACGAGAGTAAACCCGTAACTGTCAACTTGAACACCTCGAGGGATTTCGACCCATTGGCATCGAAACAGGGGAATCTTAAGTAATCCGTAATCGAGCTCCCATATTTCTTCAATAACACCGTAATATGAGTTCAGCGCCCTTACTGACCTGGCATCCTCGGAAATAGCAAACAGTGTCACTCCGCTACATTGCGTGCTACTCTTGGCGTCTTGAGATCTTGTGTAAAATGAATACCCATTGATGTCGTACCCCTGCCAAGTCCCTACAGTGAATCTTGGGCCTCTAGCCAACCATGTCACAGTTTCACTTACGGAGCCCTCGGCAGCTCGCGTGACTCTTTCTTGGATCCACTCAGCAAATTTCCTGTTATGTTCTCTGCTTACCCAAACGTCTGACTTTGAAGGATTCTGTGACCGTAACATTACCTTGTGCTCGTGTATGTATGGCTCGACCTCCGTCATGTGTTGTAAGACCCAAAAATGTGATTTTGCGTACACATCACGAGCGGGGACGATAGCTTTGAATCCAATCGTTCCAATTCCCTCAAGCCTACCCTCGTGTCGGGATCTAGGAACACCAATTGGGTCAACCCCGGCCATATAATCTGTGCAAAATTCAATCACCTCCTCGGCGGCATAACCTTCCATGATACTCCCCTCGGGTCGACGACGAGTCCTTACGTATCCCTTCAATACACCCATAAATCTCTCAAATGGATACATGTAGCGCAGGCACACGGGTCCACAAAACTTAATTTCTCTGATAAGGTGAACAATCAGATGGACCATAACATCAAAAAAGGATGGAGGGAAATACATCTCGAGCTGACAAAGAGTTGTAACCACGTCGCGTTGCAAAGCGTCCAGTCCATCGGGATCAATTACCTACGAGGACACAGTTGCGCCAAATATTCATATCAGAAAAATCTTCTAATTAAGCTCCACAAATGGAGGTAGTGAACTTATAGTACGAGTGCACGTACTTACCTTGCAAGATATTGCGTTGAAGAAATAACATAGGTTTGTGATTGTCTCTCTGACTTTAACTGGGAGAATGCCTCTGATAGCAATGGGAAGCATCTGTGACATCAAGACATGACAGTCATGGGACTTCATGCCAACCAGTCTTAGGTCCTTCATAGACACAAGTTTTTTCAAGTTCGCGGAGTACCCACATGGAACTTTAACACCGTGCAGGCACCGACAGAGTTCTGTTTTTTCGCTCTTGGACAACGTGTAGCAGGCCGGGGGGAGGTATGTACGCTTTCCATTCTCTAAAGGTGCAAGCTCAGTCCTTATCCCCATTTCCACCATGTCACGACGAGCTTTCACACCATCCTTTGTCTTTCCCGGAATGTTCAACAACAAACCAATCAAACTGTCACAGACATTTTTCTCTACATGCATGACGTCAATGCAATGTGGAACTTGTAAGTGCTCCCAGTACGGTAGATCCCAGAGAATCGATCTCTTCTTCCAAACATTTTTTTCTCGAGGTTTAGAATGCTTACCGAACTCAACTTTGATGTCGTTCACGCGCGAATAAATCTCCTTACCGGTCAGAAACACTGGAGCTGATCCCTTCTCAGGCTTCCCGTTAAATGATTTCCTCTTCTTACGGTACGTGTGATGCACCGGAAGAAACCTGCGGTGACCCATGTACACTGTTTTCCGGCAGTTTCGCAGCCACATGCTCTCAGTTTCATCTAGGCAAATAGGGCAAGCCTTGGCTCCTTTCGTACTATACCCCGACAAATTGCCGTAGGCAGGAAAATCATTTATGGTGCAAAATATCAGGGCCCGCAAGATGAAATTCTCTTTCTTGTATGCATCCCACACCTGCACACCCTCGCTCCACAATTTCTGTAAGTCCTCGATTAAAGGCGCTAGAAACACGTCAATATCATTTCCGGGTTGTCTGGGTCCTGAGATTAGTAACGCCATCATGATGTACTTGCGCTTCATGCATAACCAAGGAGGAAGATTGTAGATGCATAAAAGAACCGGCCAAGTGCTGTGCCGGCTGCTCATATTACCATGTGGGTTCATACCATCTGTACTCAGCCCGAACCTTACATTCCTAAGTTCGCCGCCGAACTCAGCAAATGTTCTGTTGATGTTTCTCCATTGAATAGAATCAGCTGGGTGTCTCAGTTTTCCGTCTTGTTTCCGGGCTTCAGCATGCCAACGCAAGTGCTTCGCGACTTTCGGATTTGCAAACAGCCGCTTCAATCTAGGTATCACAGGCAAGTACCACACAGTTTTTGCCGGGGGCCCTTTCCTTACCTCGTGACGTTCACTGTCAATCCGGTCCCTACGCGTATACCTCGATGCGCCGCATCTTGGACAAACATGCAAACTGGAATACTCGTTACGGTACAACACACAATCATTTGGGCATGCGTGTATTCTTTCGATTTCCATTCCCAACGGACACAACAGTTTTTTGGCTTGGTAAGTAGATCTTGGCAACTCATTTCCCTCTGGAAGCATGTCCGCTAGAAGATCTAATAGTGCCGTGAAACTCTTATCACTCCAACCGTTTCCTGCCTTCAAGTTATATAATCTCAGCACAGAAGACAGTTTTGTAAATGTTGCACATCCAGGGAACAGAGGCTTCTCAGAGTCAGCAATCAGTTTCTCAAATTCACAGAAGTCATTTTCGTTGTAATCTTCCTCTACATCACGTAACATCTCATCTAGATTGTCATCATCATCATCTACGTGCACATCGGAATTAACATTACCAAAATTGGGATGATCATCGATATTATTGCAATCCACATCCGAGTCATGCTGATTGGTAGTAGTGGTGCTTGTTTCCTCAAGATCTTCGCCATGCCATATCCAACGGGTGTATCGCGCGTTAAAACCACGACGAATCAAATGACTCTTAATTTGATCAGAGTTGCTAAACCTCTTCAAGTTCATACAATCTGTACAAGGACAGAGCATATTTTTCTCTCCCTTCCTCTCCTTTTGTTGCTCAGCAAATTTAATAAACTCATTCACACCATCCAAATATTCAAGAGTAGTACGTTTTATTCTATACATCCAATATTTCCTGTCCATCTACAATTAACAAAATTTAACGAGTAAGCCATGCATGAAACCTGCCCGATTAAGTTATGTATATGTACATGTACAGCCTCTTACAACAGATACATGTGTTGAACCCTAGCTTGACGAAATTAACACTAATTAACCTAGCTAACTACACAATACAAGCTAGTTAGCTCCTAAAACATGACGCATTTCCAGCTACCAAGCTCCCAAGCTTAGAGCTACAAACTTGGAACTACACAATACAGCTAGCTTGCAAGTAGAGAGGAAGGGAGATCTAGAGGGAGAGAGAGATAGGTGTCGACGATTAAGTATACCTTAAAGAGAGGGGCCCAATCAACTTCCCTCCAGCCTGCGCTGATCACCCTAGCAGTGTAGCTGGAACTTTCGTCACAAACAGAGGGACACAGAGTGCAACAGAACAAATTAAAGAGCAGCTCAGCAATGGTCGACTGGGGTTTTCCTTATAATGGACATCTTTCTAACGGTAAATACATGAAATAACCGTCAGACTAACTTAGGTAATTTGCCGCTCACATATTCTATCGGTAAAAACACACACATACCGTTAGAGAATATACATTACTGAGAAAATATATGTATTTTTCTATCGGTAAATATGTGCATTTACCGTTAGAATATGCATGACTAAACAAATATATGTACTTCCTATCGGTAAATATGTGTATTTACCGTTAGAATATGCATGACTGAACAAATATATGTATTTTTCTATCGGTAAATATGTGCATTTACCGTTAGAATATGCATGACTAAACAAATATATGTGTTTCTTATCGGTAAATATGTGTATTTACCGTTAGAATATGCGTGACTGAACAAATATATGTATTTTTCTATCGGTAAATATGTGCATTTCCGTTAGAATATGCTGACTGAACAAATATATGTGCTTCCTATCGGTAAATATGTGTATTTACCGTTAGAATATGCATGAGTGAACAAATATATATGTTTTCCTATCGGTAAATATGTGTACTTACCGTTAGAGGAGGTACTGTTACCAAACTGGGACAAACATGCACATGCCATTTCTCACATTCAGGGAATCATATCAATGTAACATCAAACAGATCTTACATCAAACGGATCTTAACTAGAAGATAAAGCAATATATTTCAAGAAATGCTAATTTGTGGATTAACTAGGAGACACAAAAATACTTTTCGTAGGTAGTTGGGACTTCATCTTGCCAAAGAAATTACAGATGCCAGTTCACAAATTCAGGTACAAACATACACATGCCAGTTCACCAATACAAATTCTGGTACAAACATACACATGCCAGTTCATAAATTGAAGTGCATGTCTGAAACAGCAGTACAAATACACACCTACCTACCAATACAATTAAATACACAAATGCTCCCTGCACATTCAAGTTCATGTCCCAATTAGCAATACATGATACACAAATATACAACAATATACAAATACAACAATTCACACATTCGATGTATATTACAAAAGCCACGTCTGAAATTAACAACAGATCACGACGAGGACCCAGTGGCCCATACATGCATTTTACATAAAAGGGAACCTTTGCAGGTTGCCACAATGCAACTACCGACTACAAGTTAGACCTGATACATCACAAATCCATTCATCCAAAACAGCAAATGTCTGAACCACATTGGACTTAACCATAGGAGTTCAGTTCGAAGACGCCCGAGGAGCTGGAACTGCCGTCGACATACATTTGTACGTAATGGTGATTTCCTCGGACTCAAACTCGATCAACTCAACTCAACTCAACTCAACTCCATTAACAAAAAGAACCTACCTTCCAAGATGTTGTTCTGTGTAGTGATGGTGTAGAATGGCTGTGCAAATAACAACAATTCTTCTTCTCCAAGCAGGTAAGCATCTGGCCACAAGCTGGTGCATGCAAAAACATGTAAGATGCTTTCTATAGGTCCTGATTTGAGAAACACGCCGGGCTTAAGCATCTTCTCGACCGAGCCAACCAAGATCTCGCCCTTCACGTCCTTCCAGCTCTCGACGGTGATCTTCACCATTTCTTTCGCCAACAAGCCAACGTAGGCAGCGTACTGCGATGAAGAACCGTGAAATACGTTACCCCTCACGAGCATCATCCAAGGACCTGAACAGATCATAATCATATTGAAAAGAAGACACATCAAAATGAAGGATACAAAAAAAGCAGAATTATTGCCATAATCGGATTAGAATAATCTAACAATATTGCAGAAATTTTACGTACCTTCCTTGGGATGCCGACGTCTAGAGGGCGTCGATGGAGGTGCGGAGGTGCAGCGGTCCCCTGTAGAGGTGCGCCGGCCGTCCATGGAGCTTACGGGTTAGGACTACGAGCCCAGATGAACTGTGAGAATGAAAGAGACATACCCGTGTATTTATACAATTATATATTTTCTATCGGTAAGAAATCAGAATACCGTTAGTAATAAAAACATCTGTAGAAGCCGAATGGTTCTATCGGCACAATAAATATTACCGATAGGACTTTTTGTACATACTCTATCGGTCTGTACGTACACTACCGATAGAATATTACTAGTGTAGAAGGCCAACAGTTCTAAGATATTTTGTGCAATATTCTACCGGTATAAACAGGCATTACCGATAGAATAAAACTATTAGAAGACGAACAGTTCTAAGCAATTTTCTATATATTCTAACGGTAAAAGAATCCATTACCGATAGAATAAAAATATTTGTAGAAGGTCAACTATTCTATCGGCGAACTACATATTGCCGATAGGAACTTTTAATATATTCTGTCGGTATATTTATACAGTAGCGATAGAATAAGTCTAGTTGTTGAAGTCGACCAGTCCTATCGGCGCACAACATTCTTCCGTCAGTACTTATGCATCTCTTCTAACGGCAAATATGTTCATCACCGCTAAAGTAAATCATACTATTTATTCTATCGGTAAGTTTCTTAGAAACCGATAGGGAAAATACATCCGTCGGGCTTTTTTGACCGCGAGGCACATTTTCTATCGGTTTTGTGCTGTTTCGCTAATAACCGATAGAAGATAGGGGTTAGTAGACTGCATTTCTGTACTAGTGTGAAACAGAGAAGTTGGGACTTTAGAAACAAAACCAATTATTTCAGTCAATAGGGAAACTATAAGAGCTTACTTAATTGATAAGGTTATACCAGTAATTCGAGCTAAGTGGCCAAGAGAGGACTCAAGAAATGTCATATTCATTCAGCAAAACAATGCAAGGACACATGTTGATCCGAACGACAAAGTGTTTCAAAGAGCTGCTTAATTAAGATGGTTTTGACATTCGTTTGATGTGTCAGCCACCAAATTCACCATATTTAAATGTTCTTGATCTTGGTTTTTCAGTGCTATCCAGTCATTACAACATAAACAGTGTCCGAAAACTGTTGATGAATTTATTCAAACTGTTGAGAAATCTTTTGATGAGTATCCTACAACTAAGATAAATCACATTTTTTAACTCTACAACAGTGCATGATTGAGACAATGAAAGTCAGTGGATTGAATAGATATAAAATCCCACACATGAACAAAGATGTGCTTGAAAAGGAAGGCAGACTTCTAAAACGGATTAATTGTGATGCTGCTCTAGTGCAAAATGTTCTGAACGTACAATGCCCCAGTAAAATGAGCGGTATATTTGTCAAATTGGTCCAGTCACAACAGTCTACTCTATTTCTAATTGATGCCATCACTAACAATTGTAATTTGACTCTGTTTCTTACCTAGCTAACTAAATGATTAATTAACTAAGTAAGAAATAAGTCATCTTCCAAAAACATATAAGAAGGAAAAGTTTAGCTGGCTAGAACAACAAAAGGATTGGAGTACACATACTTAAGAGCTCATGAAGTTATCTTACCACCTAAAAGTTGGATAATGACTACATTTCTAAAAGCTGGGTGGTGGAGCTATTCTTGGTGACCAATCAGGCCTTCATGGTACCTCAGGATTTGCTCAGCTATGCCATACCCAACAATTCATAAACCATACCAGGTATTTACTTTTTATTTCAGCTTTAAAAAATGATGATTTGTTTTCTATGCTTATGAAATTCATGTTCATGCACTTGGTGAGCAATGTAAATTCATATTCATGCAAATACCTTAGTTCACAGCCCAGCTTCTTTTCTATTGTATGCTTGCACTAATTGATGTAGAGAGGAATAAAAATTCTAAACTCTAATTCTTTACTTTCTCTACTTTTGAGGCATACCAAATCTGTCCCCAAAAATCAAAGATGATGCAAGAATTAAAGTAACAAAATAGAGAAAAAAGATTTGGAGCAAAATCTTTTATGGATTAAAGTTAAATCATGTTCATGTTGGATATGGATTAAAGAGAAATCATACTAGCACATTACTAGGATCTCTTCTTGGCAGCTACCTAGCAAAAGATTTGGAGCAAAATCACACTAGCTACACATGGCTGGGATCTCTCCTTGGCAACTAGTAGCAAAGAATTAGAGCAATCAATGAATAGATCTAAGAGTGAGAAGGGGAACACCATGGTCGTTCATACCTAGAACAGTGAGAGGAAGGCAGATCTGAATCTTTCCTACTATCTTTTCCCAAATCTTGTGTAAAAGAAGTGTTACTGCAACCAAATCAATGGATGAGTGAAAAAAATCACAAGAGATCATCACAAGTAGAAGAATCGCAATAGGAAAACTAGAAAAATCACAAGAAAAAATTGCAGTGCCATGCCTGTAACAATTGGAGGAGGAGTGAGTGCTCTATGACAACCAGGGAGGAAGAAGTGATGAAGGGCGGCGCTGACGAGCGGAAGAAATCCGTCAGCGGCAAGGCCGCCAAAGTCGCGACGTCGCGGAGGACGGTGTCGTCCGATGCTTTTCGAGGAACGAGTGGGTCAGGAGTTTTGGCTTCGTGGAGGACGAGTCGAAGATGAAACCGCTTGATCCTGCGACGCAAACCAAACAACTAGGCTAGGTTTGGTTTTTGGATCGAATGATCCGAGGACCATCGCGCGATGCAAACCAAACACGTCATTAGCAGTACAAACCGTTATAGTTGGGTCACATGATAGATCTTTTGAATATCTCATGAAAGAATGCTTATCAATTTTCTCAATTAATATAAAGATTTATGGAGATTCTGTAATTGGTGTGTAGATGCTTACTAATATTTGCTAGTGTAGAAGGTAGAAGGAAGCGATAACTAAGCAAGTGTGATGTAATTACCAAAAGGTTGCTGCTTTCAGTTGCCTAACTAACAAAGATGATCAAATTCATTATTTTATGCTAAGTAAGGGGGTGGAACCTAAATAATGAAAACTAGATTGGTGCAGTGTAACAAAACGATAAAAGAGGGAGTTATATGTAAATTTCTCCTTGATGAAATCAGTTATTTGCTCATCACGCAGCAACAGCTGCCTGCGGCTACTCTACAAACTTACCTCTATTGATGAAGCGACCACGAGAGGAGAAGGAAGGCAAGGGGGAGACAGATGCAACCAACATCTTATGCCTACCGGAGGCATGCTTGGCTCATGCCATCTCCTTCACCACCCCACTTGACGCCTGCCGCTCCTCTGCTGTGTCCACTGCCTTCTTACGTGCGGCAAATTCGGACACGGTGTGGGAATGTTTCCTGCCGGCCGACTTCTCCTCCATCCTCTCCCGGGCCGATGATCCCGTGGACTCCTTTTCCAAGAAAGAGCTCTTCCTCACGCTTGCCCAAGAACCCATCCTTCTCGACCATGGCAAGAGGGTAATTTCTTGACTATAAAATCATTGTAATTATTTTTTGAAGTTAGTAATATATCAAATTCAGGTTTGAACTTTTGGTTTGTAATTTGTTAATGAATGCAGAGCTTTTGGTTGGATAAAACAAGTGGCACCAAGAGCTACATGCTATCAGCCAGATCATTGTGGATTTCGTGGCACTTTCATCCCCTGTATTGGAGGTGGATTTCTCACCCTGGTTCCAGGTCTGCTCTCGTAAGCTTTCTTTGATTTCAAACGAACGGTTAAATCCATAATTTATTGATTATCTTGGTGCTTTCAGATTGATTTTTGGGAAATAAAAATAGCATAACAACAGTTTTGAATGGGAATTTAGAGGGGTGCTTTATTTGTACAGGCCTGTATAATGAACATATCTGTAACTTGTCCTCTCTCTATTAATGAAATACGCAATGCATATTCCCAAAAAAAAAAAAAAATAGCAATGGTGGAATAATTCAATGCCTTGCTGTGTTAGTATCCTAGGATATCTTTGCATGGTATCCTTGATCGATTTTCAAGTCCATATGTCGCAAAAATATTGCATTTGCCAACTAAAATGTTATATTTTTTTTAGTAACTAATGTAATATATTGATCAATATTCAATACCATCCAATTTAGAACTAGCATGTGAACCTTATAATGCAACATGTTTTTGTTTCTGTGTGTGTGACTGTGCGCCCCAAATGAATTATTTACTGTGAACCTCTAATTTAGCAGTATCATGTAAGCAACTGATTGAATTTGGATTTAATAGTGATTATCACAATGACGGTTATTACATCCTTGCAACAGGTTTGAAGAAGTAGCTGAACTTGTGGCTGTTTGCTGGTTGGATGTTACCGCCCAGATTGACTGCAGAGATCTCTCCCCCAACACAACATACACTGCTTACCTCATCTTCAACTTGACACATGAAGCACACGGCCTTGACTCCCCGTCACAAGAGGCATCTATCACCGTAGGGGATCATATACCAACAAAGCACATCGTCTCTTTGCATCCACGCATGCCAGAGTCACAGTCACTGGAAACTGTGAGGTACCCAAGAACAAGGGATGACGATTGGATGGAGGTAGAAATGGGGGAGTTCTACAGTGACAGAGGGGAGGATGGGAAGGTTGCCATTCGCCTATTTGAGATCATACAAGGACACTGGAAGAAAGGACTCATCCTAGAGGGCATAGAAATTAGACCAAAACTTGGGCCATAAAGAATTTGCTGTCCCTCCTTGTCACCCCATGCCCATTTGATTAAGCTAGCTAAGTTAATAAACTCATACTTAGGCCGACCAGTTGGTAGCCCCACTAGGAAGCTACCATAGACAACATGGCTTGTGGTTATTAAGAGTTTCGGAGATTAAATTGTTACAGTTGATATTGTGATTATGCAGTAATCTCTGTTTTATATATGACTCAGGTATATCTCATTACCATAGAAATAGACATCCAGGACGGCACATCACAGACGATTATGAACTTTTCAATGGAACACCGTCTACAAGGGTCTGTCGAGATAATATGTTAAGTTATCATAGTCAGTTCTGATGTCAAAACCAACTGTGATAGTCAACCAGACGGTTTTAAACACAAAACCGTCTGTAATAATCTACTTATCACAAATAGTTTTAAACTAAAATCCGACTGTGATAGATACAATCGGTTCTTAACTAAGAACCGTCTGTGATAGGGCACTCTTCTATAAGAGAAACTTTAAGCTTCTTCAGGCTCAAAATCTGATGTAATTTACATGTTGTTAGGAAAAGTTCAAAGTAAGTAAAACCAATCTAATCTAAAATATGAAGAACAGATGACATAAAGATTTAACGGGAAAAACTCCTCATAAAGAGGGGAAAAAAACTCCGAACGACGAACAACAGAATCACTATAACAAATATGAGTACAAGAGATTTTTTGTTCCCAATATGAAAAAGTAATTTAGCATAAAAAAACCTTCCTCCAAGCATCTATTTATAATCATAGAGAAAAACTGAGTTGCAGTAGGATACCTCTTTTCAATTGGAATAAATCTTTTGAAACGGATGAAATAAAGATTCCAACATATATTGGATTTGAATTTGGAGGCATAACTAACGAATATTTTTTATAGATAATCTAGAGAAAAAAAGTAATTGCAAAAATGACTCAGAGTTGTCGTATTTTGCAAAAACAGCCCGCCACGTCAGTATGTCGAGTTCTGAAGATTCGACAAGCGATGTGTCGGGATGCAGGGGTGGAAATCGGTTTGTCGAGTGCTACTTGTCGCGGCTCCAGAACACGACAGCTATCTGGCTCCTGTAACGATTCGGTCCTAATACTACCAGTTTTGAACTGATACAAACACAACCAGTTTCAATACTGATACAACCAGTTTGTGTAGTAGATACAACCACGGCGAGGTCTCGTACTGATACCATCACGACTAAGTTTCGTACTAATATGACCAGTTTTGAACTGATACGACCACGACTGAGCTGTTACAGAAATTAGATGGCTTGTCGAGTGTTGGGTACTCTACAAACTATTTGTTACGGCTCCAGAATACGACAAGCGGCTTGTCAAGTCTCCAGCACTCGACAAGCAGTTTATTGAGTCTCCAGCATTCGACAAACTGTTATTTTGGCAATTAATTTTGTGGATTATTTATAAAAAAAAATTCCATAACTAATACATGCCAAGTTTGTGCTTTGCTCAAACTAGGACTGACATCATGAGACCTATAAGTCTCTTTGTCCCGAATTAACAACAGGGGTACAAATAAAAAATCTTCCTTTGTTTAATGTTTCTTTAAGGCTTGTGGCAATTGTATTCATACTAAGAGACATACATGACAGTCTTATCTCATCTGTTGGAGATTTTTTTATTAATAACCTAAAGTAAAAAAATAATTTGAAAAATAACTCACAGTTTACCGAAATTACAAAACTAATCCGCCAGTTCATCCAATCTTGATCTGGAAACTCGACAAGAACTTATCGCGGCTCACGACCATGACAGAATGCATCGACCACTTATCGTGCCTCACGACCGCTACAGAGCCGCCATTGAGTGCTCCTCACCTGTGCCGCCGCTGCTCCAAACTTGCGCCTCGTCGGATCTGCACTGATCTGTTGGCTCTCCACCGAATCTTGCGTGCCCTCTGCTCTCTCTCTCTTTGTACTTCACCGCGTGCCCGGATTTGCATCGCCCTTGTCGTCATACACACCGCCGGTGCTCGGCCGCCACACTCTCCTCCTTCTTCAGAACCACAACTTCACCTGTACCGGATCTAAGCCGCCGCGTCGCTAGATCTACGCACTCCGTCGTCTCGAGAACAGATCTGCCACTTGATCTTCACCATTTCGACTACTCTAGCGCTGCTTGGATCATTCTCTCCAGCACCGCCACGACTTTTCCTCTTCGACCACCTCATCATCGGGCTCCTCACCGACGTTCGATGACCTCTATGCTAACAATGACTAGCTCCCTTCTTGTCTACCATGTCCTGTGGGCCGATGACGACAAACTCCTTCGAAGAGGTTCAACGAGGGTCGGTTGTGGTCGAGTGGGCGGAGCCACTCACTCTTTTCTGTCGCTCTTGGAGGATGGAAAAGAGCTTTCTCGTGGTTTCAAAAGAGAAAATATTTCTGTCGTTGGTCGAAAACAGAAAAGGTGAGGCTTGCGTTTCTATCATGCATCACAACCGCGATAAATTAATTATCGCGCCCGACAAGATTAGTTTCACAATTTCGATAAACTGTGGGTCATTTTTCAAATTATTTTTATACTTTGAGTTATTTATAAATAATTTCCATCTGTAGTAAGTAAATTTCAAAATCTGTGTCTAGACCGTGAATTCAGCTTCCAAGTCGATGTCACTGTTCGATAGCGACCAAATTGACGACACAAACCACTACTGATTTATTGGAAGATTCATTCGACAGGAGACAGGTCAGTCACCTCGAAGACAAGTTGGATGAAAGGTCTAGCAGTAGTTTAATCGGATTGGAGAATGGCTTTTTTTTTTTATCTCTAGAGGGTTACTTATTAGAGCTTTTCTTTCTATTTCTACCAGAATTCATTCAGGTTAAGGGATCTGGACTGTTATGTACTTCTAACTTTTATTTCTCTTGATAATGAATATCTAAATCCCAATTATCCAGCGTCTTGCTGCATAACGGACTTTCAAAAAAACTATCCATATGAGCTGAGGATAAGATAGACCACACTTGGTAGTTTTATTTAAGCCTGTCTGTTAATTATTTTCATTGTTCTGTCCAAAGACTTCTCACTATCCATAAATATCAACTTTTGTTTAGTTCTAGCAAGAAAGTCTAACTAGGGGTGTTAATCATATAACAGAAATGGATTTTATCTTAAGAGTTTTCTCTTATCTCATTATTAAAAATTTGTATCAAATAGGAAGTTGTTCAATTATCTCTTATCTTATCTGTAAGAGTTTGAGTTAAGGAGGAGTTATCTTACCGAGTTTGAGTTGAATTCTAGTTAGAGTCCTGGTTAATTAATTTCAGTTTAGGCCTAGGTTTGTAAAATGGTTGATGTTTTTGTAATTTCGTGTGCCTTCTTCTGAAATAAATCCTCTTTGTTATCTCTAACAAGTGATATCAGAGCTATCAATACACCGTCTTCAGGACGCGTTCGACAAGTATCCTAAGGGCGGTACCAAGAATTCTTCTCTTTTATAATCTATTATTGTGCTTCGTCAATCCTCTTTCTCTTACCACAACATCACTTTAGATAAGATCTGTAGCCCCTCTTTTGTTCGATTTGATCGACAGCTCCTCTCCAATGACATTTTACTACTGCAAGTTATCTCTTTTTACTGATGCTTCCGTCCATATCTCTCATGACTATACAGACATTTGTAGAACCACACTTATTGGATCGGTTGTTGCTACCGTTGCCACTTTTCTGCCTTGGCCGTTACCGACGAACCTTCTTCTCCTGTCCCACTCTAGATCGGATCCATTGTTCATTGGTTCTTCTATAGATTGGTTGTTGCTATTTCCATAATCATTATTTCCTTCTGTTTGTGGTTCCATATGCGCATGTTTTTTTGAAGGAGTTTTATCAGTGCATTCTTTGCGTCTGATTTTGTCGACCTATTGGTACGATCATTTGTCGCTTCAGTTTTTATTTTGTGAAAGGAGTAAGTTGTCGCAAATTATTGTTACACCGAGGAGTTTGGTCAAACAAGTAGCTTGCATTCATTGCATTTTTTTTCTTGGTTAGAGTTTTTTTTGGTTCGAACGATTTGGGGATAAGATTGGCCATGGCAAGACAGGAATAAAGTTCAGAGACGCGGTGGGATTGGGTATAATATAAAGATGGAAAGGGTTGCTAATAAATTGGTGGAATTGGATATCAATTTAGAAGAGCAAAATTACTCGTCTGTCATCCGCTAGCGCGTCCTCCATTGTCGCACCATTGTCTCATCGTCATCCGACGTGTCATTTGACATCACACGATTCGTCGATCTATCATCGTGCCGTCACATTGCTAACTGCCATACTGTTCATCGTTGCTGCTAGTTGTTACACAGTTTGCCATCATTACTAGTGATTGATCCATCTACAATGCCATCCACCATTACACCGTTTGCCATTATCACTCATACTACTCAGTTGCCGCCGGAGCACGAATGAGCGTTTGGACGAGAGAGATAAAAGAAAGACATTTTGGTCTAATAAAAAATTCCAAACCCAATCCCATTCATACAAAATGTTGCATTGAATATAAAAGAATTCTCAATCTCAATCCAATCTTATAAATCTCATCCTCAAATCTCATTCACATTCCAAATTATGAACCAAATGGCCCATAAGGTAAAGTGCACTTTTAACCCTCTAGTTTGCTTCTGGGTTTATTTTGATCTCATTACTTTAAAACAACTCAAATTGTCCCCTCTATTTTCAAAACTGGATTATTTTTGTTCCAAAACAGTATTGTAAGTTGTTCTCGATGATTTGGACTATTGCGTGATGCTGATATGTAAAAATATATGGCAAGTATGAACTGACTAACTATTTCAACGAGTTATTGGACATCAACACAAGCAACACAGTGTTTTTCATGATGTCTAGGTCAGGATTTATACTGATGAGTCATATAACTAATATGTTAAGAAGAAAGAAAATGAGATGATTTTATGTTACAAAATTTTTTGTAAACAAAAATCATTATATCATCCATGCATTTAAAGATATGTAATCAAAATAACTCACAAAACCTTTTAGAGACAAAAAAATATCTGTTGTTGAAAATAAAAGATCAATTTGAGTTCTTTTAAAATAAACAAAACAAAACATACACTTTATCCTTACTTTAAAGTTGCTGATGTTTGGTCGAAGAAATTTTCATTGACTTTTTCTACACATATGGAATGAGGCATTTAACTGTGGAAAGAGCCGGTAGATTCTGCAAGAACTCGTCTAGAGGGCAGAACAACAGATCATAAGCTAGACAAGTCAATAATTCGATTTTTTTATAAATAATTCATTAAAAAAAAAGAATTTCAAAACTAACTCAAAATTTTTAAAATGGTGAGAAATAACCTTCAGTCCCTGGACCGAATTCGCGATTGAACTTCAGTCGTGAACTGGACCCGTGATTGATTAGCTCGTACGGCCCATATGCGTCGCTGGCACAGGACCGTGCCACGTAGACATTCAATTGCGCACCCGACTAACGACTGGAGTGATCAGTTTTGAAGTTACCAGTTTTGTACTATTAAGACCACAACCAGATTCAACACTGGTCATATCAATATTGAAACTGGTCGTAGTCATATCAGTTCAAAACTGGTTATTTCAGTGACCAATTGAGTACGCGACTGAAAATCTATGTGGCACGGATCTAAGCCAGCGACACATATAGGTCGTGCTAGTTAATCAGTCGTGGGCTCAGTTCATGACTGAAGTTCAGTTGCGAATTCGGTCTAACGCCTGAAAGATATTTCTGACATTTTTAGAAGTTTTGGGTTAATTTTGAATTTTTTAATAGATTATTCATAATGAAAAAACACCAATAATTCAGCTGAAGAACTTAAGGCTGGCCTTGGCTTTGCATGAGTTGATATCTCAACAGAGAAATGGTTATACATTTCTAGAACTTCTCTCAAAGTGGAGACATGATGTCGGATTGAACACTGAGATTGGTGCATCCTATCAAAAGGAATCTTTGTTACAAAATCAAACTAAATATAGCCGATTTGATTGCAGAGGAAGAAGCTGTCATCAGGGAAGATGAATCAGCAGCACTTCAGCGGATGAAGAAGCTTCTCATGATGCCAACGAATGGAACTTTAAATAGGCACGTAGTATGGCTTACAAGAAGGGAACTTGTGCTGCACGATGATTATAGACACGTAAGATGATTTACAATAAAGTATTTTGATGTTTTTCTTTAAATCTAACAGAAAATAATATTTATACGTTAATTATGTATGATCAATCATGATAAATTAACAAGCAGTGATGTTAAAATTTTCTTTACTCTTTGGAGAATTGTCCCCAGTGATAACAATTTTCATAAATTTTCTATATAATTCCTTATTCATCAAAGAGATTTCATTTGGGTCGTGAAAGAATACATGTAATATTGTGCAGCCCAGTGTTAAGTTATAGACAAATAAAACTGATATCGAGATATTGAATTTTGCATGACCTTTGATCTTGTTACTTTTGTATCTATGACAAATTCGCAATTAGTTATTAATGGACAAAAAATTATAAGATAAATAATGTTCTTTCCCTTGAAAAATATATGCTCTTAAAGTTGAAAGATGCAATCATGCAACACAAAGGCTATTCACGTGGAAATTTTGGTTGGTTCTATTACAAAAAAGAAGTAGAAGTAGAGAAGTAATAAGTTAATTCATGGTTCCGTGCTATTGCTACCTTCGATCTGGATGTAGAGCATCAAAACGCTAAAATATTTCCTGCTCTGTGGCAATGAGCTGGCTGCTGCTTCGCTTTTGGTTCATGAAGTCATATAACGAAAGGTAGTACATGACAAAGTACTTGACAAATTACATGGAGAGGCAGTAAATAATATACTCGTTTACATTTTCTTTAACAAAGAAAAAAAAAAGAGGTGCTTGTTTTTACTTTATTCTGTGTGTGGGAGCCGACGTATTTCAATACTGTATCATCGATTTTGGATTGTCCTCCCATCAATTCGGATGTAGGGAACATGAGCAATATTCGGCCAATCGGCTCCTTGTTCAGGGTCCGTCCGACTTTCCAGCTTGTCAACGCCAGTAATTAACAATTCTTGAAGTCTTGGCGACACAACATGTTTTGGCAACGCGTGCATTAGATGGCAGCGATCAATGTGAAGTATCTTGATGGATGGAAGTGTAGCTAACGGGGCAGGAAGGCATTTCAGACCATAACAGTTCACGAACCCAATAAACTCTAGAGACGTAAGATGCTGAAACGCTGCTTCCTGCTCTTCTGAGAACTGAGAGAGTGTCAACTCCCTGACCATTAAATGGCGCAGTGATGGGAGCTTTCCGAACAAGTGAGAGTAGTTCCCAGTCATCAAGCTGTTGTCCACTCTGAGGATTGTGAGAAGATTCGCGACATGCTCCACATGTAAACATTCTGGATCTGAGAGCTCACTCAGTAGTCGAGGACAGCCCTCCACATGCGCTGTTCTTAAGTTGCCAAAGCACTGGAAGCCGTCGGTCAAACGTAATCCATCACTTTGCAGAAGACAAAGATTTTCTAGGGACTTCAATTGATGTGCAGATAGCGCAACATGGTGATTGCAGTAGGTAATCTTCAAGGTTCTGAGTGATGCCAAGACTTGTTCGCACCTTGGTATTGCCGTGATATAGTCTCCAGGCTTGGTGATTTCTAGATTAGACAGTGTAGACAAGAATGGAAGGAATGGCACTTCCTTCAGTGAAGAGCAATATTCAAGATGGAGGCTTGCGAGACGTGGGAGCAACAACCCATGAGCTTCTTCTTTGTCTGTCTCTGACCACTCCTCCCATGCTTCGACAAAAGAAATTTTTAGCTCCTCAAGAGATGGGAAACCACCCAATGATGCACCATCCACATGCTTTATAGATGGCAGTTTTTGTAGACTGAGAATCTTGAGAGAAGAGATGTGCCCAAGTGGTGGAAGGGTATCTAAAAACCGGCAATCTTCAAGATGTACACACAAAAGATTGGTGAAGTCATTAGGCTGAAGCATCCAATTAGGAAAGTCTCTGCCTCCATAGCCTTTGATGGTCAGCTCTTGTATGTTTGGATGTGGTTGAAGTCCTTCAATCACAAACTTGGGTACATTTGTCCCTTTCAACACCAATGCATCGACATGTTTCTTGTCCACCAGTCTTGCCTCCATTGCCTCCTCTTTGCTTCTCACGTTGTGGATACTGCTTATGCATAGTTGTCCTGTGAGCTCTTGCATGTTCTTCAACTCATTTATCATGAATCCATCTCTTCCCTTTCTAGCACTGAAGTTCTCCAATTCTTGAAGCTTAGTTAATTGCCCAATTCCAGAAATTGAAGACAGGGCTGAAGCATATACATATAAATGGCGTAAGCTTGTCAACATGGTAATGCTTTGTGGCAACGAACCAGAGCAATATCCTCGAAGATGCAAAACTTGAAGGGTGCAGGGGAAGTCCCTTAACTTTCTGATCCTTGTAAAGGAAAGATCAAGGAATTGTAGCTTTCTCATAGCCTTTGCATTGGGCCATTCATTCCTCTGAGCTTCAACATATGACAAGTCCAGCACACGAAGACTTCTTGAGTTGCCTAACACACTCTCAAGAACATAAAAAATTGCATCACTCTCGAAATGACCAAATAGTAAGAGAGTGCGCAGATTTTTGTACTTGTGCAGCTCGTAGAAGTGGTCAACATTGTCAGCCTGCAATGCTAAGTGACGAACATTTGGTCTTGGCGAAGCCCCCGCTGATCTCTCACTATGGAGGAAGCATTGGTTCAAAGAAACAGCAATGGCCAAACCTCGTACCAAATCATGCATGACAAACTTGTTGCTGTCAAATGTGGGTTGGAACAGGGACCTTTCCACAAGTTCATCGAAACACTGCCGACCAACATCCTCTAATCTTGTGCCATCTAGTTCGCTGTGCTGAATGAAATCATTAGCAATCCACATCTGGACCAGCCTATCCCTGTCAAACAAGTAATTCTTGGGAAATATTGAGCAGTAAGAGAAGCATTGCCTTTGTCTCGGAGATAGGTGCTGATAACTGACTCCCAGATACGGAAGAATGGCATGCAAAGCTTCATCCAAGTTCCACCAGTCACTCTTAGCAATTCTTATCCACTTATCCTTGGCAAATCTAGACCTCAACAAGTTTCCTATTACTCTTGCTGCTAACGGTAAGCCATCTAGTTTCTTTGCTATTTCTTCACCAATTAACAGCATGCTTTGATTGTTTGCTTGCTGTGCAACCTCCATGCTGCCAAATGCATGGTATTGAAAAAGAGGCCAGAAATTCTCCCATGCCAAAGCTTTTAGAGGTATCGGACCGATTGTTCTTACAAATTGTGCAACCCTTTGGCTCTGAGTTGTGACAAGAACTACACTTCCAGCCTCTGTAACTATAGCAGTACGCAGGGTGTTCCAGTCATTGCGCATCTTATCCCAGATGATGATGTTCGTGTCATTGCACATCTCATCCCAGATGTTGTCTAACACTAGCAAGAATCTTCCATCCTGATTGATAACACGATGAAGCTTGGTGACAATGGCATCCAAGCTATCAGCATTATCAAAACATGAATTGTTTCCCTCAAAAGAACGCAGGATCTCTTGCAGTGTTCTTTTCAAGCTGAAATGTTCTGAAACATAAACCCAAGCTCTTTGTGCAAAGTGTTCCTTCACCTTGCCATGATTATAAATGAATTGGGCGAGTGTTGTCTTCCCTGCTCCACTCATCCCAACTATCGGAAGAACATCAATACTGCAGACTCGATCCCTGGCACCTATTTTACCTCCTCCGGTGCTGGATCCTGCCTCATTATCGGACGAACCCACTATCATCTTTAAGATCCACTCCGTAACTTCATCTCGGCCAAACACTTCGACATCAACAGGCAGATGGGAGCTAGTCTCCCTCTCCCATAAATTTTCTGCCTGCCGCTTTGCTTGACTCAGTTTCATGAGCTCAAGAAAAGTGCCAGAGCGCGCGCAAAGCTGGTCGAGCGTTTGCACAACACTTTCTAGCCTGATCACACCCTCATCAGGCATAATAAAACTTGTCAGTCTCCTAACAGGCGACGACACGAAGTCGCTCACCTTGCGCTTGCCAGCAACTGCCTTGTCGACCTCGAATTCATCTAGGACGTCCTCGGCTTCCTGAGCCGCCCCATGTAGTCGCTTCAACCACTCGATCTGGTTGGGGTTTGTGATGAGCCTTTTGTCTGCCTCCTCGGTTATGGCCTTCACCATGGTGAGATTGTCATGGAGTTTTTCCAGCAGCACTCTGGTGCCACGAGGCCGATCAAAGTTACTCTGAAGATATGCAACCGTCTTGGCCGCTGCACAATTAACGACAGCCGACAAGAAGCCCCCGACGACCAGCTCCACCGGCACTGACATATCTGATTTTGGGGCTGCAAAGGCAAGAGAACCAATATCTACGTGTATGTGGTGGTTTGCGGATTAGTTTGTGCCAAGGTGTAATTAGGCAAGAGAAGTAAAATCTATGTGTATGTGGTAGTTGCGGATTAGTTTGTGGCTAGTTGTAGGGAATTGATTAACTTTTCCAAGGTGCGTCTACTGGATAAGTGGTGACTGAAGCGTCACCCCTGGGGCAGGAGTCACAAAAGTCGGAACCTTGCTTTGAAGATCTGAAGAACCTGAACTGGTCCGATTTCTGAGAGGCTGTAAGAAATGTAAAGACAGCAAAACCGCTTTTTCTATAAAACGAAGCAGGAGACTGGTGTCCTATTTCTCTAAAAAAAAAAAGGTAGAAGGAAGGAATAACTTAGCAAGAGGTGATGTAATTACCTAAAGATTGTTGCTTCCAGTTGCCTAACTGACAAAGATGATCAAATTCATTATTTTATGCTAAATAAGGGGGTGGAACCTAAATAATGAAAATTACATGGGTGGAGTGTAACAAAACGAGAATAGAGGGAGTTACATGTAACTTTCTCCTTGATAAAACAGTTACTTTGCTCATCACCCAGCAGCACCAGCTTGCGGTTACTCTACAAACTTACCTCTACTGATGAAGCGACCGCGAGAGGAGAAGGAAGGCACGGCTGCCGGCCGACTTCTCCTCCATCCTCTCCCGGGCCGATGATCCCGTCGATTCCTTTTCCAAGAAAGAGCTCTTCCTGACACTTGCCCAAGAAACCATCCTTCTCGACAATGGCAAGAGGGTAATTTCTTGACTAAATTAACTATAAAATCATTGTAATTTTTTTTTGAAATGAGTAATATAACAAATTCAGATTTGAACTTTTGGTTTGTAATTTGTTGATGAATGCAGAGCTTTTGGTTGGATAAAACAAGTGGCACGAAGTGCTACATGCTATCAGCCAGATCATTGTCCATTTCGTGGTACGATAATCCCCTGTATTGGAGGTGGATTTCTCTCCCTGGTTCCAGGTCTGCTCTCGTAAGCTTTCTTTAATTTCAAACGAACGGTTAAATCCATAATTTATTGATTATCTTGGTGCTCTCAGATTGATTTTTGGAAATAAAATAGCATAACAACAGTTTTGAATGGGAATTTAGAGGAGTGCTTTATTTGTACAGGTCTGTATACTGAATATATCTGTAACTTCTCTTCTCTCTATTAATGAAATATGCAATGCATATTCAAAAAAAAAAATAGCAATTGTGGAATAATTTAATGCCTTGCTGTGTTAGTATCCTAGGATATCTTTGTATGATATCCTTAGTCGATTTTCAAGCCCATATGTCGCAAAAATATTGCATTTGCCAACTAAAATGTCGTATTTTTTTTGAGTAACTAATGTAATATATTGATCAATATTCAATACCATCCAATTTAGAACTAGCATGTGAACCATATAATGCAATATGTTTTTGTTTTTGTGTGTCTGACTGTGCGCGCCCAAATGATTTATTTACAGTGAACCTCTAATTTAGCAGTATCATGTAAACCTCTCATACAACTGATTGAATTTGGATTTAATAGTGATTATAAAAAATGACGGTTATTATATCCTTGCAACAGGTTTGACGAAGTAGCTGAGCTTGTGACTGTCTGCTGGTTGGAAATTACCGCCTGGATTGACTGCAGAGATCTCTCCCCCAACACAACATACACTGCTTACCTCATCTTCAACTTAACACATCAAGCACACGGCCTGGACTCCCCGTCACAAAAGGCATCTATCACCGTAGGGGATCATGTACCAACAAAGCACATCGTGTCTTTGCATCCATGCACTCCAGAGTCACAATCACTGGAAACTGTGAGGTACCCAAGAACAAGGGATGACGATTGGATGGAGGTAGAAATGGGGGAGTTCTACAATGACAGAGGGGATGATGGGGAGGTTGCCATTTGCCTACTTGAGGCCATAGAACTACAATGGAAGACAGGACTCATCTTAGAGGGCATAGAAATTAGACCAAAACTTGGGTCATAAAGAATTTGTTGTCCCTCCTTGTCACCGCATGCCCATTTGATTAAGTTTGCTAAGTTAATAAACTCATACTTAGGCCAACAAGTTGGTAGCCCCACTAGGAAGCTACCATAGACAACATGGCTTGTGGTTATTAAGAGTTTTCGATATTAAATTGTTACGGTTGATATTGTGATTATGTAGTAATCTCTGTTTTATATATGACTCAGGTATATCTGCCTTTAGCATTGCATAAGGCACTCTTCTATAAGAGAAACTTTAAGTTTCTTCAGGCTCAACATCTGATAATTTACATACTATTAGGAAAAATTTGAAGTAAGTAAAACCAATCTAATAAAAAATATGAAGAATAGATGACATAAAAATTTAACGGGAAAAAAATCCTCATAAAGAGATGGAAAAAAAACTACGAACGACAAACAACAGAATCATTATAACAAATATAAGTACCAGGGATTTTTTGTTCCAAACTACAAAGTAGAAATATGAAAAAATAACTTATGAAAAAGTAACTTAGCATAAAAAAAAATTTCTCCAAACATCTATTTATAATCATAGAGAGAAACTGAGTTGCAGTAAAATACCTTCTTTCAGTTCAAATAAATCTTTTGAAATGATCAAATAAAGATTTCAACATATATTGGATTTGGGTTTAGAGGCGTAACTAATGAATATTTTTTCTAAATAATCCAGAGAAAAAAAGTAATTATAAAAATGACTCAGAATTGTCGTATTTTGTAAAAATAGCCCACCACGTCAGTATGTCGAGTTTTGGAGACTCTACAAGCGATGTGTCGCGATGCAGGGGATGAAAATCAACACTCGACAAGCTGCTTGTCGCGGCTTCATAACATGACAACCATTTGATTTCTGTAACAATTCGATCCTGATACAACCAATTTTGAACTGATACGACTACGACCAATTTCAATACTGATACGACCAGTTTGTGTACTAGATACGACCACGATCAGATCTCGTACTGATACAATCATGATTAAATCTCGTATTAATACGACCAGTTTTGAACTGATACAACCACGATCGAATCGTTACAGAAGCCAGATGACTTGTTAAGTGTTGAGCACGCGACAAACCGCTTGTCACAACTCCAGAACTCGACAAGCGGCTTGTCGTATTTCAGCACTCGACAAGCTGTTTGTCGAATCTCCAAGATAATTAATTTTTTCTGAGTTATTTATAAAAAAAATTCCATAACTAACACATTCCAAGTTTATGCTTGCTCAAACTAGGACTGACATCATGAGACCTCAAAGTCTCTGTGTCCCGAATTAAAAACAGGGGTACAGATAAAAAACCTTCCTTTGTTTAATGTTTCTTTCAGACTTGTTGCAATTGTTTTCATACCGAGAGACATGCATGACAGTCTAGACCGCGAAATCTGTGTCTAGACCGCGAAAACAGATTCAAAGTCGATGTCGCTGTTCGACAGCGACCATACTGACGACACAAACCACTACTAATTTATTTGAAGATTCATTCAACAGGAGACAGGTCAGTCACCTCCAAGCATCGTCACCTAACAGTACCCCGAAGACAAGTTGGATGAAAGGTCTAGCAGTAATATAATCGGATTGAATAATGGTTTTTCATCTCTAGAGGGTTACTTATTCGAGCTTTTCTTTCTATTTCTACCAGAATTCATTCAGGTTAAGGGATCTGGACTGTTATGTACTTCTAACTTTCATTTCTCTTGATAATGAATATCTATATCCCAATTATCCGGCGTCTTGCTGCACAACGAACTTCAAAAAAAAACTATCTATATGAGATGAGGATAAGATAGACCCCACTTGGTAGTTTTATTTAAGCTTGTCTGTTAATTTTTTTGATTGACCTGTCCAAAGACTAGTCACATAAATATCAACTTCTGTTTAGTTCTGGCAAGAAAGTCTAACTAGGGGTATTAATCATCTAATAGAAATAAATTTTCTTTTAGAGTTGTCTTTTATCTTATTATTAAAAATTTGAATCAAATAGAAAATTGTTCAATTATCTCTTATCTTATCTATAAGAGTTTGATTTAAGTAGGAGTTATCTTATCGAGTTTGAGTTGAATTCCAATTAGAGTCCTGGTTCATTAATTCCAGTTTAGGCCTATGTCTGTTTAATGGTTGATATTTTTGTAATTTTGTGTGCCTTCTCCAGAAATAAATCTTCTCTGTTATCCCTAACAAGTGATATATATCAAAACTGTCGATATACCACCCTCGGGACACATTCGACGGGTATCCTAGGGGCGGTGCCAAGAATTCTTCTCTTTTATAATCTATTATTGTGTTTCGTCAATCCTCTTTCTCTTACCACAACATCACTTTAGATTAGATTTGTAAACGCCTATATCCACTATTTCCTTCTGTTGATGGTTCCATATGAAAAATTTTGTTGAGCCATGTGGTTTTTTCTCTAGTTGTGTCATTTTCAACCTTTTGAAGTTTTCGTATGTGTAGCTTTGGTCAGTTGGGCCAATTGCTTTCACACTTGTTGTGTTATTTGTTTTTTGCAACGTGCAAATGACAGTCAGTATTTGAGATGTTTTGATTTTCCACTAGAGTTGTGTTGCATTTGGATCAAGAGCTCTTTTTTAGTTCGATTTGAGCAAGGTCATTAGGTTTTTAGATCTGACAACATTAACAAAGTTTGGTACTTTGTGTTTTATACTGTGACAGTTGCATATGATGGCTATTTTGTCTAATTAAGGAGTTAAGTTAATGATATTTTGGTTTTGCGGTGTTCATGGTTTCTTCAATTTGCTACTTGTACTAAGAGACAAGGAATATGAAGAGTTACAAAATTTGGAGTAGTATCTTTGTCAGTAGTTATGTCGTGTTGGCATATTTTAATTTTATTTTTGTATTGGATGGGCTTTTGAGTTAGGGAGGAGATTGTTAGAGTTGTCTCTCATTTCATTATTAGGAGTTTGTATCAAATAGAAAGTTGTTTTATTATCTCTTAATTTATCTGTAATAGTTTGAGGTAAGGATGAGTTATCTTACCAATTTTGAGTTGAATTCTAGTTAAAGTCCTAATTAATTTCAGTTTAGGTCTAGATCTATATAAGCATTGATGTTTTTGTAATTTTGTGTGCCTTTTCCTGAAATAAAATTTTCTCTTTTATACCTAACATTTTCAATTCACAATTTGTTGGAATTGTCATACAAATTAAGTTGACCTCCGGAAAGAGTTGTCATGCAAGGTTCTGAGGTTCATCTGTTTGTTTCCCCTAGGTCAAAGGTGAAATTTTTTCATTACTAAATCAATTTTAAAGAAAAATTTAAATAATAATCTCTAAACCATTTTATTTCCAAAGAATGGACATAAGCGGGCTGAGAAGGATAACACCACATACCATGACATTAGGATCCTCAAAATAAAAGTATGAGTAGTGGCATTTGTTGGATCTAGGTTGATCTAAGATATCTAGGTTTTGATGATCAATAATGATTTGGATAAATCCATAATGATTAATATTGATCTGAATAATGATAGCTTTAAGGATTAAATGATAACTTATATAAATCCTAGTTTAGCACAAATACATAGAATTGTTAATGTTAAACCCTAGAAGTCGATGACTCCCGGTTATGATTTAACAATTGATGCATATGTTGAGGGGGAGCTCTGTGGTTGCATCAATCTTGTGCTAAGTGTAAATTGGAATGTCATGTGATAAATTTGAAAGTTTAATAACTCCTTCATTTGTGGTATCGAGATCGATGCATGTGTTGAGAGAGAGCTCGGGGGTTGCGAATCATGCTTATCTTTATCATGACATGAGTAGTATAGATCGTGTGTGTATAACTTTATCATATACGGATCTATATGATTGTATTTCATCTCATACTCATTTGCTATTTATTAAATATGGTTCTGTCATTTCACCGAAAAGAGAAATTGTTGAGCTAACTCCTGTGTGGAGTAATTTCTCTAGTGATAAATAAAAAACTGATTATGAGATTAATGTTGTGCATTGAGTGTATGTGTTGTAGTATCAGATTGGCCGCAAAATGAAAATAAGCAAGGGCGTGAAGAGGATGATGCCAACATGAGTCATCTCGAGCGAGGTCAAGCTTAGCGAGGATAAGCGTCGAGTGGTCGAGCTTCACGAGGTCGAACTTCACCAAAGGTAAAATCCAAGATTAAGGATTGTTTATTAGGATTTTACCGGCTTCGGTGTTTGGAGACAGACCGGGTTGATAGAATTCTTTTTACTAGTTTGACCGTACTATTAAGAGGGGTTGGGAACTAGTAGCTTGAGTCTATCTAGTGTGGAAGCTCAAATGCATTCATATCATCTTGCATTAGTGTTTTATCACCTCTTGCATTGCTAGAGAGTCTAAGTGTAGTTTGTGGTGCATTAGAGAATGCTTTGAAAATTGCACTTAGTCTTGATCGCTAGCTATTTTTATTGGTATATTTTCTAGAGTTGATCGTAATTTTATTTGCACATTCTGATTGTATCCTTGTTTGGAGCGTGGTTGTGGTTGTGTCGCCCGTTTGGTGGTTTTCCGTTTAGGGTTTGGTCGTGGTCGTAGGAGTTCGAGCTGGTCGTACCAGTTTTCGGCTCACTTGCGTATGCTGAACCAAATCCACTCGACCACCTGTTTTCGATCGGATGTGCGACCTGTGTGGTCATAGTCATTGCTGAGTGTCAGCAAACATATCCACAAGAAAACAACAAATCCGTATGTGTAAATACCCTAAATTGCATTAGAAATGATATTTGGGTTGGACACTTTGGTAGTAGAAAGGTTTTTGAGTTTTCTAGAAGTTTCTAGACCTTTCTAGGTCTTTCTTCTGTTTACAAAATTGTAGCTCTCTGAGTTATCTTTCTAACAAGCCAAAAATCACCTCAATCATATCTCTGGATGAAAGTTATGCTTATTTTACTGTCAATGTGCATAGCCGGACTTTGTCCAGCCTGTACAATTTTTTTCAGCCTTTTGCAAAATGAAACTAGAGACGTTTGCATTCATCTGGGGCTTTTGTCCGGAAAGGCCTGATTTTGTCCGATATGGCCGGACATTGTCCGGCCTGTACAAATTTTTTGAGCCGAGAAATGAAACAGAGACAGATATATACGTCTGGGGCTTTCGTCCGACATGGCCAGACATTGTCTGACATGGTCGGACAATGTCCGGCCTTTACAAAAAACCTCCCAATGGTCACTGACTCGTTTGCAACGGTCGCATTTTGGTGTACTGGCTGGACAATGTCCGGCATGGGCGGACAGTGTCCGGCCTATACAAAAATTCGTCAGCAGGTTGGAAACGGCTAGTTTCTTGAGAGGGGTTATATATATCTTGTGTTTGGTTTCATTTGGGGCTGCTCAAGAAGTGAATACTCTTTGTATAAGCTAGCCGAAGTCTTTGCATTTGATCTTTTGCATCTAGAGGCTAGAAATTGAGCCCAAATCTTGAGAGGGTTTGAGAGAATAGCATTTGGGAGAGTTTGTGAGTATTTAGTGTAGTTCATCTCCATTTGCATGCTAGTGCTAGAGTGTTGAGCATTCATTTACATCTTTGAGCTTCTAGCACGAGATTCGTTCAACCAAAAGCGCATCCGACTTGTTACTCTTGGCAATCACCTTCGCCTAGACGGTTTCGGAGGAGAGTCGCGATCTCTCCATTGAAGTTTGTCAGAGAGGCCAGCAAGAACTTGTGAAAGGTGTGGTGCTCGCCTATCCGGTGTGGAGAAGGAGCAACCCTAGTGAAATATCCTTCGTGGATATAGAAGCGAGACTCACGAGTGAGCACTTCAACGAGGAGTAGGGGAGACCGGGCGAGTCTCCGAGACCTCGGTAAAAAGATTGTGTCAATTTTTTATCTCTTATTCATTTCATATTTACCTTGACACAATTGTTTAACTCATTAGTTGCTTGGTGTATTGTATAATTCATATTGAGTTTTTGTAACTAGTGTTAAATTATTGTTGCATGTTGAATTGTTTATTCCATATGGTTGAATGCAATTAGTTGATTAGATTGTTGTTAAACTCTTTGCAACCCTAAGTTATCCTAAACATCTTTTAAAGTTTCTTAGTTGAGAAAGAAATTTTAAAAACCTCCTATTCACCCCCCTCTAGTCGACATCCTTGATCCTACAGCGTTAACATCTCATCCTATGTTATATAGAAATATTTTTTTATGTCATAAGTCATAGTGCTAGCAATGCTTATCTAACACCATAAAATCATTAACATGTACACTTAGCAATTCTACACAAAACAAATATATGAAAGCTAACGCCATGGGACGTAGCATTCGAACTCAGGTGTGTAACGCCATGGCACCTAGCGTGGGGCAAGAAATATGTTCAATGTTCATCGGCAAAGGAAACAATTACATGTATTTTACTTGGCATTTCAACTTCATGATGCTTTATTATAACTAATTGAAATATCATTCAATTGCGTGTTGATCTCTATATGAGTAAAAATGTTATCTATGTTTTATAGATATGTTCTTTTTTATAGTAGAGATAGAGTTGATTTTGGATGTGATTTTTCAGATGAATATGTATATAATAGAGATAAGTTAGTTTTGGATATGATTTATAAGACCATGAATCTATAAATACAATTAACAGAACATACCTTTTCATTTTTTATTATTGTGAAAATTTCTAGCAATTTTTCTTTTTCTTGGATTAATATGGGAATTTTCAGTATTTTTTTATATGGGCCAAAATTAATATGGTGCTTCTATGTCCGATCTGTGTAAACCGAAAACATGACTTTACCAATTTTTCTCAAAACTCAAATCTGGTTATTTGCACATACAGATTTGTTGTCTTCTCGCGGATAAGTCTGCTGACACTCAACAACAACCACGGCCAATTTTATTTAGGAACTTAAACCACAGGTCGAATATCTAGTCGAAAACAGGTGGTCGAGTGGGTTTGGTCGAGCGTACGCAATCGAGCTAAAAGTTGGTACGACCAGCTTGAACTCTTACGACCACGACCAAACTCCAAACATAATGTGATCAAAATGTGCAAATACGACCACGACCAGCTCTAGAAAGAAAACATAATGCTCTAGCTGACAACCACGACTAAGTGCAGTTTTCAAAACATTTTCATTCATGCAACACAAACCACACTTAGATTTTCTTAGCAATGCAAGAGGTGATTAAGCACTAGTGCAAAATGATATGAATGCATTTGAGCTTCCACATTAGATAGACTCAAGCTACTAATTTCCGACCCCTCTTAATAGTACGGTCAAACTAGTAAGAAGAAGTCCTATCAAACCGGTCTATCTCCAAATACCGAGACCGATAAAATTATAAGAAAATCATCCTTAATATTGGATCTTATCTTCGGTGAAACTCGACCTCGTGTAGCTCGACTTCTCGAAGCTTGTCCTTGTAAAGCTTGACCTCGCTCAAGATGACTTATACCGGCATCAACCTCCATACGCTCTTACTTGCTTTCATCTCGCAATGCACCTTGAGACTACAACACATGCACTCAATGCACAATGTTAGTCTCATATTTAGGTTGTCATTAATCACTAGAGAAATTACTCCACAAAGGAGTTAACCCAACAATTTCTCTTTTCGGTGAAATAACAAAATCATTTTCAACAAATAACAAATGAGTAAGAGATGAATCATACAATCATATAGATCCATATATAATAAAAGAAATACGCACTAGATCTATACTACTCATGTCATGATAGCAATCAGCACAGATGACTAATATGATGAACTCCTCCTCAACATATGCATCGATATCAAATCCACAACAATGAGTCATCAATTTAAGGATTTAACAAATATCCTTTCAATTTACTTGTGCTAAACAAGTTTTATCCAAGTTGTCATTGATCATCAAAACTATCATTATCCAAATTAATATTAATCATCAAGAGTTTATCTAAATCGTCATTAATCATCAAAATCTAGATCGACCTAGATCCAACAATATTGTGTTTGAAAGTTATATTTGGTCATCATCTTTTATTTCTTACTTCTGCACACATTATTTGTATGAAAAGATTAGAAAGTTGTTTAATTTGTGAATGATTGAGATAAAAAAATATGTCTATTCTGATAAAAAAAAACATGAAGAAACAATTCAAGAACAAGTGTCTTCCCTAGTTTTCCTGAGTCAGACAATTGATTTTTAATGCAATTATCTACATGTGAGTACTTTGATAATAGAATCACAACAAATCAAAAGCCACATGTGATCAACTGCTTATATATGTATTTCATACCTGCCAAGTGGTTCCTAAGAATTTAGCTATTCTTCTTGCTTCAAAACAAATTATAATAATTAGAGGATAAACATAGAATAAATAATTGAAATACTCATATATTAACTATACAAATTCTTAGATCTAATGAACTATAGCTATAGACAGATAAATCTGATAAACAACTCATTAAAAAAGAATAAAGTACAAATATTTATATTTAGTGAAGCAAAGAAATGCGTGTGGCATGCCATTGTAAGGCCATCAAATATATTATAAGTTGAGAACTCAGAAGAAAGTTTAGTAAAATTTGATCTATCAAATTTTGATGGCCCTCAATGAGATATAACTGAGGTGTTATTTTATAGTCTCAAGTATCTTCAAAGATCGAGTAAATAACAATATATCTTTAATATTCAAATAAATTATATATTTAGCCTTAAAGTTTGTATTAGTTAAGATTTCAAAATTTTAATAATTTTTATTCCAATTTTTAAATTTTTATTAATATTTACTCTTAGAGTTTGTATTACTCAAGATTTTAGAAATTTAATAATTTTACTTCCGAATTTTTATTTTTTTAATATTTAGTCTTGGAATTTACATTATTTAAGACTTTAAAATTTTAATAATTTTAATTCTGAATATTTAGTGTTTTGTTTTAAAGTTGTATTAGTTAAATTTCAAAAATTTTAAAAAAATTTCTAAAATTTTAATTTTCCTTAATATTTAGTCTTAGAGTTTATATTAGTTATGGTTTCAGTAAATTAATGTTTTTAATTTTAAAATTTTAATTTTCATTAATATTTAGTATTAAGGAAATTTGCACGTTAATCAAGAAGAAGAAAAAGGTTACCATTTATTTGGTGGCTCCGAGTTCTAACGGCCTAGATGTATTAAAGAAATTTTTAACTAATATAATGTTGAGACAAAATATTAAAAATTCAAAATTAAAATTATTAATCTAAAATTAATAATATATAAATATACATAGACAGAGATAGATGCATCATGGAATTCCATTGCTAATCTTTACTTTTACCTATCTACCAAATAAAGGCTATATATTATTTCGAGAAGGGCGATATTAGTCTTTGTAGCAGCCCATACATCAACAGGAAAGGACAGTCGTTGCAAAGTATCATGCATATGTTAAACTTGGATTTGGTGGCCGCTCTCTCGCCCAACGCCTTCCGCCATGACGTATAGCACACTAACCCGAGGCGTCAGCCTCTGTATATCTCTTTTGTTTAGCGCTTAAAATCGCTAAATGTATATACTAACAATATAAAATTTGGTGTTAGATATAATATTATTGGTGTCATGACTAATCACATTAGTTCTTAATAGATTTGTGTGATAGTATAAACGAATAAATTTCTACGTAACATTAGATAAAATACTAACATCACAAATCATGGTGTTATCATGAGAACAACAACACTTCAGTATGTGGTATTAGACTATCTCCAACCCTGTCAATTTTATCTTAGCTCTTAAACGGCATATTTCCTGCCACATGTGTGAAAACTATCTGAGAGCCAAGCAAGAGCCAAATCTCCAACAGTTTGGCTCTTGCTTGATTCTTACTAGGCTCTTAAAACAAACAAATAAAATATTACAATTTTATTAAAAAATTTGTTTCACTGACATCCGAGCCCCACCAAAAAATTTGTTTATACTGAAACTTGGGAAAATATTTTATATTACACTGACATGTGGGGTCAACCATAACTGGGCCCACACGTCAGTGACAGTGCCGAGAAACCGCGTACGTACGGGAAAAAATCGCTGGCGCACTCACACGTAAACCGCATCAGGTGGGACCCACGTGCTTCGCGCGAGTGCGTACGGGATTAGATCTGACCCACTGGCTGACATGTGGGGTTGTTTGTTTCGTAGCCCCACATGTCAGTGACTGTTGCTGTCGTGTCGTTGGTAACGCACTTTCTGATATCGTGTACTACGGCAGTGGTGGGCCCCACGAGTCTGGTTTCTTTTCACATGTGTACTGTCAACACTTCTGACTGACATGTGGGGCCGTTTGTTTCGTGGACCCACCTGTCAGTTTAATTTTTAAGCGGTACGATTTTCGGCTTTATTACTCGGTGGGGCCCACAGCACGTAATAAATGAACCATCGTCTTCCTCGCGTTCCTTCTCCAACCGCGACATTTTCCTCGCAGCGACCTCGCCTAGCGCTTGCCTCCGCCCGAAGAACTCGTGCGTCCCATCACGCCGAGAAAACGCCGAGCACACCACCGCCGCCATCGACACGAGCCGAGCTTCGCGCTGCCGTAGGAGACAGCCTTAGCCTCTTGGAATGGAGATAAAGTGGTTTAGTTTCTATTTTCAAATTTTTTTCTTTAAAATTAATTTATTAATGAAAAATTCACGAATAGTTCCATCACAATTTTACAAATATTTAAAACAAAAAAAGCAAATCACAGTAATGAAAAATAATGTGAAACTTTGGCCATATAATTTATCAGTTAACAAGTAATCTCCATTAGATGACTACCGCACCAATGATATACTGCTTAATCCACGCTGTATGGGAGTTCTCACCCCTGTAGGGAAAAAAGGTCTATAGATATAAGAGGCACATCCCTCAAATTTTTTTTACAAATAATCTATTAAAAAAACTAATTGCAAAAATAATCCAAAATTTCCGTATTTTACAAAAATAATCTACCACATCAGTGTGTAGAGTCCTGAAGACTCCAAGAACCGCTTGTCGCATGTCTAAAACGCGACAATCGGTTTGTCCTCGACAAGCCTCTAACTACCATTCGAGCAGAGTACTAGTCAAATATCCGTATTCGAGCGGACACCTATGTGGACTATCTTTATACAGATACGACCATTATCAGATTTAGTACTGATACGATCTCTTTTGAATTGGACGACCATGATTGATTAGATCTACTACTAATACAACCAGTTTTGAACTGATACGACCACAACCAAGACCAAGAGTCAGAGAGCTTGTCGAGTTCTGGAGCCGCGACAAGCAACTTCGACAAACTGATTTTCACCCCCGCAACACGACACGTTGCTTGCAAGACTCCAAGACTCGACATGCTGATGTAGTGGGTTATTTTTGTAAATAATTCAACTCTGGATTATTTTTTGCAATTAATTTTTGCGGGTTATTTGTAAAAAAAATTCGATTAGTAGAGGTAAGCCACCCCAAATTTCCTTCTAAAATTTTTTTTCATAAATAACCCACAAAAAAAAATAATTACAAAAATGATCTAAAGTTGTCGTATTTTACAAAAATAGCCCGCCACATCAGCATGTCGAGTTTTGGAGACAAGACAAGCAACGTGTTACATTACAGGAGTTGAAAATCAGTTTGTCGAGTGCCCCACTCGACAAGCCGCTTGTTATATTATATAAGTTACAAATTTGTATCCTTATAGCATATTATAAATTTGTTATATTATATAAGTCACAAATTAAGCTTTTATCATTTTGGTTTTAGATACATGTATGTATGTTAGTTGCAATATGATTGCAAAAGAATTATTGAAATCATTAGACGAGAAATAAAGGTTAGAAATACATAACAATCTAGAATCCCTCAACCTGAAGGAATTCTGATAAAAATAGAAAAGAAAGCTCTAATAAGCTATCATGGAGAAAAACCAATTCTCCGATCAGATCACACAAGTGCTAGACCTTCCATTCAATAACTAAGAATGCTTCGAAGTGACGCACTTGTTTTCAGTTGAATCTTCAAATAAATCAATTGTGGTTTTGTGTCACTTACAATTTTTAAATGTGACGATTAGGTCAGTGTGGTCGGCATCCAATAGTGACAACAGCAATCGGTTTCGAAGCTGTTTTCGCAATCTACACACAAATGCCTCGGAAAAAAAAAAAAGCATCCAGCTACTCTATCGGATTTCAAAATTTGAAGTATCGTTGTGGGAAAGGTAGTAAATGACAAAGTACTTGACAAATTACATGGAGAGAGGCAGTAAATAATATACTCGTTTACATTTTCTTTAACAAAGAAAAAAAAAAGGAGGTGCTTGTTTTTACTTTATTCTGTGTGTGAGAGCCGAAGTATTTCAATACTGTATCATCGATTTTGGATTGTCCTCCCCTCCACTCGGATGTAGGGAACATGAGCAATATTCGGCCAATCGGCTCCTTGTTCAGGGTCCGTCCGACTTTCCAGCTCGACAGAGCCAGTAATTAACAATTCTTCAAGTCTTGGCGACACAACATGTTTTGGCAACGCGTGCATTAGATGGCAGCGATCAATGTGAAGTATCTTGATGAATTGAAGTGTAGCTAACGGAGCAGGAAGGCATGTCAGAGAATAACATCTCACAAACCCAATAAACTCTAGAGAGGTAAGATGCTGAAACGCTGCTTCCTGCTCTTCTGAGAACTGTGAGAGAGTCAACTCCCTGACCATTAAATGGCGCAGTGATGGGAGCTTTCCGAACAAGTGAGAGTAGTTCCCAGTCATCAAGCTGTTGTCCACACTGAGGATTGTGAGAAGATTCGCGACGTGCTCCACATGTAAACATTCTGGATCTGAGAGCTCACTCAGTAGTCGAGGACAGCCCTCCACATGCGCTGTTCTTAAGTTGCCAAAGCACTGGAAGCCGTCCGTCAATCGTAGTCCATCACTTTGCAAAAGAACAATATTTACTAGGGACTTCAATTGATGTGCAGATAGCGCAACATGGTGATTACAGTAGGTGATCTTCAATGTTCTGAGTGATGCCAAGACTTGTAGGCTGCTTGGTATTGCGTTGATATAGTCTCCAGGCTTGGTTATTTCTAGATTAGACAGTGTAGACAAGAATGGATGGCATGGCACTTCCTTCAGTGAAGAACAATATTCAAGATGGAGGCTTGTGAGACGTGGGAGCAACAGCCCATGAGCTTCTTCGTCTGGTTCTGACCACTCCTCCCATGCTTCGACAGAAGAAATTTTTAGCTCCTCAAGAGATGGGAAACCACCCAATGATGCACCATCCACATGCTTTATAGATGGCAGTCTTTGTAGACTGAGAATCTTGAGAGAAGAGATGTGCCCAAGTGGTGGAAGGGTATCCAAAAACCGGCAGTCATCAAGATGTATGCACAAAAGATTGGTGAAGTCATTAGGCTGAAGCATCCAAATAGGAAAGTCTGTGTCTCCATAGCCTTTGATGGTCAGCTCTTGTATGTTTGAATGTGGTTAAAGTCCTTAAAGCACAAACTTGGGTACTTTTGTCCCTTTCAACACCAAGCCATCGACATATTTTTTGTCTATCAATCTTGCTTCCATTGCCTCCTCCTTGCTTCTCACGTTGTGGATACTACTTATGCATGGATTTTTCGTACGGAAAACACTAATTAAAATAATAATTTCATAAAAAACAAAGAAAAAACAAAAATTACAAAAATGACCACAGTCACCAGCCCGAGTGGCGACTTAGCACCAAAAACCCTCAGTCGCCAGTCGGGCTGACGACTAACGCTTGCGCATCCTCTGTCGCCAGTCGGGCTGGCGACTTAGGGCACCATATAACCACCAGCGGTGGCGACTGAGAGGCTGCGCCGAAAAAAAAAATTCAGTTGGTGAGAGGGGAGGAAAAGAGAGGAAAAGAGAAGAGGAGAGAAGAAGGAAAGGGAAGAAGAAGAAAAAGAAACAAGGTAATTTTTTTAAACTTTTCTAATTAAATCTGTTTTAGAAATTAGTTTTAAATACATATCAGTTTTAGAAATTAAATTTAAAATACAAATATACTTTAGAAATTAATTTTAAATGCATATCTGTTTTTAAAATATAGTTTAGAGTATAGATCTGTTTTAGAAATTTAGTTTAGAGTATAGATCTGATTTAGATATTTAGTTTAGAGTATAGATCTGATTTAGAAATTTGTGGAAAATACATATTTGTTTTAGAAATATAGTTTAGAGTATAGATCTGCTTTGGAAATTTGTGAAAAATACATATATGTTTTACAAATTTAGTTTAGAGTATAGATCTGCTTTCGAAATTCGTGGAAAATGTGTTAATGATTTAGATATGTTGTGCAAACCTTCATGCAAGATGTGATGTGTACGTAAAATAATTTAGATCTGTTGTATAATGTTGTGTATTTATAAATATGATGTGTATATAATATTATGGATGAGCTGTGTGTTAAATTGTACCTATAACAAATTAGATTATTTAAAAAATAAAGCAAAGATTAATTTTAATTTTTGTCGTAGACAATGTCAGAAACAAAAATAGTGTATGTTTTTCACGGGGAACAAGTAATTAGAAACGGATCACATGGGGATGACCTATGTAGCTGTCACCGTGTAGACATGGAATTGAATGATCTCAGTGCAGTTAGTTTGAGGATCTCAAGACCCAAGTCGTGGACATACTAAATATCGACCCATCTAAACACGAAATTGTCATAGAAGCATTGGTGCCTGTTGGTGAAACAGGTAGTTGCAAATTATGTAAACTTAAAGGCGATCGGTCTTGGGGTTCTCTAGTTAGGAGAGTGTTAAATCTCATTCATGGTCCAGATGACTGCGTGCTGTATGTAACGGTACTAAACATCGAACCGGCGGAAGAGGTACCCGAGCCAGTCATTGATCCAACAATAGCACAAGATTCTGCCAGTGTCCCAAACACAAGATTCGTGAGTGGGCGTTTCTGGACTGGGGACGAGGCTTACGCCGATGAATGTGAAGACGAAGGTATGCAATACTCAGGCAGTGAAGATTCGGAGGTTGATGCAGACTATGTGGATTAGTCTAGCGAAGAAGATTATCGTGAGATAGGACCTTCGCAGCAATGTTTAGATCCAAGTGGTTTTGATCATGCACGAATCCGCGATGATCGCAGTTCCGACTTGGCATCGGATGAGCAAAGATTAATTTTAGGACAACATTTCCAAAGCAAGGAGGAGGCAAAGCAAGGCGTGGCGATGTGGTCCATTGCACTACGTCGCTCTTTCAAGGTGGATAGAACAAATTAGCGTCTGTACGTAGTGAAGTGCACGGTGGAGGGATGTAGATTTTATGTCTGTATTGCCCTGTACAAGGATAGTGAGCAATTTGTTATTTCAAGAATCACCGAACATGACTGTTCGGTCACAGAAGCGTCACGGAGCCACAGGAATATATCATCCGCTTTTGTAGCAAATGTGATTTTGGCGAACCTTTCATGAAAATCTGGACATGGCACCAAAAGAAATTGTCGCTCAAATTGCCGACACTTTCGGATACAGCATTCAGTACGGCAAGGCATGGAGAGCGAAACAACTTGGCCTTGAGATGTTATTTAGATTTTTCTACGATTCATATAACTACGTGTCCAGACTGATACAGCAAATCGTCGATATCAACCTTGGCACTGTAATGGACATGGTTCATAGGCCAGTTGTGGGCACAAACGGTGACGTACGTAGTGCATGGAGCGGAGTACATGAAGCGTATATTCTGCTCATTCGGGCAGGCTATCTCTGTATTCAAGTACATGCGGCCAGTACTTTGCGTGGATGGCACATTTTTAACTGGGAAGTACAAGGGAACTTTAATGACAGTTGTTGGCGCAGATGCAAACAATCAACTACTTTCGATGGCGTACGCCATCGTAGAACGCGAGAGCACATACAACTGGTGGTGGTTCCTTACAAATCTGAAACAAACTGTTGCGAAGGATAGACGGAATGTGTGCGTCATCCATGATAGACACAAGGGCCTGTTGAGTGCCATTCTCCAATTCTTGAAGCTTAGTTAATTGCCCAATTCTAGAAATTAAAGATAGGGCTGAAGCATCTACATATAAATGGCGTAAGCTTGTCAACATGGTAATGCTTTGTGACAAAGAACCAGAGCAATATCCTCAAAGATGCAAAACTTGAAGGGTGCAGGGGAAGTCCCTTAACTTTCTGATCCTGTTAAAGGAAAGATCAAGGAATTGTAGTTTTCTCATAGCCTTTGCAGGGGGCCATTCATTCCTCTGAGCTTCAACATATGACAAGTCCAGCACACGAAGACTTCTTGAGTTGCCTAACATACTCTCAAGAACATCAAAAATCACATCACTCTCAAAATGTCAAAATAGTAATAGAGTGCGCAGATTTTTGTACTTTTGTAGCTCATAGAAGTGGTCTACATTATCAGCCTGCAATGCTAAGTGACGAACATTTGGTCTTGGCGAAGCCCTCGCTGATCTCTCACTATGGAGGAAGCATTGGTTCAAAGAAACAGCAGTGCCCAAACCACGTACTAAATCAGATCTACTACTAATACGACTAGTTTTGAATTGATACGACCACGATCAAGACCAAGAGTCAGAGAGCTTGTTGAGTTCTGCAGCCGCAACAAGCAGCTTGTTGAGTTCTGCAGCCGCAACAAGCAGCTTGTCGAGTGCTGGACACTCGACAAACCGATTTTCACCCCCGCAACACGACACATTGTTTGTCGAGACTTCAAGACTCGACATACTAACGTGGTGGGCTATTTTTGTAAATAAGTCAACTTTGGATTATTTTTTGCAATTAATTTTTGTGGATTATTTGTAAAAAAAATTCGATTAGTAGAGGTAAGCCGCCCCAAATTGTCTTCTAAAGAATTTTTTTCATAAATAACCTACAGAAAAAAACTAATTACAAAAATGATCCAGAGTTGCCGTATTTTACAAAAATAACCCGCCACGTCAGCATGTCGAGTTTTAGAGACTCAACTAGCGACGTGTTGCATTACAAGGGTTGAAAATCGGCTTGTCGAGTGCCCAACTCGACAAGCCGCTTGTTATATTATATAAGTCACAAATTTGTATATTTACAGCATATTATAAATTTGTTATATTATATAAGTCACAAATTAAGCTTTTATCATTTTGGTTTTAGATACATATTTGTATGTTAGTTGCAGTATGATTGCAAAAGAATTATTGAAATCATTAGACGGGAAATAAAGGTTAGAAATACATAACAATCTGAATCCCTCAACTTGAGGGAACTCTGGTAAAAATAGAAAGGAAAGCTCTAATAAACTACCGTGGAGAAAAAAACCAATTCTCCGATCAGATTACACAAGTGCTAGACCTTCCATTCAATAACTGAGAATGCTTCGAAGTGACGCACTTGTCCTCAGTTGAATCTTCAAATAAATCAATTGTGGTTTTGTGTCACTTACAATTTTTAAATGAGTTGATTTTAAGGTTTTATTGGTTGCTTGTAAAAATTGATAAAATTATTCTTCTTTTATAACCCTTAACAAAGGATTAATAAGAATCATAATAGAAAAACTAATACGAATTCTAATATGCTACGAATCCTAATAGACTACGAATACTAATATGTTACTATATTCAACATTCTCCCTCAAGTTGGGCGATAGATATCAATCATCCCCAACTTGTTACAAGATAACACTCTTTGGGACTAATTCCTTTTGTCAAACAATTAGCAAGTTTCTCTCCAGAAGATACATACTCTAGTTTCAAGCATTCTTCGTCTAAGCGCTCTTTAGTGAAGAAGCGATCAATTTCTACATGCTTGGTACGATCATGTTGCACTAGATTATTAGCAATATTGATTGCTGACTTATTGTCACACCATAGTGTCAAAGCTCCACCTCGAAACAATCGTAACTCTGACAACAAACCTCTCAACCAGAGCATTTCACATAAGCTAGAAGATATAGTCCTGTACTCTGCTTCTGCTGTAGATCGAGAAACAACATTCTGTTTCTTACTTCGCCATGACACCAAGTTGCCTCCCACAAAAACACAATACCCTGATGTTGATTTCCTGTCATCTAAACAACTTGCCCAGTGAGCATTACAATAGCCAACCACATCAAGATTCATATTCTTCCAGAACCAGAGACCTTTTCCTGGACTACCCTTCAGATATCTTAGAATCCTATATACTGCTTCCATGTGCTCCACTCTTGGGTCATGCATATATCTACTTACCACACTCACCGCATAAGCAATATCGGGTCTAGTGTGACAAAGGTAAATAGGACGCCCAACAAGTCTTTGATAACTCTCCTTGTTAGTTGGGTTTCCACCTTGATCACTTAACTTGTGATTTTTCTCAATGGGAGTAGAGACAACACGACATCCTAACATTCCAGTTCCATTCAGCAAATTTAGAGCATATTTCCTTTGTGAGAGAACTATACCCTTTTTAGACCGTGCAATCTCTATGCCAAAAAAATATTTGAGATGACCCAAATCCTTCACTTCAAATTCTTTACCTAACTTGATCTTCAGACGGACAATCTCCTCAACATCATCACCTGTGATGATAATATCATTGACATAAACAGCAAGTATTGTAATAAATGCTCCAGAGTGCCTGAAAAAGACAGCATGATCCTCATTACACTGTTTGTAACCCATACTACATACTGCACGCCTGAATCTATCAAACCAGGCCCTTGGAGATTGTTTTAAGCCATACAAGGACTTCTTCAGCTTGCACACCTTTCCACTATCACCAAAACCTGGTGCGACCTCCATATATACCTCTTCCCGTAAATCACCATGCAAAAAGGCATTCTTCACATCAAGCTGATGTAGGGGCCAGTTGAAGTTTATTGCACACGAGATTAAAGTTCTCATTGTACTCATTTTTGCTACTGGTGCAAAAGTCTCATCATAGTCAATCCCGTATGTTTGACTATATCCCTTTGCCACTAATCTCGCCTTATATCTCTCAATCTTGCCTTCTGCATTTTGCTTTATGGTATACACCCATTTGCATCCAACAATTTTCTTCCCGACTGGAAGAAAGACTAGTTCCCAAGTCTCATTTTTCCTTAATGCCTGAAGTTCCTCCTGCATAGCACGAAACCACAAAAGATCTTTCATTGCCACTTTCCAATATTTTGGTATGGGCACAAATTGTAATAATGCAATGAAAGACATATGCAGGAGACAAAGAAGAATATGAGACAACATGAGAAAGATCACCCTCAAAACCATACCTAGCCGGAGGCTTACCAGCATTGACTCGGGGCTCTCTACGATGAGCAATAGGAAGATCAAGAGATACATTACCACCTGTTTCAGAGGGAGACGAGGTCAAAGGTGAGACAACTAAGGAGGGGTCAGGGACAATGACTTGTGTGGATGATTGGTCGTCAATCTCAATCACAGGAGACTGGGGCTGCTGCTGCTCCCCCTGAACTCCAGTGCCACAAAAACGCTTCATCTTCAGAACTCTAGTATCCACCCCCTCATCTACAACAGGACATGGAATTATACCCACAACAACATCACCACCTCCACCATGGTCACCACTACTCACTCCATGGTCACTACAACTCACTTCATCATTCTCCCTCTCTCTATCAGCACTAGACAGGCGAGAAGAGATATCATCAAATAAAGGCGCCAATTCAATTTTCTCACCATAGAAGGGCTCAAACTCCCAAAAAGTGACATTCATACTCACAAACATCCGTTTGGCCTGAGGACTCCAACACATGTAGCCCTTCTGTAGAGAAGAATATCCCACGAATATACACTTCAAAGCCTGAGGGTCCAACTTTCCTGTAGAGGGTCGATAATCCCGAACAAAGCACACACATCCGAACACCTTCGGAGGGACAACAAATGTATTCGTTCCCATAAGCAGCTCACAGGGAGTTTTCATGCCTAAAACTCTTGAGAGCATGCGGTTAATTAAGTAAGCTGCTGTCATAACGGCTTCACTCCACAAGATTTTTGGCACATTCATCCCATACATGAGTGAGCGGGCAGTCTCCAAAAGATGTCTGTTTTTTCGCTCGGCCACACCATTCTGTGCCGATGTATCCGGACAGTTTGTCTGATGCAAGATCCCTTGAGCTGAAAGAAAAGTCGCAAACTCCTTGTTGACATATTCAGTTCTATTGTCAGTTCTAACAATACGAACATGAGTATTGAATTGTCTTTGCACAAGAGCACAGAAATCTTGAAAACAACGTAAAACTTCATTCTTATTCTTCATCATATAGAGCCAAGTCATACGGGAATAACAATCAATGAAAATAACAAAGTACTTAAAACCATGAATAGAGATAACCGGAGATGTTCAAACATCTGAGTGAATAAGTACAAATGGTTCAATACTATGAAGCCCAATACTACCATAAAATGATCGTATGTGCTTGCCAAACTCACAAGCATCACACATGAGTTTCTTCATGGGCACTCGACTCATAACATCCGGATACATACTCCTCAGTCGGTCAAATGATAGATGACCCAAATGATAGTGATAAAGCATCACTTCAGCCTCTTCTCCACCTACAGCAGTAGTCAAAGCAGCACTCACAGCATCCACAGTCCCTCGATCCAAATACCACAATCCATCACGCCTAGTCCCAGTCCCCAAGACCCTCCTTGTCTGCCTCTCCTGAATATGACAAACATCTCGGTCAATATAAACACCACAATCAATTTGATTCACCAAAGCACTCACAGAAAGAAGATTGACCGGGAAGGATGAAACATGTAAAACAGAGGAAAGTGTAATGGTAGGTGTACACTGAACTGTGCCAATTCCCTTGATGGGTTGTGCAATCCCATCAGCAGTTTGAACAGTTTCACGATGCATAGAAGAATATGGAGAATATGATGCAAACTCACTAGAAGCACCAGTGACATGTCTAGATGCACCTGAATCGACTATCCAATCTAAAAGAGAAGTATGCGAGGATGCAAAAGCCTGTGCCTCAATACCTGTGCCCGCATGGGCATAATTGGCAAAAGTACCAAATGTAGTGGTCATAGGGATCTCCTGGGTGGCCATGGACTTGCTGGTGGAACTCTCAACCTTTGCTTTAAACTGTCATAGCTCCTCCAATTCAGAAAGCTCCTCTTTGTCATGCGCAACTAATCTCTCAGCAGACATGACAAGATTGACTTTAGGACCTTGGCGCCTACCACCACGTTCTCTACCTCGGCCTCTACCACGTCCTCCACCACCCCTGCCACGCTCAAAATCGCGTGATTGTGAGCAATTCCAGCTAATGTGGCCAATCTTTCCACAAGTAAAGCACTCGCGATGATCTGCAACAGTCAACGCAGATCTAGTAGGAGGTGGTAGCGTACCGGATGTCATGATCCGTAACCGGGTCTCCTACATCACTATAGCAGCAAATGCCTCCTCCATGGTGGGCAGATGTGGCTGGTGGCAAACGGCAGCTCTTCTAGGCTCAAACTCAACATTCAAGTCTTGCAGAAAGTCAAGTATACTCCTGCGATCCACCACTTTTTGAACATAATCAGATGTTCAGCATGAGAAATGTCTAACGGATCATAGTGGTCCAAATCTGTCCATAATCGCTGGAATTCATTGTAGTACTCGGATACAATCCGCTCCCCCTGAGTCATCCCTTGAAGCTTCCCATGCGCCTCAGCCATCATCATGGCATTACCAGCTCCAGAATATAATCTAGCTAGTACAGCCCACATCCCGGCTGCGGTTGGAGTGGCTTCCACCATCCCAGCAATAGAAGGGTTCATTGAGTTAAGCAACCACGCTTTCACTAGAGAATTAATGGTTTTCCAGTTCTGCCATTCCGAACTATCTTTAAGGGGCTCGACAGATGTCTCCTACACACAGTTAGCAAGCCCCTTTGCCTCTAAAATCATAATCACCCTCCTAGACCAACTCAAATAGTTTTTGGTTCCCTCTAGCTTCACATACTGCATGAGCTTTATCTTTTTCACCATCTGTGAATATGACATTGCCATCACAGCATTGTCCGATGATGAGATGTCATTCGTCCTCATTGTCATCATCTCCATCATCTTCGCCATAAACTCCTCCATGGTTGGAACCGTGGCTGTCATCTAAACAAGTCCCAAAAAGAAATTAAACTCATGCACTCACAAACACCTTCTCTCTCTCTCTTTTTTTTACACCACAGAGGATCTGGTATACATAAGATCCACATCTACCACAGAAGATCTTGACTTGGAGTCCTCTAAATCACTGAGGAAAAAAAATTTGGCAGGCGGGCTCGATGGAGCGTTGGCTCGGCAAGCGACGTGCGGACACAGACTCGGCGGTGGTTGCCGCGCACGAGCGCATAGCATTAGCCGCCGTCGCTGGGCGCAGGCGGCAGGGCGTCGGCAGCGCGCGGGTGCAGAGGCGTTGCGGCGGGCGACCAATGAAGTCAGGTAAGTAAACACGGCGGTGGCACTTGAGCGGCGATGGCTCTGATACCAAATTGATTTTAGGATTTTATTACTTACTTGTAAAAATTGATACAATTGTTCTTCTTTTATAACTCTTAATAAAGGATTGATAAGAATCCTAATAGAAAAACTAATACGAATTCTAATAGACTACGAATCCTAATAGACTACGAATACTAATATGTTACTATATTCAACAAAATGTGACGATCAGGTCAGTGTGCTCGGCATCCAATAGCGACAACAACGATTGACTTTGAAGTTGTTTTCGCAGTGTACACGCAAATGCCTCGAAAAAAGCATCCAGCTACTCTATCGGATTTCAAAATTTGAAGGATCGTTGTGCGAAAGGTAGTAAATGACAAAGTATTTGACAAATTACATGGAGAGAGGCAGTAAATAATATACTCGTTTACATTTTCTTTAACAAAGAAAAAAAAAGGAGGTGCTCGTTTTTACTTTATTCTGTGTGTGGGAGCCGAAGTATTTCAATACTGTATCATCGATTTTGGATTGTCCTCCCATCAATTCGGATGTAGGGAACATGAGCAATATTCGGCCAATCGGCCCCTTGTTCAGGGTCCGTCCGACTTTCCAGCTCTCCAGAGCATAGAGTAATTAACAATTCTTGAAGTCTTGGCGACACAACATGTTTTGGCAACGCTTGCATTTGATGGCAGCGATCAATGTGAAGTATCTTGATGGATGGAAGTGTAGCTAACGGAGCAGGAAGGCATTTCAGATCATAACAGTTCACAAACCCAATAAACTCTAGAGAGGTAAGATGCTGAAACGCTGCTTCCTGCTCTTCTGAGAACTCAGAGAGAGTCAACTCCCTGACCATTAAATGGCGCAGTGATGGGAGATTTCCGAACAAGTAAGAGTAGTTCCCAGTCATCAAGCTGTTGTCCACTCTCAGGATTGTGAGAAGATTCGCGACATGCTCCACATGTAAACATTCTGGATCTGAGAGCTCACTCAGTAGTCCAGGACAACCCTCCACATGCGCTGTTCTTAAGTTGCCAAAGCACTGGAAGCCGTCGGTCAAACGTAGTCCATCACTTTGCAAAAGAACAAGATTTTCTAGGGACTTCAATTGATGTGCAGATAGCGCAACATGGTGATTGCAGTAGGTGATCTTCAAGGTTCTGAGTGATGCCAAGACTTGTAGGCAGCTTGGTATTGTCTTGATATAGTCTCCAGGCTTGGTGATTTCTAGATTAGACAGTGTAGACAAGAATGGAAGGCATGGCACTTCCTTCAGTGAAGAGCAATATTCAAGATGGAGGCTTGTGAGACGTGGGAGCAACAGCCCATGAGCTTCTTCTTTGTCTGGCTCTGACCACTCCTCCCATGCTTCGACAAAAGAAATTTTGAGGTCCTCAAGAGATGGGAAACCACCCAATGATGCACCATCCACATGCTTTATAGATGGCAGTCTTTGTAGACTGAGAATCTTGAGAGAAGAGAGGTGCCCAAGTGGTGGAAGGGCTTCTAAAAACCGGCAGTCATCAAGATGTACAGACAAAAGATTGGTGAAGTCATTAGGATGAAGCATCCAATTAGGAAAGTCTCTGCTTCCATAGCCTTTTATGGTCAGCTCTCGTATGTTTGGATGTGGTTGAAGTCCTTCAAGCACAAACTTGGGTACCTTCGTCCCTTTCAACACCAAGGCATCGACATGTTTCTTGTCCATCAGTCTTGCCTCCATTGCCTCCTCCTTGCTTCTCACGTTGTGGATACTGCTTATGCATAGTTGTCCTGTGAGCTCTTGCATGTTCTTCAACTCATTTATCATGAATCCTTCTCTTCCCTTTCTAGCACTGAAGTTCTCCAATTCTTGAAGCTTAGTTAATTGCCCAATTTCAGAAATGAAAGACAGGGCTGAAGCATCTACATATAAATGGCGTAAGCTTGTCAACATGGTAATGCTTTGTGGCAAAGAACCAGAGCAATATCCTCGAAGATGCAAAACTTGAAGGGTGCAGGGGAAGTCCCTTGACTTTCTGATCCTTGTAAAGGAAAGATCAAGGAATTGTAGTTTTCTCATAGCCTTTGCAGGGGGCCATTCATTCCTCTGAGCTTCAACATATGACAAGTCCAGCACACGAAGACTTCTTGAGTTGCCTAACATACTCTCAAGAACATCAAAAATCGCATCACTCTCAAAATGGCCAAATAGTAATAGAGTGCGCAGATTTCTGTACTTTTGCAGCTCATAGAAGTGGTCTACATTATCAGCCTGCAATGCTAAGTGACGAACATTTGGTCTTGGCGAAGCCCTCGCTGATCTCTCACTATGGAGGAAGCATTGGTTCAAAGAAACAGCAGTGGCCAAACCACGTACCAAATCATGCATGACAAACTTGTTGCTGTCAAATGTGGGTAGGAACAGGGACCTTTCCACAAGTTCATCGAAACACTGCCGACCAACATCCTCTAATCTTGTGCCATCTAGTTCGCTATGCTGAATGAAATCATTAGCAATCCACATCTGGACCAGTCTATCCCTGTCAAACAAGTAATTCTTGGGAAATATTGAGCAGTAAGCGAAGCATTGCCTTTGTCTCGGAGATAGGTGCTGATAACTGACTCCCAGATATGGAAGAATGGCATGCAAAGCTTCATCCAAGTTCCACCAGTCACTCTCAGCAAGTCTTATCCACTTATCCTTGGCAAATCTAGACCTCAACAAGTTGCCTATTACTTTTGCTGCTAACGGTAAGCCATCTAGTTTTCTTGCTATTTCTTCACCAATTGACAACATGCTTTGATTGTTTGCTTGCTGTGCAACCTCCATGCTGCCAAATGCATGGCACTGAAAAAGAGGCCAGAAATGCTCCCATGCCAAAGCTTTTAGAGGTATCGGAGCTATTGTTCCTACAAATTGTGCAACCCTTTGGCTCTGAGTTGTCGCAAGAACTACACTTCTAGGTGCCTCTGTAACTATAGCAGTCAGCAGGAATTTCCAGTCATTGCACATCTTATCCCAGATGATGATGTTTGTGTCATTGCATATCTCATCCCAGATGTTGTCTAACACTAGCAAGAATCTTCCATGCTGATTGATAACACGTTGAAGCCTGGTGACAATGGCATCCAAGCTATCAGCATTATCAAAACATGAATTGTTTCCCTCAAAAGAACGAAGGATCTCTTGCAGTGTTCTTTTCAAGCTGAAATGTTCTGAAACATAAACCCAAGCTCTTTGCGCAAAGTGTTCCTTCACCTTGCCATGATTGTAAATGACTTGGGCGAGTGTTGTCTTCCCTGCTCCACTCATCCCAACTATCGGAAGAACATCAATACTGCAGACTCGATCCCTGGCACCTATTTTACCTCCTCCGGTGCTGGATCCTGCCTCATCATCGGACAAACCCACTATCATCTTTAAGATCCACTCCCTAACTTCATCTCGGCCAAACACTTCGACATCAACCGGCAGATGCGAGCTAGTCTCCCTCTCCCACAAATTTTCTGCCTGCTGCTTTGCTTGACTCAGTTTCATGAGCTCAAGAAAAGTGCCGGAGCGCGCGCAAAGCTGGTCGAGCGTTTGCACAACTTTGTCTAGCCTGATCATATCCTCATCAGGCATAATCAATTTTTTCAGTATCCTAAAAGACGACGAGACGAAGTCGCTCACCTTGCGCTTGCCAGCAACTGCCTTGTCGATCTCGAATTCATCTAGGACGTCCTCGGCTTCCTGAGCAGCCCCATGTAGACGCTTCAACCACTCGATCTGGTTGGGGTTTGTGATGAGCCGTTTGTCTGCCTCCTCAGTTATGGCCTTCACCATGGTGAGATTGTCACGGAGTGTTTCCAGCAGCACACTGGTGCCACGAGGCAGATCAAAGTTGCTCTGAAGGTATGAAACCGCCTTGGCCGCTGCACAATCAACGACAGCCGACAAGAAGCCGCCGACGACCAGCCCCACCGGCAGTGACATATCTGTTTTTGGGGGCTGCAAAGGCAGGAGATGCAATATCTACGTGTTTGTGGTGGTTTGCGGATTAGTTTGTGCCAAGGTGTATTAGGCAAGAGAAGTAAAATCTATGTGTATGAGGTAGTTGCGGATTAGTTTGTGGCTAGTTGTAGACAATTAATTTAACTGGATAAATAATAACTAAACAATACTTGTACAAATACACATGAAGCGTCATCCCTGGTGCTGGAGTCAAAAAAGTCAGAACTTTGCTTTGAAGGTCTGAACTGGTCCGATTCTGAGAGGCTGTAAGAAATGTAAAGACAGCAAAAACGAAGCAGGGGGCTCGTGTCCTGTTTCTCTAAAAACCTACTGATGAAGCGACCACGAGAGGAGAAGGAAGGCGAGGGGGAGACAGATGCAACCAACATCTTATGCCTGCCTGAGGCATGCCTGTCTCATGCCATCTCCTTCACCACTGCCCTTGACGCCTGCCGCTCCTCTGCTGTGTCTACTGCCTTCTTACGTGCGGCAAATTCGGACACGGTGTGGGAATGTTTCCTGCCGGCCGACTTCTCCTCCATCCTCTCCCGGGCTGATGATCCCGTGGACTCCTTTTCCAAGAAAGAGCTCTTCCTCACGCTTGCCCAAGAACCCATCCTTCTCGACCATGGCAAGAGGGTAATTTCTTGACTAAATTAACTATAAAATCATTGTAATTTTTTTTGAAATTAGTAATATATCAAATTCAGGTTTGAACTTATGGTTTGTAATTTGTTAATGAATGCAGAGCTTTTGGTTGGATAAAAAAAGTGGCACCAAGTGCTACATGCTATCAGCCAGATCATTGTCCATTATATGGTACGATAATCCCCTGTATTGGAGGTGGATTTCTCTCCCTGGTTCCAGGTCTGCTCTCGTAAGCTTTCTTTGATTTCAAACGAACGGTTAAATCCATAATTTATTGATTATCTTGGTGCTGGCAGGTTGATTTTTGGAAAATAAAAATAGCATAACAACAGTTTTGAATGGGAATTTAGAGGAGTGATTTATTTGTACAGGCCTGTATACTGAACATATCTGTAACTTCTCTTCTCTCTATTAATGAAATATGCTATGCATATTCGAAAAAAAAAAATAGCAATTGTGGAATAATTCAATGCCTTGCTGTGTTAGTATCCTAGGACATCTTTGTATGATATCCTTAGTCGATTTTCAAGCCCATATGTCGCAAAAATATTGCATTTGCCAACTAAATGTCATATTTTTTTTGAGTAACTAATGTAATATATTGATCAATATTCAATACCATCCAATTTAGAACTAGCATGTGAACCTTATAATGCAATATGTTTTTGTTTTTGTGTGTGACTGTGCGCGCCCAAATGATTTATTTACTGTGAACCACTAATTTAGGAGTATCATGTAAAACTCTCATGCAACTGATTGAATTTGGATTTAATAGTGATTATAAACAATGACGGTTATTATATCCTTGAAACAGGTTTGAAGACGTAGCTGAGCTTGTGACTGTCTGCTGGTTGGACGTTAGCGCCTGGATTGACTGCAGAGCTCTCTCCCCCAACACAACATACACTGCTTACCTCATCTTCAACTTGACACATGAAGCACACGGCCTTGACTCCCTGTCACAAGAGGGATCTATCGCCGTAGGGGATCATGTACCAACAAAGCACATCGTGTCTTTGCATCCACGCACGCCAGAGTCACAGTCACTGGACACTGTGAGGTACCCAAGAACAAGAGATGATGATTGGATGGAGGTAGAAATGGGGGAGTTCTACAATGACAGTGGGGAGGATGGGGAGGTTGTCGTTCGCTTATCTGAGATCACACAACAACACTGGAAGAAAGGACTCATCTTAGAGGGAATAGAAATAAGACCAAAACTTGGGGCATAAAGAATTTGTTGTCCCTCTTTGTCACCGCATGCCCATTTGATTAAGCTAGCTAAGTTAATAAAATACTTAGGCCAACCAGTTGGTAGCCCCACCAGGAAGCTACCATAGACATGTCTTGTGGTTATTAAGAGTTTCGGAGATTAAATTGTTACAGCTGATATTGTGATTATGCAGTAATCTTTGTTTTATATATGACTCAGGTATATCTGCCTTTAGCATTGGATAAGGCACTCTTCTATAAGAGAAAGTTTAAGCTTCTTCAGACTCAAAATTTGATGTTATTAGGAAAAGTTCGAAGAAAGTAAAACCAATTTAATAAAAAATACGAAGATCAGAGGACACAAAGATTTAACTAAGAAAAATCCTCATAAAGAGAGAAAAAAACTCTGGGCAACGAACAACAAAATCACTATCACAAATATGAGTACAAGAGATCTTTTGTTTCCAACCTACAAAGTGGAAATATGAAAAAGTAATTTAGCACCAAAAAAATCTTCCTCTAAACATCTATTTATAATTATAGAGAGAAACCGAGTTACAGTAATATAACTCCTTTCAGTTGGGATAAATCTTTTGAAACAAATCAAATAAAGATTCCAACATATATTAGATTTGGATTTGGAGGCATAACTAACGAATATTTTTTTATAAATAATTCAGAGAAAAAAATAATTGTAAAAATGACCCAGAGTTACCGTATTTTGTAAAATAGTTCGCGCATGTCGACAAGCGACGTGTCACAATGCACGAGTGGAAATGGACTTGTCGATTGCTGGGCACTCGACAAGCCTCTTGCCGGAGCTCCAGAACGCGACAGCCATCTGGCTCCTATAACAGCTCGAACCTAATACTACCAGTTTTGAACTGATACGACCATAATTAGTTTGAATATTGATACGGCCAGTTGGTGTACTAGATACTACCACGACTAAATCTCGTACTGATACAATCACGACCAAATCTCATACTGATATGATCAGTTTTGAATTTATACAACAATGACCGAGTCGTTATAGAAACCAAATGGTTTGTTAAATATTGGGCACTCGATAAGCCGTTTGTCGTGGTTCCAGGATGCGACAAACTCGACAAGTTGCTTGTCGAGTCTCCAAGATTCGAGAGACTGACGTAGCGGATTATTTTTGTAAAAAACAGTAACTCTGGATCATTTTTATAATTAATTTTTTTCTCAATTATTTATAAAAAAAATTCCATAACTAACACATGCCAAGTTTATGTTTGCTCAAACTATAACTGACATCATGAGACCTCAAAGTCTCTGTGTCCCGAATTAAAAACAAGGGTACAGATAAAAAATCTTCTTTTGTTTAATGTTTCTTTCAGGCTCGATGCAATTGTATTCATACTGAGAGACATGCATGACAGTCTTATCTCCTTTGTAGAGAAGTAAATTTCAAAATCTGTGTCTAGACCGCGAATACAGATTCAAAGTGGATGTCGCTGTTCGACAGGGACCATACTGACGACACAAACTACTACTGATTTATTTGAAGATTCATTCAACAGGAGACAGGTCAGTCACCTCCAAGCATCGTCGCCTAACAGTACCCCGAAGACAAGTTGGATGAAAGGTCTAGCAGTAATATAATCGGATTGGAGAATGGTTTTTCATCTCTAGAGGGTTACCTATTACAGCTTTTCTTTCTATTTCTACCAGAATTCATTCAGGTTAAGGGATCTGGACTGTTATGTACTTCTAACTTTCATTTCTCTTGATAATGAATATCTATATCCCAATTATCCGGCGTGTTGCTGCACAACGGACTTTAAAAAAAAAAACTATCTACATGAGATGAGGATAAGATAGACCGCACTTGGTAGTTTTATTTAAGCCTTGTTTGTTAATTATTTTGATTGACCTGTCCAAAGACTTGTCACTATCCATAAATATCAACTTCTGTTTAGTTCTAGCAAGAAAGTCTAACTAGGGGTGTTAATCATCTAATAGAAATGAATTTTCTTTTAAAGTTGTATCTTATCTCATTATTAGAAATTTGTATTAAATAGAATTTTTTTTTTAATTATCTCTTATCTTATTTGTAAGAATTTGAGTTAAGGAAAAATTGTCTTATCAAGTTTGAGTTGAATCCCAGTTAGAGTCCTGGTTAATTAATTCCAGTTTAGGTCTAAATCTGTATAATGGTTGATGTTTTTGTAATTCGTGTGTCTTCTCTTGAAATAAATTCTCTTTGTTATCCCTAATAAGTAGTATCAGAATTGTCGATACACCACCCTCGGGACGCGTTCAACGCATATCCTAGGGGTGGTGCTAAGAATTCTTCTCTTTTATAATCTATTATTGTGTTTCGTCAATCCTCTTTCTCTTACCACAACATCACTTTAGATTAGATTTGTAGCCCCTCTTTTGTTTGATTTGATCGACAACTCCTCTCTATTGATATTTTACTACTGCAAGTTATCTCTTTTTACTAATGCTTTTGTTCATAGCTATTACGACTATACAGACATCTATAGAACCACACATATTGGATATGCTGTTGCTACCGCTGCCACTTTTCTGTCTTGGCCGTTACCAATGAACCTTCTTCTCATATCCCGCTCTAGATTGGATCCATTATTTATTGGTTCTTCTCTCGATCAGTTGTTGCTATTTTGTTTGCGTTAGTATGACGTCCATAACCACTATTTCCTTCTATTTGTGGTTCCATATGTGCATATTTTTTTAAGGAGTTTTATCAATACATTCTTTGCGTCTGATTTTGTCGGACTATTGGTATGATCGTATGTCTTTTTGGTTTTTATTCTATGAAAGCAATAAGCTGTCGTGAATTGTCCTTATACCAAAGAGTTTGGTCGAACAAGTGGTTTGCATTCATTGTATTTTTTTCTTGGTTATAGTTTTTTTTTTGGCTTTAAGGAGGTATGTTGAGCCGTGTGGTTTTTCCTCTAGTTATGTCATTTTCAACCATTTGAAGTTTTTGTACTTATAGCTTTAGTCAGTTGGGTCAATTTCTTTCACACTATTGTGCTGTTTGTTTTTTGTCATGTTGAGAGGACAGCCAGTATTTGAGGTGTTTTGATTCACCTCTGGAGTTGTGTTACATTTGGATCGAGAGCTCTTTTTTAGTTCTATTTGAGCAAGGTCATCAGGCTTTCAGATCTGACAACATCAACAAAGTTTGGTACTTTGTATTTTACACTGTGGCACGTCCATATGATGGCTATTTTATCCAATTAAGGAGTTAAGTCGGTGATATTTTGGTTTTGCGGTGTTTAGGGTTCCTTCTATTTGCTACTTGTGCTAAGAGACAAGAAACGTGAAGAGTTGCAGAATTTGGAGCAGTATCTTTATCAGCATTTATGTCGTGTAGGCATATTTTGATTTTGTTTTTGTATTGGATGAGATTGTTAGAGTTGTCTCCCATCTCATTATTAGGATTTTGTATCAAATAGAAAGTTATTTTATTTTCTTTTAACTTATCTGTAATAGTTTAAGTCAAAGAGGAGTTATCTTACCGATTTTGAGTTGAATTCTAGTTAGTGGCCTAGTTAATTTCAGTTTAAATCTAAATCTATAGAAGGGTTGAATTTTTGTAATTTCATGTGCTTTCTCTTGAAATAAAATTTGTTGGAATTGTCATACAAATTAAGTTGATGTCCGGAAAGAGTTGTCATACCAGGTTATGAGGTTCATCTGTTTGTTTCCCCTAGGTGAAAAGTGAACTTTTTTCATTACCACATCAATTTTAAAGAAAAATTTAAATAATAGTTTGTAAACCATTTTATTTTCAATGAATGGACATAAGGGAGTTGAGAAGCATAACACCACATACCAAGACATTAAAATCCTCAAGATAACACTGTGAGTAGACCTGTTAACATCTTATCCTACGTTATATAGAAATATTTCAATGTTATAAGCCATAGTACTAGCAATGCTTTATCTAACACCATAAAATCATTAACATGTACACTTAGCAATTCTACACAAAACAAATATATGAAAGCTAACGCCATGGGATGTAGCATTAGAACTCAGGTGTGTAACGCCATGGCACCTAGCTTGGGGCAAGAAATATGTTCAATGTTCATGGGTAAAGGAAACAATTACATGTAATTTACTTGGCATTTCAACTCCACAATGCTTTATTATAACTAATTGAAATATCATTCAATTGTGTGTTGATCTCTATATGAGTAAAAATGTTATCTATGTTTTATACATATATTCTTTTTTATAGTAGAGATGGAGTTTTTAGATGTGATTTTCAGATGAACATGTATATAATAGAGATAAAGTTAGTTTTAAATATAATTTCTAAGGCGATGAATCTATAAATATAATTAATGGAACATATTTTTTCATTTTTTATTAATGTGGGAATTTTTAATAATTTTTCTTTTTTTTGGATTAATATGGAATTTATAAACATGTATATAATTTTTCTTTTTGCTATATTATATAAGTCACAAATTAAGCTTTTATCATTTTGCCATTTTTCAAATTTTTCAAATTTGCATATAAGTCACAACGATTGACTTCAAAGCTGTTTTCGCAGTCTACATACAAATGCCTCGAAAAAAAAAAGCATCGGATTTCAAAATTTGAAGGATCGTTGTGTGAAAGGTAGGAAATGGCAAAGTACTAGACAAATTACAGGGAGAGAGGCAGTAAACAATATACTCGTTTACATTTTCTTTAACAAAGAAAAAAAAAAGGAGGTGCTTGTTTTTACTTTATTCTGTGTGTTCATCGATTTTGGATTGTCCTCCCGTCAACTCGGATGTAGGGAACATGAGCAATATTCGGCCAATCGGCCCCGTTTTCAGGGTCCGTCCGACTTACCAGCTCGGTAGTGCATGAATCAATTAACAATTCTTGAAGTCTTGGCGACACAACATGTTTTGGCAACGCGTGCAATACATGGCAACTAGTAATGTGAAGTATCTTGATGGATGGAAGTGTAGCTAACCGAGCAGGAAGGCATTTCAGATTGTAACAGTTCACAAACCCAATAAACTCTAGAGAGGTAAGATGCTGAAACGCAGCTTCCTGTTCTTCTGAGAGCTGAGCGAGAGTAACCACCGTGACCATTAAATGGCGCAGTGATGGGAGCTTTCCGAACAAGTTAGGGTAATTCCCTGTCATCAAGCTTTCGTCCACTCTGAGGATTGTGAGAAGATTCGCGACATGCTCCCCATGTAAACATTCTGGATCTGAGAGCTGACTCAGTAGTCCAGGACAACCCTCCACATGCGCTGTTCTTAAGTTGCCAAAGCACTGGAAGCCGTCGGTCAAACGTAGTCCATCACTTTTCAAAAGAACAAGATTTTCTAGGGACTTCAACTGATGTGCACATAGCGCAACATGGTGATTGCAGTAGGTGATCTTCAATGTTCTGAGTGAAGCCAAGACTTGTAGGCAGCTTGGTATTGCCTTGATATAGTCTCCAGGCTTGGTGATTTCTAGATTAGACAGTGTAGACAAGAATGGAAGGCATGGCACTTCCTTCAGTGAAGAGCAATATTCAAGATGGAGGCTTGTGAGACGTGGGAACAACAGCCCATGAGCTTCTTCGTCTGGCTCTGACCACTCCTCCCATGCTTCGGCAGAAGAAATTTTTAGCTCCTCAAGAGATGGGAAACCACCCAATGATGCACCATCCACATGCTTTATAGATGGCAGTCTTTGTAGACTGAGAATCTTGAGAGAAGAGAGGTGCCCAAGTGGTGGAAGGGTATCCAAAAACCGGCAGTCATCAAGATGTATGCACAAAAGATTGGTGAAGTCATTAGGCTGAAGCATCCAATTAGGAAAGTCTGTGTCTCCATAGCCTTTGATGGTCAGCTCTTGTATGTTTGGATGTGGTTGAAGTCCTTCAAGCACAAACTTGGGTACCTTTGTCCCTTTCAACACCAAGGCATCGACATATTTCTTGTCCATCAATCTTGCTTCCATTGCCTCCTCCTTGCTTCTCACGTTGTGGATACTGCTTATGCATAGTTGTCCTGTGAGCTCTTGCATGTTCTTCAACTCATTTATCATGAATCCATCTCTTCCCTTTCTAGCACTGAAGTTCTCCAATTCTTGAAGCTTAGTTAATTGCCCAATTCCAGAAATTAAAGACAGGGCTGAAGCATCTACATATAAATGGCGTAAGCTTGTCAACATGGTAATGCTTTGTGGCAAAGAACCAGAGCAATATCCTCGAAGATGCAAAACTTGAAGGGTGCAGGGGAAGTCCCTTAACTTTCTGATCCTTGTAAAGGAAAGATCAAGGAATTGTAGTTTTCTCATAGCCTTTGCATTGGGCCATTCATTCCTCTGAGCTTCAACATATGACAAGTCCAGCACACGAAGACTTCTTGAGTTTCCTAACATACTCTCAAGAACATCAAAAATTGCATCACTCTCGAAATGACCAAATAGTAAGAGAGTGCGCAGATTTTTGTACTTGTGCAGCTCGTAGAAGTGGTCTACATTGTCAGCCTGCAATGCTAAGTGACGAACATTTGGTATTGGCGAAGCCCCTGCTGATCTCTCACTATGGAGGAAGCATTGGTTCAAAGAAACAGCAATGGCCAAACCCCGTACCAAATCATGCATGACAAACTTGTTGCTGTCAAATGTGGGTTGGAACAGGGACCTTTCCACAAGTTCATCGAAACACTGCCGACCAACATCCTCTAATCTTGTGCCACCTAGTTCGCTGTGCTGAATGAAATCATTAGCAATCCACATCTGGACCAGCCTATCCCTGTCAAACAAGTAATTCTTGGGAAATATTGAGCAGTAAGCGAAGCATTGCCTTTGTCTCGGAGATAGGTGCTGATAACTGACTCCCAGATACGGAAGAATGGCATGCAAAGCTTCATCCAAGTTCCACCAGTCACTCTGAGCAATTCTTATCCACTTATCCTTGGCAAATCTAGACCTCAACAAGTTTCCTATTACTCTTGCTGCTAACGGTAAGCCATCTAGTTTCTTTGCTATTTCTTCACCAATTAACAGCATGCTTTGATTGTTTGCTTGCTGTGCAACCTCCATGCTGCCAAATGCATGGCACTGAAAAAGAGGCCAGAAATGCTCCCATGCCAAAGCTTTTAGAGGTATCGGACCAATTGTTCCTACAAATTGTGCAACCCTTTGGCTCTGAGTTGTGACAAGAACTACACTTCTAGGTGCCTCTGTAACTATAGCAGTCAGCAGGATTTTCCAGTCATTGCGCATCTTATCCCAGATGATGATGTTTGTGTCATTGCATATCTCATCCCAGATGTTGTCTAACACTAGCAAGAATCTTCCATGCTGATTGATAACACGATGAAGCTTGGTGACAATGGCATCCAAGCTATCAGCATTATCAAAACATGAATTGTTTCCCTCAAAAGAACGAAGCATCTCTTGCAGTGTTCTTTTCAAGCTGAAATATTGTGAAACATAAACCCAAGCTCGTAGCGCATAGTGTTCCTTCACCTTGCCATGATTGTAAATGACTTGGGCGAGTGTTGTCTTCCCTGCTCCACTCATCCCAACTATCGGAAGAACATCAATACTGCAGACTCGATCCCTGGCACCTATTTTACCTCCTCCGGTGTTGGATCCCGCCTCATCATCGGACGAACCCACTATCATCTTTAAGATCCACTCCCTAACTTCATCTCGGCCAAACACTTCGACATCAACCGGCAGATGCGAGCTGGTCTCCCTCTCCCACAAATTTTCTGCCTGCTGCTTTGCTTGACTCAGTTTCATGAGCTCAAGAAAAGTGCCGGAGCGCGCGCAAAGCTGGTCGAGCGTTTGCACAACTTTCTCTAGCCTGATCATATCCTCATCAGGCATAATAAAACTTGTCAGTGTCCTAAAAGACGACGACACGAAGTCGCTCACCTTGCGCTTGCCAGCAACTGCCTTGTCGATCTCGAATTCATCTAGGACGTCCTCGGCTTCCTGAGCCGCCCCATGTAGACGCTTCAACCACTCGATCTGGTTGGGGTTTGTGATGAGCCGTTTGTCTGCCTCCTCAGTTATGGCCTTCACCATGGTGAGATTGTCACGGAGTGTTTCCAGCAGCACACTGGAGCCACGAGGCAGATCAAAGTTGCTCTGAAGGTATGAAACCGCCTTGGCCGCTGCACAATCAACGACAGCCGACAAGAAGCCGCCGACGACCAGCCCCCCCGGCAGTGACATATCTGTTTTTGGGGGCTGCAAAGGCAGGAGATGCAATAACCGCGTGTTTGTGGTGGTTTGCGGATTAGTTTGTGCCAAGGTGTATTAGGCAAGAGAAGTAAAATCTATGTGTATGTGGTAGTCGCGGACTTGTTTTTGGCTAGTTGTACGGAATTAATTTAACCGGAAGCAACTAGTCATTAGCATCTGCAGCAACAGTAATGAGATGCGTGCCCTTGTACTTTCTGATCAAGAATGTAACATCTATGCATATGATCGGACGACAAGAAACAAATGCCTCGATGCACTGGCGGTATGACCAGAACAATCGACGAAGCACCCGAGTGTTTTGTATGGGGCTACCGTCTCGACGTATAGCTGGCTGATCGAAAACATCCAAAAATGTACTCGGGTTGGTCTAAACGATGTTGCGCAACAACCGCATTACATTATTGTTGATGTGGTCAAATGTGCCGAACATGCCCTCAATGGCCTTCTGTTTTACTCTCCAGCCCTTCACATACCGTATAGTGTACCCACACCTATCGGCAATTTGCTTCATTATTTCTCTCGGCATTATCGAAATGTTCTCTCGCACGGCCGGTTGGATGATATTACCGACGTACGCCGATGTCAGGTTTCTGTGTCTGTCCAGCGCCTCCGTAAGCAGGCATGTGTGTGCGGTAACTCTTGTCCCCACAAAACCGATGTCGTCCTTCAGCTGCATGGCACGAATCTTCCATGGGCAGCCTGGTGTTACATAGACAACGACAAATAGGTTGGGATTTGACTTGACAACCTTGTATTGCCGGTTAATTGCAAGAGACCAGCTCGCTATGGCATTATTTAGATCTTTTTTGCTTTGAAACTCCTGCTGTACTTGTATGCCACTGTGCTCGAAAGACCATCTCGAACCCTAATCCATTGGCAACATAGCTTGACTGTATCCTGAATGATCTAGCCACTCCTGCGGGGACCAGGATTATCATCATCAGAGCCATCGGATGCCTCCGAGTCCGTCGAATCATCTTCGTCGGACACTGATGGAAGGCAATCCAGTACCTCGCACACATCTACGCGAGTATGGCAGAATACATCCAACCACTTGCTAGCCCTGAATGTTCAACCATTTCAAAAACCTATTTTCTAAACATACACACATACATTTCCAAACATACACACATGCACATAATTTCTAAAACCATACACACATACATTTAAAAAACCTATTTTCCAAACATACACACATACATTTCAAATATCTATTTTCCAAACATACACACATACATTTCCAAAGATACACACACACATTTCAAAAACCTATTTTACAAACATACATACACATGCACATATTTCTTAAAAATATTCCTAAAAAGATAATACCTACTCCAGTGGTTTATACACATAAACATAAACCCTAATTACGTCATTAGCAACATACTTAACAGAATCTTAAATGCATTTCGAAAAAAAATACCTCTTTTCGAAGAGCTTGCAATCCTCTACAAGTTTCTCTTCTACACCGAATAAATTTATCGGACGGATTTTGCTAGATCTAGAGTTGAAGACTGAAAATGAGAGAGGTATGCTGCTGTATTGCTGTTACTAAGTGCAGAATGAATGTGGTGCAAGGAGGGGACCAGAAAGATATAAAGAGGGGACCAGCAATTTGTCGAGTTTTAAGTGAAAGAATACTATAATGTCCAATAGTATTACGGCAGTTAAAGTCTCTTAGCCCAGCTGGTGGGAGCCCCCGGTTGCCACGTCGTTGACTTGGGTTCGAATGCCCGCTCCCGCAATTAAGCCTTTTTCTGCTTGTCGCGTTCTGGATTCTCGACAAGCATCTGGATATTAAAAAAGCCGACTCTTTTAGTGTAGCTAAGGGTTCTAGCCCAATTGGCTCGCGCGCCCGCTCCCATATTGTCGGCCCATGTTCGAATCCCCGCTCCCCCGCAATTAAAACCCTTTTTGCAACTGTGTTCGAAGTGGTCGAAGACTTGTCGAGTATTAGGCACTCGACCAGGGCTTGTCGTCGAACACTGGGTGCTCGACAAGTTGGTCTCACGCGACAGTAAGTTTGTCGAGCTCCCAGTGCTCGACAGGCTGATGTAGCGGCTGAAATTTGTAAATTTTTATAACTGTGGGTCATTTTTGAGATTAATTTTTTAATATGAATTATTTATAAAAAAAAACTGCGCATTAGTTTGCCACTAGTTGTAGACAATTTATTTAATTTTCCGAGGTGCGTCTACTGGATTAGTAGTGACTGAACAATACTTGAAGGAAGACGCATGGAGCGTCATCCTTGGGGCTGGAGTCAAAAATGTCAGAACTTTGCTTTGAAGGTCTGAAGGACCCTACAAGATTGGTCAAGATTGGTGATATCATTCTACTATTTCTCCTCTCTCTCTCTCTCTCTCAAAATTCTTAATTGATTCAGTGTTTACCTGTTGCAATGAAAAAGTGATTGGACAAAGCTAGATATACATATCATGGTCACAAAAAACTTGCACCGAGAGACGACAGACGCTATAAGATAATAATAGGTACTCCTACCACAAATTTGAAGGAAATATTTATTATTTTTGTTCGTTCACCACTATAGTTTCGATCAAAAGTTGTTTATTTGCTTATTTATATGTTTACATAGTTTAGAGATTTTTTTTATATCATGCAAATATTAGTAAACATCTACACACCAATTACAGAATCTCCATAAATCTTCATATTAATTGGGAAAATTGATAAGTATTGTTTCATGAGATATTCAAAAGGACTCAATTATAACTGTTTGGACTGCTAAGTTAACGATGTAGAAAAAAAAAAAAGAAATATAAGTTGTATTAAACACAACCTCTCCCACGCACTAACAGTAATGCAGAGACTTATTTCTAACCAGAGAATGTATATGAATGGAATTCTTTTTGGCACGCAAGGCAAAAAAAATTTGCGTTATGTTTATTTCCTACGATGGAAAGAAGGTTAGTAATTTTCTTGCTATTTCTTTCCATTAGTCATGATGTTTTGATTGTTTGTCCTTTTATTAATTATTTAATAGATGTGTATGGCGAATGCTACTTGGCAAGGCTCAAGTAGATGTGTGAGACACACTACTATTTTCGAATTATGTGAACATCTAATTCTTTACAAATCTTTCAAACTAGTGGGTAGTTTTTTTTACTTCTAAAGAGAGATTTATTTTCTGAAGTGAGTAAATATCTGACTTGTTTGAATTGGTATCTTTATAGCATATTATAAATTTGTTATATTATATAAGTCACAAAATTAAGCTTTTATCATTTTGCCATTTGTCATATTGGTAGGTTTAATTTTTACGAGCTTTTAATTTTATTTTTTCAATCTTAGATTTTGGTTTTAGATACATGTATGTATGTATGTATGATAGTTGAAGTATGATTGCAAAAGAATTATTGAAATCAGTAGACGAGAAATAAAGGTTAGAAATACATAACAATCTAGAAACTCTCAACCTGAAGGAATTATGGTAAAAAGAGAAAGGAAAGCTCTAATAAGCCACCCTGAGAAAGAAACAATTCTCCGATCGGATTACACAAGTGCTGGACCTTCCATTCAATAACTGAGAATGTTTCGAGGTGACTCACTTGTCCTCAGTTGAATCTTCAAATAAATCGATTGTGATTTTTGTGTCAACTTACAACCTTTAAATGTGACGATCACGTCAGTGTGGTCGCCAACAACGATTGACATCGAAGCTGTTTTCGAAGTCCACACGCAAATGCCTTGGAAAAAAAAGCATCTAGCTACTCTATCGGATTTCAAAATTTGAAGGATCGTTGTGCGATCAAGAAAGAGGTGAATCGAAACTTTGAACAAAAGTTTAAATTGCAGTTGAAAATATAAAAAAAACAAGTAAAAAAATCAAGAGAGAAGACACACCAATATATGCCAAGTTCAAACTACACACTAGTCCTATATTTCCACCTAATATATCACCCTACTAAGATTTTATTATCTTTACTTTTGTCACACCCCTATCAAACAACAGATGAGTCTTCACAACCTTTAAAATCAATTTGCTTACAACTCTATGCTCAATACTTATCACAAACAACCTTCACAAAATAATCACAAGAATAAATACCAAACTTCTCTCTCAAATATATACTAAAGATATAATAGTGGAAGAAAAGCCTAGATCTATTAGACTATTTTCTCCAATTTGAAGTATAACCCATGAAACTTTGTAGAGAGATTGGAGGGGCCAGGAAACTTTTGGTTACAGCAAGAAATAGCCTAATGCCACCCGTATCTCTGATTTCCTCGCTCATTCGAAAACCAAAAAATCCAAACCGCTTGCTCCAAAAATATCTTATTTTGTGAGTCAGCAGTTTGGATTTAGCTCCCGAAAATACTAACTGCACTGTACAAGTATTGTTCAGTCACCACTTATCCAGTAGACGCACGTTGGAAAATTAAATTAATTGTCTACAACTAGCCACAAACTAATCCGCAACTACCACATACACATAGATTGCACACACTCTAAAACCAACAATAGCAAGTCTGTGATATGGTAACTATCTAACACTTTTCCTCTTTTTTTTTTTGGCTAATCTCCAGAAATCACTTGGTCAAAATGTACAATTTCGTGATGTCACTGCATTCTGAAAGTATGATGTACCTATGATTCAAAATCACAACGCACAGCAACAAGCAAGATAAATTAACATCTCACTGATAGAAACTAGTAAAATTGTTGTACTTCCGCAATAATCGAGAACTTTTCTATTCCTCTCATTTTCCACACAATAGCATATTAGCACGTCACTTTCTTGTAATGTATACCAGTTTCCAAATACAGTATATAACCTGCTCGGTTCAGTAGCTCCCTTTCATCAGCCAGAATTTGGTACATACATGAAGGCAATATGTATATATTGAAGCCCCTGCTCAACAGCCAATGGCGCAAGCAAGTTCTGAAACAAAGGAAAAACTTCAAATTACTAGGTGCCATGAATGTGGCATGCGTGGTCAAAAGTAATTGAAGCATTCAAGCAGTTGAAGACATATACCTCCACTAAGGGAGTTAATTAGAGCGAAGTATGAGGGGATATGTACAACACCACCCCCTGCTCCAGCACTGCATGCGCAGTTGAAAGTTGGGTCATATGTGCGCAAAGCAAGTTGGCAGCAACGGACATGATTGAATTTAATCATATATGCATGTGATTTCAGTAATCTCTTACCACAGAAAGCAGTGGTCCTTGCTTACATTTGTTATGAAGGCGAATGCAACTGGGTTTGCCCCTTCTCCAGGTCCTCTAATGAATCCACTAGATAGGATCCATAGGAATTTCATTAGATAAGCCATAATAACACAAATCTTCATGATCAGGAGATAACTCAGAAGATTGTGAACTTACACTAATGATACTGAGACAAGTGGAGATCTTCTCACATCATAAACAGCAACAAGACCATGGTACATTTCAATACCATATTTGAATGACAATGACAAACACTCCCCTGAGGCATCCCATGTTAATTTCTCGATGCCTCGGCTAGATAAAGCAATTGAAATATAAATTAGTGCATAGAAACTACAAAATGAACCAGGCAATTTTTCTGAAAAAGCTTCACTGGTTGAACTTTTCTCAGATATATAATGCACAAAAACAAATGCATCAAGGAAAAAGTCAGATTTGTTTGAAAGTTGATCTACAGATTACACAAAAATAGTTCAGTTGAGATGTTTCTATCAATAGGGGAGAGAGCATGTTTCCTTACAAGGAAATGAAGATATTTTCTTACGGCTCACATTACATATCGTGAATGACTTGAAGCTAAATAAGATAAAAGCAGATATGAACACAAACAAATTCTGAAAAAAAAATATTGCAATTCAATTGCAAATGTAGTTAGTTGAGATACCCTCACTTAAAATGAGCGCTTTACGACACACAGAGGCAAAATGTGTTGCATGAGGTGTATTGTGTACAAGAGAACAGAATGGTAGTGCAGCAGTTTTTACCAAACAATCAGAGAGATATTTCTGGCAATTCAACTGGTAGGAGATGAGCATCTGAAGTGATGGAAAAAATATAAAACAAACAATCAGGATTGTCTGACAATGAACATAACATAACTTCAATAAATAACATTTGTAGTGCATATGTGAAACTGAAAAGCAGGGACTACAGAAATATCTGGTGAGTATGTGAATATGTCCTTTGAATTCGAGAGGTACAGAAACAAACTGTCAGGCTAGTTTGGCATCGTTACTTGGTCAACAATTTGAGATTCTAAAAAACAACGTATTGTCACTCAAACAGATGATATTCATCAGTTTCATGTAACATTCATTCAGGCAAACATGTTTACTTCTGGATCAATTGCAGCATGTAAAGCAAATCCATTGATGTGCATACATACCTAAAGAAGGTGGCTTTGATGAGAAGTGTATTGAACCCAAGGTGGTTGAGTTAGAAAAGGACAATAATGCAACACAACCTTCTGGATCCCAATTTGCTCCCTGACAATAATGCGGGTATTTACAGTCAACATATTGCCCAACATTCAATAGTATATTCAATGAGAAAATTGGTCTTCATCAGACATCTTTTTTCTTTAGAATCATGCTAACTATATTACCTTCCAAGAGAAACTTTCTCTTCATAGATTCAAACACAAAACTACATATAAAGAACATTCCCATCTAATACGTTCCATAGAACTTCTGAAGCAATGAATGATCAACCCAGTAAGTATTATGCATAACATTCCCATCAGGATTGTCTGACAATGAACATAACATAACTTCAATAAATAACATTTGTAGTGCATATGTGAAATTGAAAAGCAGGGACTACAGAAATATCTGGTGAGTATGTGAATATGTCCTTTGAATTCGAGAGATACAGAAAGAAACTGTCAGGCTAGTTTGGCATCATTACTTGGTCAACAATTTGAGATTCTAAAAAACAACGTATTGTCACTCAAACAGATGATATTCATCAGTTCATGTAACATTCATTCAGGCAAACATGTTTACTTCTCGATCAATTGCAGAATGTAAAGCAAATCCATTGATGTGCATACATACCTAAAGAAGGTGGCTTTGATGAGAAGTGGATTGAACCCAAGGTGGTTGAGTTAGAAAAGGACAATAATGCAACACAACCTTCTGGATCCCAATTTGCTCCCTGACAATAATGCGGGTATTTACAGTCAACACATTGCCCAACATTCAATAGTATATTCAATGAGAAAATTGGTCTACATCAGACATCTTTTTTCTTTAGAATCATGCTAACTATATTACCTTCCAAGAGAAACTTTCTCTTCATAGATGCAAACACAAAACTACATATAAAGAACATTCCCATCTAATACGTTCCATAGAACTTCTGAAGCAATGAATGATCAGCCCAATAAGTATTATGCAATAACTTGCTTATGCATTACATAAATCTCCGAAGAATTGTGCTCCAGTGTAAAACATCGTGATGATTGTAATATAGTATTATTAGACAAATTAGTAATGTTCAACATTCCTAGTTATGGATGAATTTGAAGATGTTACCTACGGACAAATATCCATTAGATGAAGACTAGGGTTCTGAGGTCCATGTGTTTGTTTCCCATAGGTGAAAAGTTCCATCACTGATAATAAAATCAAAATGAATTTTACATATCTTCACACCAAAAAAAGCAAATCACATTAATGAAAAATAATGTGAAACATACTATATAACTATAGAGGTAAGATGAGCTTGAACTTCTTCACTGAGGAAAAAAAAAGGCTGTTTATACCTTGAGAAACATCCCAAATTGTGAATGATGGGCTATTACAAAAGGCAGATGCCAAGTATGTGGAGATACGTCAAGGACAATTGTCTATAACCATTTCGTAGTTTGTACAAATAATTATGCTTATAAACTATAGTATAACATTATTTATAGAGAAGCTATATAGCAACTTTAATTAAATAAACGGATTGGTCTTTGTTGTGGAATGATTTGGCAAAATGAAATGCCACAGTCAGCCCACACTGATTCTTCTACAGGAGTTTTCTAGCTTTGAAGTAAGCAAAGATGAAAATTTACAGTAATCTGTACAGTGTGCTTCTTTTGAAAACTTATCAAGGATATCTTCCATCAGGTTTGCAACAAAGAGCGCTAACTAGTTCATCAGGAGGACCTCAGAGTACATCCACTAGTATCCATTGACCGCCAGACCCTCTAGAAAAGGCACCAAAGGAAGAAGAGGTACCTCCAGACCTCATGGATGCAACATTGCCAGGATAAGATGCCGACCAGAGGCATATCCCTCCCCTGCAAAAAGAAAATGGTAACTTAGCCTAAAAGTACATTGTGCAACTGACTATTAAGATGGAAAGGTAATTCAAAGGTTGATTTTACGACAAGAGTATGGATGAAATATAATAATGATTCAGATGGTAATACGTACTTGCATCCAACTGCAATCAACTTCCCACTATTTGGTCTCCATTCAACTGCTTTGACATCCTTTTGATAGTCACTTGTTAAAATACATGATTCTTTCCCATCTAATTAAAAGATCAATCATAATTATTGACTTCAACTAAGTTAATAAACCATATGTTGAACTCATAAAATACTGGCAAAAGTCAGTATTGTATAAGAAAACTAGGCATGTCTCACCTGAGTTGTCAAAGTTGTGTACTGCGACCTGACTCTTCCTAGATACAAATGCTAAACAATGCTTGTGTAGATGCCGCCAACTTACTTTCTGTGTGTCAAATTCTTCTAGCAGATTTGGCTGGTAAAACCAGAAGTTTGAGTATAGTTACAATGAAATCAATATTCATATAATATAAATTTTCCATTTAACAACTAGAAAAAGCAAATTCAGAGCACTTTTTACAAGCATAAAGCTCAGGGCTTTAGCTTTTAGAGGCGCAAAGAGAGCCAATGATAGGTGAATAATGTCAGAGGGAGCAGTAAAATGTTGCGCATACAGCACAGTGCCATGTAAGCAGCAAATTGTCGAGATAGAAGAGAATAGCCCAAGGAATATATTGTACCAAGTATGGCAACACAAAAGAAAAAGTCTGCAGAAAATTTGCTTGCCTTAACTTAACACCTTCACTAATTGACGGTGTGAATTTGGAGGCTCTGCGAAGGATTTTTGATCACTTACAAACTTAAGATGAATTGCAAAGTTGGAACACAAACAATATTTATACTCAGGATTCACAAACCAATACTCTTATCAGGTCCAATGTATCAAAACCTCTATATCAATTCATTCAAACTCATTGTTGCACATTAGAAGTGACCACCAGACAATGAATGAACTTTTCCACCTCTCAAGCTACTTATATACCAAGGATCCCAACTTTCAAGTCAGAGCAGCGTTTCTAAGAAGCTTGCATTGACAAAATAACCATTTAACCACCACCCACCTTCCCCACGGCACACACAAAAGATAGAATGCTGTGGAGAGAACATGCATATTGCTCAAAATAACACTGAAGCAAAGAGAGATTTTGCTAGCAAAACAGGCCAATCCGGCCATCAACTGTTCATAAAATTTTGGACCAAGTCATTATATATACATGAAAGACTACAGCAAACTTCAATGCAAGTAACTCAGATATGATGAGCCAACTTACATCGCAAGAAGGGAAGAGCATTTGCTTGACAGACTCGGTTATTGTTGCTATCAATTTTTTTCTGGCACGCTCTCAGCAGAGCCTGCTTCGACTACAGGAGCATCCTGGTTTGTGGCAAAAGAATCCGGCTAGAAAGGGATGGGGCTGGAAACCATTCCCTGTAAATTCGATGACAAGATAAAAGACTAAAATTTTAGTGTTAAAAAATTAGAATTGGAAGAAAGACGAAATTTTGTGAAGAGGAAGGGAAATGAACAGACGAGGACATCTCCGTAGGCCTCCTTGGCGCGGTCGTCCGATAGGGCATCCGCCGCAACTGCAACACAAACACAAGCCATCAAAAGAAGAAGGTAATGGAAAGAGACTGGGAGATGGGGAAGAGGGTGGGTAAAGTGGTAAGTAACTGAGCTCGCGGTTGATCTCGCAGACAGTGACGTCGCCCAGCGGCGGAAAGCTCGGCATCGGCAACTCAGCTGCGACGGCGAGGAGACCTGAGTCCGGAGAGAGAGAGACAGTACTAGTATCTGTATCTGACTTGCTATTAAACCCTTGATGACGTCATCAACATATCCACCTAGACAAGACCAGACCAGATAGACGGTGCAGACGAGCCCGCCTGCTCAATCCAACGACAGACAGACTGGTCAGCAAACACCCCACCTACCGGCCATTTTTCAAACAAAAATGTCCAACTGATAGTATTCATAGATATTTTAATTACAGAAATGATGGATACATAATTCTACAGGTACATAATAAAAGTAAAATGATAAATGATATAGTCTAGTCTAGATTAGTCTCTTTGATCAAATCTTTTACAAATTTCAACGCTTCCGAATGATCTTTAAGATCGTTGTCATTGAATTTTGATTTGTCCGTTGTGACTAATTTTGTGAATGACTTGGCGAGTACTAATTTTCTCTTAAATTTATCGTGATTATTCAGAGAGGAGACCACACGGTCCGCTGTCTCCACGCGCTCAGTGTGGACTTTGACGAAAGTCCGTAAGTCTTCTTGCATATCTGTGTTAGATGAGGGAGATTGTTTCTTGCCTTTTCCTTTGCTCTTCTCCTTGGCTGCGTCACAATCTTTTGGCCACCTCTCCACAAGGATATCTGGGTTGGAGGAGGACGATGTATGCACACCGTCTTCATTCAACCTTGCTCTTTTGCTGGTGTCGACGTAGGTTCGATTCCATTTAGGTTGGTCTCTAACACCCATCCACCAGTGATCTAGAATGAATGAGTGTCCCATCTCCTTCCTATACAACTCGCGTGCATGTGCCATTAGTTGATTGTGAGAACGACAACTGCCGTATACCTCCTTAAGCCTACACCAACAACCATTAAATTGAATAATTTTTTGTTAGTCCGCAACCAATGGTCTTTGCAATGCTTCACCTCCCTTCTTCGATTTTTTGGGCTGCTTTCGTTGTACGCTGCTGTAACACTTGCCCAGTATCTGTCGTTTTTTCTGTTGTTCCCGTCGACAGAGTCGAGAGAATTACTCAACCATGCATTGATCTACATAATCAAAATATAACATTGTCATGAAACAATAAATATAAACCTTAAAAAATTCTGAAATAATTCTCTCCATGAAAATTGAATGTGAAAACGAATTACTCACCAGTCTAACATCGTCAGCCACTGACCAAAGTAATCGCTTGCGACCGATAGAATCTGGGAGAGCATGGTCATCATCGTCGGCAATAGCGACATGCGGCATAGAATGTGGTGTATTGGAGTCTGATGCAGATGTGGATTTGGAATTTTTTGATGGGGGTTGCGGTGGCGAGGGTTGCAAATAGTTGGTTGGCGTACCACCAAAATAGAAATTT